>JAVXUP010001560.1:45000-217785 GCA_033070095.1 Escallonia herrerae
TGTTCATCAAAAAGGTATAATTTGTTAACTTTAAATAAATTCATTATAGTTTAATTTGATTTTTTGAGGTTCGCTAACTTTGAAAATTTTATCCTATTTAAATTCGAATTTTTTGAGATATGTTTGTTGTATTTTGGCATGATGAATTTGTCTATTTATCTTAGTAATTTTAATTTGTTATGTTCAATAAATTAATAATTGTTAATTTGGAGACACTTTTGAGATTATGTATATGGTATATTTGTCATCCTAAATTGGTCTATTCGCCAAGGTAATTTTTAGGTAATATTTTCAGTTAGAAATGCCATTTGATTGTTAAGCGTAGTCTATTTCTACATAGGTCTTGTTTCACAATGTCTGATTTCGTGTCGAGCTCCAACGTCCCCGTAGATGCTAGTGATCCGTATCTAGGATGAACGTTTCAAACATTGGAAGAAGCTGAAGAATGTTTTCGAGCGTATTCATTGAGGGTTGGTTTTGGCATTAGAATAAAGACTACAAGAACAAGCAACGTAACGAAAAAGATATGCTCTCGCTTATACGAGTGTCATAGGGGCGAGAACCCATTGCAAAATGAGACACGCGTAGGCAATGATGACAGTGATGACGAAATAGGATATTTGCGTAGAAGACGGGACTGCTTTGAGCGCACAAATTGCCAGGTCAAGATGTTCGTAAGCTACAAACCCAAGCAAGATCATTGGCTTATTACCAGCCTGGAACTGGCACACAATCACCCGTTAGTAACTCCTTCTAAGGTGAGTCAGATGCATCAACACAAGAAGATGGGTAAGGTCGCGAGGAGCCTAATTCACACAATAAGCGCAAATAGGACCTACTGAGATTATTAATGTTCTTGCTGAACAGGCTGGGGAAATTCAAAATTTAAACTTTAACACGACAGACGTTCGTAACGCGGTCCGAACCCATAGACGAGCCGCGTATGACCTCAATGATGCTCAATCGACAATGAGCCTATTGAAACGGATGCAGATGGAGGACCCGCAGTTTACCTTCGATTATAAACTTGACGACGAGCATCGAGTTAGTACAATTTTTTGGGTCGACGGTCGTTCGAGGCTAGCTTATAAGCATTTTGGGGATGTCGTGACTTTCGACACCACATACCGTACCAACAAGTACTCGATGCCATTCGCTCCTTTCACGGGCGTCAATCATCATTATCACTCCATCCTGTTCGGGTTCGCCTTGTTAAGGGACGAGAGCGAGGGTTCTTTTGTATGGTTGTTTAGGACGTGGCTGGAAGCAATGAACTTCAAAGCACCCAAAGTGATCATCACCGATCAAGATTTGGCAATGAAGAAGGCTATTGCTACCGTCTTCCCAGACACTCGCACAACTTGTGCACTTGGCACATAAGCAACAAATACCCTGAACGTCTGCATCACGTGTACGCAAAGTATCCAGACTTTAAACAGGATTTTGACAAGTGCATTAACAAGTCATTAACGATTGAGGTGAGGTGGGAAAAGCTTGTTCGGGATTACTCATTGCAAGACAACGAGTGGCTCCAGCACTTGTACGAGCGCAAAGAGCAATGGATTGGCATTTACACGAGGAGGTATTTTTCAGCGGGCATGAAAACGACGGGCAGGAGTGAATCTATGAATGCCACGTTCGATAGTTATGTGGGTACAGCTACCAATTTGAAGAGTTTCGTCACATCCGCACAAAAAGCAGTTGCTTCGTTGTTCGTAAAAGAAAGGGCTGCAGACTTTGCAACAACGTACAAACAAAGGAGAAGGTTGCTTGAGACCCCGCTGGAGCTGAACGGTGCCAAAGTCTATACGAAGGAGATCTTCTTGCTATACCAAGTAGAGCTGCAAAAATCGGGATGATACAGTATAAACAAGGTGGCAGAAATGTGTACGCGTGAGTACAAGGTTTATTCGCTCGTGAATGACCTCGTCCCTGAGAAGCTGTGCAGAATTTATACGGTGAGCCATGACACATTGACAGATTCGGTGACATGTGTTTGCAAGAAGTTTGAGTTCCATGGCATCCTGTGTAGACACATTCTGTGGTTTTTCACCCAGAAGAATATCAGGACAATCCCCGATAAATATGTCCTGCCACGGTGGACGAAAGGTGCAAACAAGTTGCACGGTACCATTGCCTTTCTGGAGCACCCGTATACTGACTTTGAAGAATCAGAGATGTTGCGGTATAATCATCTGGTGACAATGTTCACCCGTTTGTCCGTAAAAGGTGCTGCTACAATGGCCAGATATAAACATCTCCTCGAGGTAGCTCAGCAGCAAGAGCCCATCGTCGACCAGTTTGAAGCAGCTTCAGTCAGCAATGCGGTTGACACTGAGCCTACAACGAGATCAGAAGATGACAAGCCGGGGGAGGAAGATGACAATGATATCTGGCCTTTGGATCCAATTATATTGCAAATGAAAGGCCGTAAGAGATCTACGCGGATGAAGAGCTCTATTGAACAGGCAACTCAACCTAAAAAGCTGAGAAGGTGTGCATTGTGCAACAAAATGACCGACCATGACAAGCGGAACCATTACAAGGCACTGGGGATAAGTCCAGGGGGTTTGCAAGACGAGGAAGAAGATGACGCCGAAGATGAGGAAGAAGCAGCTGCAGTGGACCTTTAGTTTTTTGTGTAAGCCATCAAGTCTGTTTGACATTTGTAATAATGCGCAATATTTTTTTTATGAGATTATCTTTCGACTGAAGACTGTAAGGTTATTTCTAATGTATAAGCCATCAAGTCTGTTCCCTCTACTCTCACTATACTGTGTAGCAGACGGCGCAGCAGAAACTCTGGACTCTAACACTTAAAAAAAATTTGGTCCCTATACGTCCGCTACACTGTACAGCGGACAGCGCATCAGTGCGTATGCTATACTGTAAGGCAGATGGCTCAGTAGAAACTCTGATTGGGCGTCCGCTATACTGTGTAGCGGACAGCCCAGCAAAAGCCCTCATCTTCAACACTTGGAAAATTTTTCGGTCTTTAGAGGTCCACTACACTGTGTAGCAGACGGCGCAGCAGAAACTCTTAACTTCGACACTTAGAAGATTTTTGGCCAATTGGACGTTCACTATACTGTGTAGCGGATGGTCGAGCAGAAACTCCGAACTCTAACACTTGGAAAATGTTTGGCCATCTCTATACATCCGCTACACTGTGTAGCGGACGGCACAGCAGAAACTCTCAACTTCAACACTTTGAAGATTTTTGGCCAATTGGGCGTCCGCTACACTGTGTAGCGGACGGTCCAGCAGAAACTCCGAACTCCAACATTTAGAAAATTTTTGGCCATCTCTATACGTTTGCTACACTGTGTAGCAGACGACGCAGCAGAAACTCTCAACTTTAACACTTATAATATTTTTTACCAATTGGGCGTCCGCTATACTGTGTAGAGGACGGCCCAGCAGAAGCCCTCATCTTCAACACTTGGAAAATTTTTTGGTATTTAGACGTCCGCTACACTGTGTAGAGGATGGCACAACAGAAACTCTCAACTTCAACACTTAGAAGATTTTTGGCCAATTGGGCGTCTGCTATACTGTGTAGCGGACGGCCCAGCAGAAACGTTTTTTGGGTGTATGGACGTAAGCTACACTGTGTAGCGGACGCTACAACATACAATTTATTCAAATTTCCACATGTTTGTTTCCCACCATTCTCTTATTCTCAATGAGAGCAAAAAAACCAAAATATATACTTCAACTCAAATCAAATCAACCCAAATCAAATGTCAACTGATTTCAACACAAATCAGTCAAATCAATCACAATCATCTTCAACACAAATCAACTGATCTCAACACAAATCAACTCGCACCAATGACAGCTTTCTAAATAATCATGATTTATTAAAAAAAATTATAATGGTACAATGTCAACTGGGGTCCTCATGTTGAGCCGGATTCTCATCCTTAGACGGATTTTCAATAAACCTAACCACTCTAGGCTAGCCTTTCATAATTTGCCAAGCAATCCTATATCTAAAGCCTTCAACGCATTCTTGACTCCAGGTGGCCGCCATGAGGCTCTCAGACCGACATGTGTAATCCATGTACATGCAAAGGAAGACGACGCAGTCCGAAGTATTATGTTACTTAGGCCTCCTCTTCTTCAATCGAAAATGGAGCTTTGGCAGCGCTGGTACAAGTACACCATGGATAACATGGACTATGGCACAAAATAGATTCTGGGAGAAACTGAAAAAATCGCGTAACACACGAGTTAACATTTACAATTGGCAAGTTACAATAAGCATTAAACAACAATCATAAGATTACCATAGAGTCCAACTGGGCTTTGTACATCCGCAACACAGGCATGTGGATGGTATCGTCGTGGAGACTGTCGATCACCGATACAACGTTTTCTGTTGGTTCATAGCAAATCAAGTACCATTGGCTTTCCCCTAAAAATGGGATTAGAAACACGTGGGCAACCCTTGCACTCACTGGACTATCCCTATTAAGATACGCTCGTAGGTTAGCAGACGGTCTCCACTGGCTCAACTTTTTCTTCCCCCTTTGTTCGAGCCACTCATGCCATTCAGATACTAGGAGGCTATGAAAAAAGACATCCACCAAAAAAATGCCCGGATACTCGTTCGGCCGCTCCCGACCCCTTTCCTTCAAAATCTCCACGTAGGTAGAGATGACACCGTTGTCTAACCAACTCCCTGGAGCCAGGGAGGACATTTTTCCCCATAAGCAACAGTAATCCATGCCCTCTGGGTGATCCACACTATACGATGCTTTGTCTTGGGGGGCTCGCTAAAATAACGCTCTCTGATTATTTGGCATTTATGCGGCTTTAGGGGCTTCAATGGATGCCCTTTGCGATATTTCCCTCGGGGGTCGACCGGGGGATATTGTACTCCTTCAGAGGGGGTTGACCGGGGGATATTGCCCTCCTTTGGCAATAGATGGTCCCGCCCACGGGACAATGGGCAGTGTCTCGAACAGACTGATGTTTTCGAAACCCCAGTCCTGCCTGACTTGACTCTGAGAGAGGGGTTAGGGTTCCGAGTCCAGAAGCAAAGAGAAGGAGGGCGTACTGTACTCTTCCCATGGTGCTTGAGCCTGGCCCATGGTGCTTGGCAGTCCCCAATCACCACCCATTCCCGGTAAAGAGGAACCACTGTATCCCTGGCTCACCCCAAAGTCTGTCCCGAGGGATCAGCGTATCCTTCGCTCACATAAAGGGGCTGCCACCCCGGATAACCCATTCCCGGGCTGAGGTCCAAAAGCTCTCCTGATGCTTGGCGCAAAAAATTCCCACAGCCATACGCCAACACTTCAGCCTGTTGGTGAAGCTCCTCGCCCATTGCATCCACCAGATCCTTCCGCTCGCTCAACTTCTGGAAGAAGGCGAACGAGGCATTAACCTACATCCAAAGAGATAATAAATAAGTAACTTTATACACACACTTAGAATCATCAAGTTCAATTAAAAGCACTGGTTGGCAACATACCAGATTGTATGCCATCTGCTCATCGATCTGACCCCTAGAGTGGTACTTCTCCCCGCGTTCAAACCTTACTGGAGCTACTCTTATCTGGGTGATGCGGTAGTACCACTCATTGTACTGTTCGATGCTGATCACGGGGTCAGGCTTCGACACAATGGCCGCCAGCGTGTCCTGCCCAGAATTCCAAACCTCAATTTCTCGTGTGCACAAGTCGTGTGCATTCGCCTTGCCAAACCGTCTGACACCCGGTGGGTTCCTGTTAAGCCTCATATCCGGCGCATCGGCTGGAAACCCCTGCAGGCAGTCAAAATGGCGCATAGCGTGATCTCGCAGCTGCCACTCTGCGACCTCGAAGTGGATCAGGGGTGTGCGTTGCAACCCAGAGAGCGTGAAGATGAACGACTCTCCCACCCGTCGCGCCAAAGTTTGTACGGTGCCCATCGCATCTGGCAAGGAGATAGCGAGTCGAGCTCTCCCTGATAGTACGTAATGTTGTGATGGGGATCGTCTCTCCTTGGATAGTGGCTGTCCTTCGGCTGTACTCCCAGGCGCACAACCGAGGCCACACATTATCGGTTCCGTCCCTACGCCTGGGTGCGCCGGTAGCAAGGTGTTCATAAGACCACACCTGAGAGCAAAGACAAATTAAATAAAGTATCGTCAAAATTTATTGTCGATTCAACCAAAAAAAATTGAACACATAATCAAGATTTATATGATATACCTGCAATAGCGAGAGACATGCACATATAGCTTTGGAGTCGGGCCTCGTTGCCTTGTGCAATGCTCGGTACAGGTACGCAAGAGTTGCTGCACCCCAGGCATAATCCCCAACCTCCAACAGGTTACCCAACAACGGTAAATATTTGACGCTGACCGTATTCTTTGACGTTGTTGGGAACAGAATTGCCCCCATCACCCACAAGAGAAAAGCTTGTGTGTACGACACAAGCATTTGATCCGTGTAGTTATCTGGCAGAACCTTGTAGGTATCTACCAACCACTTCAACTTGATACCACCAGTGCTAAATTGATCCTGGGGTATCGAAGTAAAGAAGTCCCTAGCGGTTCTCTTATTCGTTGCTTCTGACGGAGGAGCTATTACCGGCCGCCCTGCCACCGATAACCCTAAGATGAACCTTACATCTTCTAGGGTAATTGTCATCTCTCCGAGAGGGAAGTGAAATGTTCTCCACCTTTCAACAAGGGCACCTATTAAGTGCCAGTCAAGGTGTTGAAAGATCTGCCCATCTGTGAAAATCTCAAACCCAATTCCACGCAGTAATCTTTTCTGGGTTTTGTTCAATTTCTAGGCTTTGAAATTATCGGATACTTCTACTGTGTTGAGAAGTGCTCTTTCCCATATGAGCGTACTAATATGGTTTGCTTTGTCGTATAATACGGAGGGATCTTCTGGTCCAGGGTTGAAATCCATTTTTTGCAACTGAAATTATGGAAAAAACGGCAAGGTTGGAAGCGTAAACATTCTCAAACCACACTAGCACATGCAACGCTAGCATGTGATCAGATAATACATACAACGCTATTGTGTGCTCACATAAGCTCACATGCTGTATATATGTATGTACATACATACAAACAGACACGGAATGGAATTTTACAAGTGAAATCACATGAACAAATAATACGCAATACACGTATATATATATATATATATATATATATATATATATATATATATATATATATATATATATATATATATATATATATATATATATATAATTGACAAACGCTAGCACAATGCAGCGCACATATTCAAAACCATGCGTAAGCCACAATACTCATAACAACTCTAAATTATGAACAAATAAAGGATTGGTTTGGGAACTTACGTGATTGATGAGACGATTAAAGGATTCTTGGGAAGAAATTGCGCCGATCTACCTGCCAACGCCGTTAAAAAAATTGTGAGAAGAAAGAATGAATAAGAGTTTCGAAGTGTGTATGTGAGTGGATAAGTCCGCTACATAGCATAGCGGACAGTAAAAACCAAAAAGTTATCTGCTACACAGTGTCGTGGATGGTGGGATAAGGACAAAGTAACAGAACTTATGTGACAACTGTCAGGAGGGTTGTGGATGAGTTGACCGAAAAGTCGTCCGCTACACTGTAATGTGGACGACTTTTTGACTGTCACATGTCAGGCAAAAACAGTTGTCCACCATACAGTAGCAGACGAGTGAAGAGGGGCAATATGGTAAAAAAGTCCGTCCGTACACTATGTAGCGGACAACTGACAGCTCCTGAAAAAAAAAGATCTGGGCCGTCTATCCCTAGATGGAAGGCCATATCGCGCTAGAAAAATCTCCTATTTTGCTAAAGCTCTCAACGGATCAGCTCCCTATATATATATGTATATATATATATGTATATACATATATACATGGGGGGTCGGCCTCGGCCTCCATGGGGGGGGGGGGGGGGGTTGGCCTTGGCCTTCCCCCCGGTTGTTCACTCTTCGTGCAAAGTCCCTTTTGCGCTTTGTTTGCTTCATACACTTCTCATGTGACTTTGGCACCTTGTTTGTCACATGAGTACATTTCACGTCGACACGCTCGTCGTAATGCAACTTTTGGATTTGTCATTGTCCATCAAAACACCTTCAGTCGGCGCGCCCGAAGTTCACCCAAAGGGGGAGTGGCCTTGGTCTCCCTTCACCGGAGTTGGCCATTGGCCTTGGCCACCCCCTAGGGTTGGCCTCGGACTCACCAAGGGGTCGGCCTCGGCCTCCCCAGGGGTGGTGGCCTTGGCCTTCCCCCAATCCTTGGCCTATGGCCTCCCCTCCCGTGCGCAATTGTTTTCTCCAATCTTTGCACCTCCGCGATGTTTACGGACGTTCGTCCATCAACCTCGCAATGTCCGTCGTGCATGAACCTCGTGACGTCCGTCATGCATCAACCTCACGATGTCCGTGGTGCACGAACCTCACAATGTCCGTCGTGCATCCCTCGCAACGTCCGTCGTGCATGAACCTCGCGACGTTCGTCGTGCATGAACCTCGCCATGTCCGTCGTGCATGACCCTCGCGACGTCCGTCGTCCATCAACCTCGTGACGTTCATCGTGCATTTACCTCGCAACGTCTGTCGTACATCAACCTCGCGACATCCGTCATCAGCGATCGCGCACCGCTTCCACGATGCTCGTCGCCTAAAGTCGCGTGCTACTGCCGAATGACCCGTCGCTGACAACCGCATACCATCACTCCCAACTTTGTCATTACTTTATGTTGCATTCATCATCTTGTTATGACAGGTACACCCAGCTCACATCCCATCTTCGGGACACCCGACGCGTGCCCGTGCACCAAGTGTATCCCCGCGATGTTTGTCGCTGCGCCCATGGGCCATCATCATGATACGTGCCCCCGGCACCAAGTATGGCTTCGCAACGTTCGTCGCCGCACCACTTTCATAACACGTGCCCCCGACACCAAGTATTATCTCCACGACGTTCGTCACCGCGCCCATGCACCATTCTCATGACATGTGCCCCGGCACCAAGTATTGCTTTGCGACGTTTGTCACCGCGCCCATGCGCCATTCTCATAACACGTGCCTCGACACCAAGTATTGTCTCCGCAACGTTCGTCGCTGTGCCCTTGTGCCATTCTCGTGATGCGTGCACCTAGCACCAAGTATTATTCCGCAACGTTCGTCGATGCGCCCTTGCGCTATTCTCATAACACGTGCCCCGACACCAAGTATTGCTTTGCGACGTTCGTCGCAGCGCCCATGCGCCACTTCCGTGACATGTGCCCCGGCACCAAGTATTGTCTCCACGACGTTCGTCGCCGCACCCGTGCACCATTCTCATGATACGTGCCATCGGCACCAAGTGTTGTCTCCGTTACGCTCGTCGCCGCACCCGTGCGCCATCTCCATCACATGTGCCCCCGGCTCCTATCTCCTGCTCAACACGGAAGATGGACAAATCACGGCCCCTATCAACGGCCGCTATTTGAAGAAGTATTATGCATGACCAGCTGCAAATTCTTTTACCCAGCCCTACCCGCCCAAAGCTTAAAACATCCACACACATAGCATTTTTTTTATATATGCACACCTGTTTATGACTTGTAACTTTTGCTAATTATTACAAGTTCTTACTTTACTCATGTAATGGCATTTTGGGCTAAATACTATCAATGCAAAGATCATTTACTTGCCTCAAATACTGTATGTAATGCACTCTTTCATTTACACATCATTCACTAAGTCGCTTGCTATGGGCAGGGAGGGGGGAACCACAACGGGAAGACATCACATGCAAGACATACAAGCACACCACAAGCTAAGCATCATCTCACAACAAACACATGTACAAAATAACCACATGACTACAATATCCATATCAACAAAATGAGTACAAGCCAATGGTTCGGGGGGGGGGGGCAATACTGACCCCATGTCTACTAAAAGAAGAAAAGTGCAAAGTACAAGAGATCTAATGTAAAGGGGCAAGCAAGGCACAAATAGGATCGGAAGTGTACGCCTCAAACATCTGCCGCTGCACCTAAAGGTCTGAACATCTGCTATCCCACTCAGCTCGCCGAACCTCTATCTTGGTCAGGTGTCTCTCTGCCTCTGCAAGCTGGGCACGCAGCCCCTCCACCTCCTCAGTCACTACCATCATCTCGTTATCAAGCACGCGTCTCTGACCCTGCAATGCGGCCTCCTGAACACTGATAAGGGTCAACTCCGCCACTGCCTTAGCACTCTGGCCTCTCGATCTGATATAGTCTGCCAGCCAGTCCAACTGGAAGCCAAGAGCTGTAAAGGATACAAGCTCTGAAAGATACTGTGATATAACCGCACCAAGGGTAGCAAACCAAGAACAGGCCCCACTGCGGGTGGACCAGGTACCTCAGGCTGGGGGACGGACCCGCAGTAAGTGTGTGAGCAGTAGCAAAAACATGATGAACTCCGGACAGAGCATTTGGCTCCTTGACCATCGACCAATTAGACCCCTCGAACATGTGGGAACCGTCCATCTGACCTTCCAACGGGGACTCGACTGCCTCAACTAGTATGGGTGACGGACTCGGACGACTGACTGGCTCCGCCACATACTCAGCCGCATGCTCTGCTGCCACGGCCCCCTCAACAACATTAATGTCCATAGGACAGACCTCATCAACAGTCTCAGCACATGGCTCATTGACCCCATGGGTCCCCTCCGCAGCACCAGCACTCGTCTCACCATACTTATGAAAATCATCAGCAGTCTCGACGCCTATCTCGTCGGCCTCATTGGTCGCCTCTACGTCCGTACCATCGGTCCCACCAGGTGTCTCAGCAGCCATTCCTCTGAACTCGTCAGCCTCTGCCTCAGTATCCTCAGCTGTACCGTACGACTCGGCATCCAAATCATCATCAAGCTCCTGACAAAAAAAAAAGGGAAAAGAACGATCTTAGCACATGACTAACAAAGTGATCAGTGGCTATGAAATAAAAGCAAAACAAAAAAAGGTAATACTAACCTCAGAGTCGCAATACTCTGATACCTCCCACTGCCTCTTCGGCCCATGACTGCCACCTGCTAAAGGACCCACGCCGCCACACTGCGCACTCTCCATCATTCCCACTCTCACTGACGAGAGGGGACCTTTGCCGGCTCCTGGCATCCTAGGCAGGTGGACTGGCGCAGGCGCATGTGCGGCAATATCTCTACCACCACCGCTGTCGTCGTGTCTGCCATGACTACCCCTAGCTACATCAGCCTCAGGAACACTTGTGATCAGTGAGGTCGTACCAGACTGCTTCACCACTTACAGTGACACCAAGCCCAATCCTCTGTCACCAACAAAGACATCGCCTAACTGCAGGTCAGTTGGCCCCTGCACCAACCACTTGGACCACGTAGTTCGTACCTTCTCCCACCAATGAGCATAAGCAGCTGTGACCACCCGGGTAGACAACTAACCAGGCCTCCTCCACTCATCCGTTGGTGTCAGCCACGAACGTGTTCTCCTCCGCAGGGTATACCGGAATGCCGTATCAACATCCCAAGGTCGAGAATAACCGCAAGGGGGCTCCAGATCATAGCCAAAAGAGAGAGACAAGCGGTTAGGACTGTAGCGTGCAACATAATACCGACGCACAGCCGGCTTCCCGCCGTCATCAGTCAGTACTGGAAGCCGTCTAGGAAAAAAGGCTACCAGCAGAGATATCTCGAGGTCTATCAGGTCGGCTATGCTGTGTAACCGTGAATCGATATCCCGCAAGTGCATCCAAGGCGAAGTCCTATACGAAGAATGCATGTTGACATACAGACGGTTGAGGCACGCGTCTCGTACGTCAAACACCTGCGATAGCTCGAATGCAGGCCTCTTGCCACCGGCCCACGCATATACTCGTCCTCCTGTGTACCATTTAGCTACTACCATCGACTTCCCCGGACGCGTCACCGTCCCCTTCCTCAGGCACGAATGTACCTTCAGATACCCCAAAGGCCTGTACTCTACATAGCACTCAAATAGATACCTCTGTAAGAACATCCAGTCGACGTAGGTCGACACCTGATATCGCCCATATGATCTCTACATATCGTTCGTTAACTGGTCTGGACGCGAGTACAGGGTGCCTAAGTATATCGGTGCCAGCCCAACATGTTTGCCTGCGCCATGTGTACTGCTAACGGGAAGACCTTCTGGGAAATACCGTCCTCGGGTGTCCCCTCAAACACAAACCTACAAGTATATAAATGCGACACACATCATGACCGCCCCACCCTAGCATGATATGCAACACGACACATAGCAGCATGATGCGCTACTCCTCTTCATTCTTAAGATGGAATTTTTTTTTCTAAGTATAGAAATCAATATGCTACATGTAAAAGAGCAATGATATATAGCTACAAGTAATGCAAGGATCAAAGTAACAAGACGATGTACCTCAAGAGAAACATGGCAAGAAAGGCAGCTAGCTCGTATCTCTCATCCCTATAGGTAGGACCACTGTGGAAGTCGTCGTCCGATATCACCCTCTGCCCGGGCCGCATGACCACTGTGCCATAGAAATGCTGAACCCACCCACTATATGTGCACTTACGGTTGAACCTCGTGTCTTGAAAAAATTCAATCAACGCCTTGACAGCTAGGCATTCCTCCGCTGTCAACCTCAGTGTGTGGGCATCCTCTGTCCCATGCATCGGTAGGCTGGTCAATGTCACGACATCCAGAAGCGTCAGACCAATCTCCCCGAACTCTGTAATGAAGGTATAAGTCTGTGAGCTCCATCTTGATAGTAGAATTTGTGAGACCGTTAATGTCCCTGCCTGGCTCGACACTCTTGTATGTCGCCTTAATCGCTGCCACTAGCCAAAGCACCTCCAACCTCTCCCTCTAAGCCTCACGCCCCATCATGTATGCACACCAGAAACTCCAACCCAACGACATGGTATTGTGGCCCTTAAACATCACAGGCGACCACTAAATGTCCTCTCGCTCGGCCAACAAACCCGGAACGTACCGCGGTGACATCACCAGAGTAACCTCAAAGCTCAGCACACGGACATATGGTGAAGGGACCATGGAGCCATCACGCATCGATGCAGAGCTCCAAGGCGTTGAAAACACGTCAGCAGACACCCGTCGTGCCAGCTCCCTCCACAGCACCTCGGGGGGACACCCAAGCACCGCACCCTTCGTGGTCAGTAATGCGTTTCTATGGCTCGGAGTCTGATCAAAGCTTTTTATCCCGTCATCGTCGAAACCCAAAGGTACACCTGATGCATCGGCCAACACCAATACGTCCTCATCATCGTCATCAAGCACTTCACCCCGCAATAACTGCGAATTCCCACTCGCCCTGCCACTACACCGCGC
Organism: Escallonia herrerae; assembly: GCA_033070095.1. Lineage (NCBI taxonomy): Eukaryota > Viridiplantae > Streptophyta > Magnoliopsida > Escalloniales > Escalloniaceae > Escallonia > Escallonia herrerae. Next base: position 58,334 of record JAVXUP010001560.1, read on the forward strand.
ACTTTGCTTCTTCCTTGACTTCTTTCACGATCCATCACCCATCGCCCCGTCGACCTCGGCACGGTAGGCCTGGGCCCCCGCGGCCTTGACACGGTCGGCCTCGGCCTCGGCCTCCTTCCCCTTCTCCTTCCTTCTCTCTTCTTCCTCCCTTCTTTCTTCTTCCCTTCTTCTCCTTTCTTCCTCCCTTTTTCTTTCCCTTTATTCCCTTTCTTCCTCCCTCCTCCTCCTCTTCTCCTCCCTTCCCCTTTCCCGGCCAGCGCCCTGCCCTCGCCCTCTCTCGGCCTCGGCTTCGCGGCCTTGGTCGACCTCGGCCACCCGGTTGGCCAGCCCACCCCCTTCCCCCAACCTCCCTTCCTCCCCTCCCCACGTCGGCCTCAGCCCCTCGATGTGCCTCGGCCGGGGCTGGGGTTCCTCCTTGGAGCCTTCCTCCTCTTCCACCTCTTCCCCCATAGCTATTAACTTCATGCATCCTTCTTGCTTCTTGGGTGGTCCTCAACCTCATGGGTCTTCAAGTCCTTCTTTCTCTTCTTCTTCTCCTCTCCTCTCTTTCTTTCCTATCTTTTCCCCTTTTTTTTGCTAAGTCTTTCTCCTTCTCCCAAGTCTTGAAAGTTCAAGACTTTACCTAACTTTCCCCCCAAAACTTTCTAACAACATTCAAATTTTAAAGTTTCCCCCCAAAACCCTAACAACTCTTTTAGCGCTCCTTGTTTTAGTGCTATCCTTTCTCTTGCGCATTCTTTTTTTCAAAGTAGTACCATCATTTTACATTCATAATCTTAAGCCACTATCATTTTTTTTTGCATAAACCCATTTCCGGTTAAATTCTTCTTTTGCGCTATTTCTTTTTTTCACGCTAACGCTAACGAAAGCGCATGCTTCATCTTCTTTCGCCACTCCTTTTTTTCTCTCGATATCACCGTTACGCTGTGCAGGCTACCGCATTATTTTTGCAAAAAAAATTGCAAATTTCAAGGGAACCTCCGCTCCCTCACGTCTTTCGTTACTATAGCGCCCATTCCTCAAGATTCGACCCCGGCAATTTTTTTCGAAGACCGACGCTTATGCGTGCGGCGCCCGCTCACGCAGGCCCTCTGCGCACACCACGCGTAGGGGGCTTATGTTCCCAACCATTTCTGGTCTGACCCAATGGCCCGCTAGGGGTCCCGTTTCTCGCAGACACGTCAACATAGTCAACGGTCAAACTTCCAGAGCATCGAACCGGTCAGCGCGTGCATGCTCAAGTCACGTGCATTTTTTGCTTCGCGCGCCTTATGCGTGACTTAGGCGCCAATTATTTCAGATTAGTGTGACTCACGAGAGCACAATCGTCACGCCGAGACCACCCGAACACCTTTTCACCAATAACATCGGCCGATGGCACAACCAGAGCGACGGGGTCAAGAGGCAAAGGCCTTGGCCAACCCCTTGGGGTTTGCCTCGGCCTCCCACAAGGCCATGGGGTCGGCCTCGACCTCCATGGGGGGGGGGTGGCCTTGGTCTTCCCCCCGGTTGTTCCCTTTTCATGCAAGGTCCTTTTCGCGCTTTGTTCACTCAGTACGCTTCGTATGTGACTTTGGCACCTTGTTCGTCATGTGGGTACGACTCACAGCAACACACTCGTCGTACTGCAACTTTTGGATTCTACATTGCCCATCAAAACACCAACCGTCGGCGCACCCGAAGTTTACCAAAAGGAGGAAGGTGGCCTTGGCCCCCCTCTCGGAGGAGTGGCGTTGCCTTGGCCACCTTTAAGGTTAGCCTCGGCCTCCCCAGGGGGTCAGCCTCGACCTTCCCCTAAAATCCCCGGCTCTGCTCCTTTTTGCGCACACTATTCCAAACCATATTTTGAGCTTCTACGAATTCCACCAACGCGCACACACCAACCTCGTGACGTCCACATCCGACGTCTGTGACCGTGCATCGCACTCATGACGTTCGTCGCTTAAAGTCGCGCGCTACCGCTGAATGACCCGTCGCCGACAAACCCCGTATCATCATTCTCAACTATGTCATTACTACATATTACATTCATAAATTTGGTATAACAGGCACACTCAACTCATATCCCATCTCTGGGTACACCCGACGAGCGTCCGTGCGCTGTCTCCGCGATGTTCGTCGCCACGCCCGTGCGCCATTGTCATGACACGTGCCCTCGGCACCGAGTATTACTCTGCGACATTTGTCGCCGCGCCCATGCTAGATTTTCATGATACATGCCCCCGGTACCAGGTATTGTCTCATACCGTTGGCACCATACCCATGCGCCACAATCATGTTACATGCTTTTAGGGGGCTCCATTCGTAGTGCTCTGGCACGAGGACCTCTCGCAGTGGGATGAACTCACAACCTTATAGCCATCGCCGCCATGGAATTGGCTCACAACCTTAAAGCCATCACCGTCATAATCATGGGGGGCTCCGGCACGAGAACCCCTCACAGCGGGATGAACTCACAACCTTATAGTCATCGCCGCCACGGGATGGGCTCACAACCTTAAAGCCATCGCCGTCACAATCACGGTGGGCTCCGGCTTCACAGCGGGATGAACTCACAACCTTAAAGCCATCACCGTCATAATCACGGGGGGCTCCGGCTTCGCAGCGGGATGAACTCACAACCTTATAGTCATCACCGCCACGGGATGGGCTCATAACCTTAAAGCTATCGCCGTCACAATCACGGGGGGCTCCGACCCGAGGACCCCTTGCAGCGGGATGAACTCACAACCTTATAGTCATCGCCGCCATGGGATGTGCTCACAACCTTAAAGCCATCGCCGTCACAATCACGGGGGGCTCCGGCTTCGCAGCGGGATGAACTCACAACCTTATAGTCATCACCGCCATGGGATGAGCTCACAACCTTAAAGCCATCGCCGTCACAATCACGGGGGGCTCCGACACGAGGACCCTTCACAGCGGGATGAACTCACAACCTTTTAGTCATTGCTGCCATGGGATGGGCTCACAACCTTAAAGCCATCGCCGTCATAATCACAGGGGGCTCTGGCATGAGGACCCCTCGCAGCGGGATGAATTCACAACCTTATAGTCATCGCCGCCACTGGATGGGCTCATAACCTTAAAGCCATCGCCGTCATAATCACGGGGGGCTCCGGCACGAGGACCCCTTGTAGTGGGATGAACTCACAACCTTATAGTCATCACAGATAAGGGATGGGCTCATAACCTTAAAGCCAACGCCGTCACAATCACGGGGGGCTCCGGCTAGAGGACCCCTCGCCACGGACTTTGAGCACTGAGCTGTGAGCATGTCCACTCACGTTACCGTTAATCGTCGACACCACCAGGGCAATGACCCCCGGGTCACTCTGGGACGAGAGCAGGTCCTCGGAGGGCATCACGCCTAATCTGCCTGTCAATTGGTTACAGGGGCAACCCTCACCGCTGTCAGGTTCTCTGCGCGTCTCTTGACGCATCTAGTGGGATTCAGTAAGGGCTTGGACGGGTGGCTGGGCAACGGGCTTACTCTGATCATGCTGTCGCGGTGTGGTCAGTCTTCTCAGACAGGTAGAGCGACGCTGTATGGGGTGAGGCAGTGCGAATTTGGGAATCGACAGTCCAGCGGAGAACCAGTATTTTGGGACCCCTGGTGACGTGTCATTCGCAGGGGATGACATGTGACATTTTATGGCATAAGCATACTATTTACTATAAGTAGTGGACTTTTGGACGCATTCGGACAGAATTCTCTCGTTTGACAAAAAATCACTTTCTTATTCTAAAACTTGAGAGCTCTTGGATTCTAGAGAGAGAAATACATTTATCTCGTGACTTGGGACATAACATCGACCGTGACATTAGACCTCAACTTGGACCGTAACTTGACCTTAGCTTGGATCATCGACTGTCAGCCCTGTTCACCTCAGCCTCGTCTCCGCAGCACTGCCACTCCTCACGGCCTGTCTGGGAAGCCTTGCTCTCTGCCCTTACTCCGTCCTTACTGTCTCTCACTGTATACATCTGGCAGTTGACACGGACTGTGTCCCTTGTGGCACCTCCACGTAGTACGAACCCACTTTCCTTGGCATCAAGCTCTAACGAGCCTAATTAGTTTTAATTAACTCTAAGAACCCAATAAAAATTAAATTAATTATAATTACCCAAATTGATCCTAATTAACACCCATCAGTCCAAATTAAACCCTAATTAGCCCTAATTACTCATATCTTGTAGACCCGTGATTACATTAATTAAACCCTAAAACCTAACTAAACTCTAATTACGAGCCTAATTAGTCGTAATTAGGCCTAACAACCCAATTAAGCCTAATTAGCACTAATTAGGACTAATCAACACTACTCCGCACAATTAAACCCTAATTAGCTCAAAATAATGCTAATTAGTCCTAATCAATCCTAATTAGCTATAATTAGCCTAAGATAATCCTCATGAACATTAATTAGCCCTGACACAACCCAATTAAGCCTACTTAGCCCTAATTAGGACTAATCAACACTACTCTGCACAATTAAACCCTAATTAGCACAAATAACCCTAGTTACTCCTAATCAATCCTAAGTAGCTATAATTAGCCCAAGGTAATCCTCATTAACACTAATTAGCCCTAACATAATCCAATTAAGCCTAATTAGGACTAATCAACACCACTCCGCACAATAAAACCCAGCTATTAGCTCAAATTAATCCTAATTACTCCTAATCAACCCTAAGTAGTTATAATTAGCCCAAGGTAATGACGGTGGTGACGACAGTCCCCAACCGTAGAACGAGGGGGCTCATCAATTTTATGGGTTGTTGAGAGTTGCGGAAGAGCCGCTGTGGGATAGAGCTCTGAAACACACACGACTGCCTGGGATTAGTAGGTTATTACAGTTGAAATCAGACCATGGGCTGAGTGAGAAATGTTTTAACGAGTTTGTTACCTTAATCAAAGATATGCTGCCCGAAAGTGAAAAGCTACCGCCGTCGTACTATGACGCGAAGAAGATGATGAGGAAACTTGGGTTGAGCTATGAGCGGATAGATGCATGCAATTACGATTGTGTATTGTTCTAAAAAGAGGATAAAGATTTGTCACGGTGTCCAGTATGTGATCCTTCGAGGTACAAACAGGACAAAGGGAAGAAGAAAAACATTGCATGGAAGATATTGCGATATTTTTCGATCACACCACGGCTTCAGAGAATGTACTACTCCTCCAATACGGCTGAATATATGAGGGCTCACTGTGAGACTCGTATCAACGATGCCGATGTGCTGACACACCGAGCTGATGGAGAGGTGTGGAAGGAGTTTGACCATAAGCATCCAGTCTTTGCTCACGAAGTTAGGAATGTTAGACTTGGTCTGGCAACTGATGGGTTCAACCCTTTCGGTTAGTCTACCACGTCTTACTCCTGTAGGCCTGTTATTATTGTCCCGTACAACCTTCCATCAGGCATGTGTATGAAGAAGGCATACATGTTCTTATCGTTGCTTATTCCGAGGCCGAAGAGTCCCGATAAGGACATAAATGTGTATTTAAGGCCGTTGATTGATGAGTTAAAACAGTTATGAAATCATGGAGTTGAAACATATGATGCATCCCTTAAACATAATTTTCAGATGAGGGCTGCTTTGATGTGGACTGTACATGATTTCCCCACATTGGGAATGACGTGTGGCTAGAGCACACATGGGAAGCTAGCATGCCCTGCTTGTATGGGCGTGAACCCTGGTCATATGTTAAAGCACGGCGGAAAGCCCTCGTGGTTCGGATGTCACCGTAAGCTTTTGCCCCCTGGCCATCAGTTTTGTAGGCAGAAGGATAAATTTGACGGGAGAATCAAGCACAAGATTGTCACACTGGACTACCCATCTGGTGAAGAAGTGCTCTCATACTTGGAGGCACTTGACACTGACATACCACACGGCAAGGGTGTGCCAGATCAGAAGATTCCAGGGTACGGGAAAGAGCACAACTGGAGAAAATTTTGTATCTTCTGGGAGTTAGCCTACTGGAGGACTCTTGTTATCCAAAACAACATGGATATGATGCATATTGAGAATAACATTTTTTATATGTGTTCAATACAGTGATGAATGTCAAGGGCAAATCGAAAGATCACTTTAAAGTGAGAAGGGATCTACAACAGTTGGGTGTACACCGTAAATTGCATCCTCAGACAGTCAGCTGGAGAACGATACTTTCGAAAGCACCTTAGTGTCTAGACAAGAAACAAGTGGAGAAGGTCTGTCAGTGGGTTAAGAATTTGAAGCTTTTGGATGGCTTTGCACCCAACACATCTCATTGTTACAATGTATCGGAATGCAAGTTCCAAGGGAAGAAGAGTCATGACTGCCATGTATTCATGGAGAGATTCATTCATATTGCCTTCCGGGGACTGTTGCCACGGGTTATTTACGAGACTTTAACTGAATTATCTCATTTCTTTTGAGATATATGTTCTTCTACGATCCGGGTGAGTAACATGGAAGTGCTTGAGAAGAACATTGTGGTGACGATTTGCAAGCTAGAGAAAATCTTTCCACCTTCGTTCTTTGATTCAATGGAGCATCTGCCTATTCACTTGGCATATGAAGCTAAGATAGGTGGACCCGTGCAATATCGGTGGATGTATCCCTTCGAGAGGTAATCTTTAAATTGTTACATTTGTTCATTTGCATTAATGGGACACCTGTTATCATTGATATTCCACCTAACTCGATTCGCTAAACTTCTAGGTTCATGTTCCATTTAAAGAAAAAAGTCTGCAATTAGGCTCGGGTTGAGGGCTCAATTACGGAGGCTTTCATAATGGAAGAACTTGTAAACTTTTGTAGTCAATATTTCGGGCCTAATGTTGATACAAGGTTAAATCAACTAGGCCGAAATGAGCCCGGATCGAGCACAAATTTGGAAGGGCAATTTTCAATATTCAAGCAGTCAGGTAGTCCGTTCGGCCGAACGTATACTTGATGGCTAACGAATGAAGAGTACAGTGCTGCAACAATATATGCCCTTCTAAATTGCGATGAAGTTTCAGCATTCGTTGAGTAAGTTAATGTCTTAATTCACTTACATTGCTGTACATAATTGAAAGTGTGTGATAAGTGAGTCAACTATATTGGTTTGCAGTGAGTTCGATGCGGAATCTTTAATCACTAATCCCGCTGGACTTGAATCTCATCGAAAATCACAATTTGTACAGTGGTTCAAAAGGCGTGTAAGTCTTTAACAAAATTATATTATGTGTTATATACAGTTCTGTGGCCAATTAGTATACTGATTTATCCTTAATTTTTACCGTCATCTACAATAGGTTCAGTCAATGGATAGACCAGTGGCCTCCTGCTTGAAATTACTAGCTGAAGGCCCTAACAAACAAGCATCCTGTCATGGAGGCTATATCATCAACGGGTTTAGGTTTAACGTAAAAGATGATGACCGAACAAAACAAACCCAAAACAGTGGAGTCTTGGTCAACGGCGACTGTTATGCCGAGAATTGCATGGACTTTTACGAAGAGCTAGATGAGATTGTTGAGCTAACATATCTGGGTTCCCAAAACCACCTGGTAATGTTCAAGTGTACGTGGTTTGATGTCACATGCAGTAGAGGAATCCGTGTTAGCTCTCAAGGGATTGTAGATGTCAATGTCAAGTCAAGACTTGCATCAGACGAGCCCTTTGTGTTTGCTAGTCAAGCTGTACAAGTCTTTTACGCGGAGGACGTCGACAATCCCAAATCTCATTGGTATACAATTATCAAGTCCAAGAAATTGCCCGTGACATATGACAGTGAGCTAGACACCTTTCAAGCCGACCAACCACCTGTCTTGTTACCTGTTGAGGTCAACAACGAGGAGGACGATCTTCCTCTTCCAACAACACTTCATGTAGGAGAAGAAGTCGTAGATGATGATGCGGAAGACGTGGAAAGTGTTGGAGATGATGTGACTGAGTCTACTGATGAAGAGGATGAATTAGAAGATGAAGAGGACGACGAGTCCCACGAAGAAGAGGACGACGAGTCTAGTGATGAAGATGATAATGATTCCCAAACTGAAAATGATTGACTTGTAATGTTGTAACATCACGGAAAAAATGTAGTAACATTTTAGAACTTGGTTCATATTGATGTGTTTTTGCACCTCCGTTCATATATATAGTGTCGATGATGATTTCTACCAAATTATTATTTTTAATGTGTTAATGTCTTTGCAATTTATCTATACAAAGTCAGATATGGATAGGATACGGGCTATTCGTGGCCGGGTTGGACGCCGAGCTGCTTCCTCCCCAGTGGGTCCCACCTCGTCATTGCCCACTGATGACGAGGCACAGAGTGATTGCGTACAGCAGATGGGGCCCCAGCTCCAGCTCTCGCCCCAGCCCCAACCCCAGTCCCAGCCATCGCCCCAGCCCGACGCAGATTCATCCCACACGCGCGTTGATTCTCCTTCTTTCGTGGGTTCTACCTCAGGTATAGTTGATAACGGTATTTGGTACATTTTCGCTAATTTATATTTGAAGTATATTTGAACTGTATTAATGTCTGTGTTTTGTAGGATCTCGACGAGGCCGTGGCCCGACACGCGGGGTACGCATCGACCCCCAGCGTAAACAGAGAGTTACGCTCACACAGGAGGGCCTGTAAGTAAAAAAAAATCACATCATGCCTTATTTTTGTACATTTGGGGTGTTAATTTATATTTGAACTGTATTAATTTATTTATTTACTTCTTTGGCAGGATCTTGGAGAATCAGGCGAGGACGAAGATCGGCGTTCTTGTGAAGGGCCGATTCTTCGAGCCACGCCTGTACTGGAAGGACTGGGATGCCGCTGCGAGGGAGTCCCTATGGGAGGAGTGGCTGGTACGTTGAAGTATTTTTTTTTCTACGATAGTATTTGTTTAATTAGAGTTTGTTTTCTATAATTAATTTGTGTTATTGAATGCCTTGCAGGAGGGGTTCACGTTTGACTCGCCTGATCAGCAGGCACTGGGGCGGCATCCTTCTTTGCTTACATCGCCAAGAATTACCACCGATGGCTCCACGACGCACAGGACCGGGCAAAGAAGATGCTGCCCGAGGGTGCCCTGATGATGGAGATGAAGACATATCCCCCACATTGGATATCTCCAACTGTATGGGGGAAGATGATAGATCGGTGGGCTGCAGATCCAGGCTAGGACCCCAAGAGTAAGAGTGGGGCCGAGAACAGACAGAACAGAGATCCAACGCATAATCAGACGCACGTGCGGAAGAAGGACAAGGACGAGGCGCACGGGGCCGGCGACTATGTTTCGGATATTGCCCGGCGGATCGATGTAAGTCGATGTGTTTAAGTTGTTAATTTTTTCTTTCTATCCTTAATGTCTGTTGCGTTAATTAATGCCCTAACATATCTTTAAATCACTATTTTTGCAAGCCTCATATGAACAGCTTAGGGGTCCGAGCAGTAGTCCGGACAGCCATCAGCGTCCACTAGTACGGGTGTGAGTACTGGGACATATGCGGCTTGTCTAGCACGACTGCTCATGCTGTGATAGGAGCGTCCTCACCCCCCGCTGCCCCTCCACAGACACCGGCTCCTTAGCATCCATTGGACGAGAAGGAGATCCAGTGCATTGCTACGGTGGTGTTGAGGATGATCAGCAGGGTACCCCTGCTGGACATGTCGAGCCAGTCTCGGATTAGCAGGATCCAGTTCAGGGACTCGGCAATCCCTGATGAGCCCCTTCTCGTGCCCGGTCCCAGCTTGTCCCCCCCGCTCGGCTTGTACTCGATCTTCTCCCCTCCCCTAATCGGCTGTATCCGGTTTTCGGCTTGTACATTACGAGTTTTTTTTTAAATGCACATTTTTTAAAATTGATTATATATAGTTGTTTGTGTCTTTGGGATTATGAGTTATTGTTCAGGATTGAATTTTTTTATTACAGGATTGGGCATCAGAAAAATAAAAAAATATATATTTTTAAAAAATGACTTTTAGCGACGGATTATTTTCCATCGCTAAAAGTGTACTTAATTCTAAAATTTTAGCCACGAAAAATTCCATCGCTAAAAATCTAATTTACCGTCGGAATATTCCGTCGCTAAAAATTATATTCAGTTGCTAATTTCACAAAAAAAAATACGTAAAACAGAATTAGCAACCGAAACTTTGTCGCTAATTCATAAATAAATTTGTCGATAAAAGTTCAATATTTAGACAACAAATTTTAAAATTCCGTCGCAAAACTTTTAGTGACAAGCTTTTACACGAGGAACTTTTAGCGACGGTGTATTCGTCGCTAAAACTTTTAGTGACGAATTTCAGACTTTTAACGATGGATTTACCCGTCGCTAAACGCGTTATTTCTTGTAGTGTTAAGGGTTTTGCTGCATGAGTGAGCATGAGTGAGTGAGAGAGAGAAAGTGGGGCAGATCGATAGGGAAAATTACAAATTTGCCCATGCCAAAATGGCATGTGCACTGCACATGATCACTTAACGTCCAAAATTGAACGGACGTCCAATTTTAGAGCTATTTGTAACGATTTTGTCAATCTCGAGGGACATTATTGCAAAAGTTGTAAACACGGGGGGGGGGGGGGGGGGGGGCAAAGTGCAAAACTGTGTAAACCTCAGGGGAATTAACCCTTGTTGATAATATCCGCTTCTTTTTTTGACCCACTATATATACTAGAGGCTTTGTAGAAAATAACAACCATTACAAGAAACTACCCACTTAGAGATAAACTACCCACTTAGAAAATAACCACCCACTAGTAAGTAACCAACCACACTTATCCCTTATCAATAGGACACATTTTCAGAAATTGGTTTCTTTCACTTCTTGAATCTTTCATTATCTCTTCAGAAATAATAAAAAGTAAATGTCATTTAGTGGCATTTAATCAAAGTGCACTTATTAGTAAAAAAAGATATTTTGTGGTGCAAACAGGTACTTAGGCAATTTTAAAATGCTAAATTAGGTGATTGTTAACCTATTAATGACCTAAGTTTACTGGTATCTGATTTTGGTTTATTTCTTCATTTATAAGCGTTAAAATAAAGCCCTAACTAATGTACGCGAGATCTTCTGCCCTTGTGAAACAAGCAACCTATTTTATGCTGGTTCACAACTTCTCCACCTTTTTGGAATTTCCAAGCAGGGTCTCTTTTTTGTCTTACTACTTTCTTAACAGAAGATTGGTTCACATACAGCGGCATTACGTGCAATGCACTTGTTTCCAATCTAGTTTATTGAAAAAAATCATGTAATATGGTTGAATATAACAGGAAAAACGTACACCCATATATATATATATATATATATATATATATATATATATATATACTCAATGGGTACCAATTGTTCACTCATGTCCAATTTGTTGTGCCATTTCGGTGACTGATTCTCCAGTTGATGGGTGGTTTGGTATTATTTAATACTCAATGGGTACCAATTGGAGCTAGTACTAACATTATAAACTCCATTACAAAAATTGATGCATTTGCATTAGCCTTGATAGTTGGAATCACTTGGGTTAAAAAGCTACATTGTTTTCATTTTATTATGCTGCTTCCTGACCGTGACTTCATGATGCAGATAAGGACCAATGTAAGGCTGGGTATATCATCCAGAGCATTTTTTTGTGTAAATTAACTGCTAGCTGCATTCATTGCATTTTGCCTAAGGGAAAGCTTGTGTTTTGTCCCTCTGGTGGCGGCTTTTCAATCCCCCACATTTTTAAGTAATAACGGGACCAATGTTACAAATTAACAAAAACTAGCGAGACTAAGGTGATCTTCGAGGCCTCTCTTTCCTCTTCATAAGGTCACAAGTTCAAGTATGACAACGAGTGAAAATTGTGGTGCAAGGGAACCCTTCTTTTTAACAAAGAGGCATATTTTGCCACTAAAAAGGAAGAGAATTAGTGTCTGAGACATCAAGGGGGAAGGGTTTTAAAGCCTATTGATTTTTAAGTTGTACATTATGGATACCCAACCCAATTGATTTTTATCCTGGGTTTTGAATAGGAAAAACGAGTAATGTGACAACTTGTGATGCACATAATGAAATGAATTTCCATTCCGCCCTACCTATGATGTATGTGCATGTTCCTGCATGAGATAGAGGTTGAGATTATATCTCTTAATGAATCTCTAGACCAGCGGGTTTTGGTTGGGGCTAGCACGATAGCTCTTGATAGATTCACCGAATGACCTTGTTTAAGTGGAGCTTGAGACTTAGTTCTCTTAATGAGTCCATAAACTTTGTGTTGGGGTGTGCAAGGTCACCCTTGATGGATGCACGGATCCGGGTCTGGAAGTGCGGCTGCTTCTTATAGGATTATTAAGGCTTTATAATCCTTAGAGCACTCAGAGTGTTGGGATCAAGACACAGGGCCATAATGTGTCGGGCTTTAGTACTTCATCTCCAAAATAGAAGTGTTTGTGATATATTTCTGATTTGTTAACATGGTTCTTAATTCAAGGCTTTTTCCATTAAGTTCCTAGATGAATCAAGGAATACTTCATTGGGCAATGGTTCAAATCCAAAAGGTACCATTTGTTGGTGTACATGACTATGCCGATCAAGCATATCTTTTAAAATTTGAAGGGGGGGGGGGGGGGTTATTAGAAATATGTTTCAAATTTGGCTATTTATATATGAAAAATAAAATAAAGTTCATTAAACTTTAGTTTTTCAAGGTATATACATGAACTTAAGACTTATTAAGTTTTCAAAAGGTTTTATTCTTTGAACTTTGTTTTTCTAAATGAATTTAAAGATTCATGAACTTAGGTTCATGTATACTCCTTAAATAAGATTAAACTTTCTTTTAGTTCACTGTATTTTATAAGATTCATTGATGAATCTTGAATTAGTATGGTTCAAAGAACTTGATAATGTTCAAATAACATACATTTTTCTACCACTATATAAAGGGGGTAAAGAGTTGGAAGTTGAGAACAAGACAAGAGGGAGATACCATCTTCACTTGAGAGAAAAATACTTGAATTAAAAGCTTGTTTCAAACTTATACTTTGATCGATCGGAGGTGGATACATGATCCATTGTAGAGAAGTGCAACTCTCTTGGATGAACAGTGAATCCGGGCTTGGTTGAATCCCGAAGATAGAGCTACCAAGGTAGTCTTTAGTTTGCACATGGGAGAGGCTTCAACTATCTTCAAGAAGCGTTACGCGCCTCTAAGCCTTAGTTCTTTAATATATTCATTCGGGTATTATTTTTTATTATTTCTGAATTTTACATGCATTTGTACCAACACGACTATGAATAGTGAAGTTAATCTTGCCACTCTTATAGTGGATGTCGGTTGTTTGGATTAAAAAAGTTCCTCAAATCCATTAAAATTAAAGGACACAACAAATGAAATGAAAGGTATAAACTAATTTGAATATCCTTTAAAATATTGGTACATTAAACATGAAAATTAGAGATAGATTAAGGCTTAAAAATTTTATTCACTTTTGATTATTAACACACACTTAAAGGTATATTCGTTGCTATAACCATGTATAGGAGTTATAGTTTGAATATAACTATTTAGGTATTTATCCCTCCCTATGTTGTAAATGCTACTTGTGGATATTCACCTATGTGGGTGTGAAAGTAGAGTCGCTTCTGTTGAGAAACAAGGATCATTCTCTGGAACACTCGTGATATCGAGGAGGCGCATGGTCTTTTAAGCAGCTTCCCTCTGCTTCCATGATGGAATCGCACTAGATTCCATAAACTTTCTAATATTTGTCCATTAACAAAGTTGTAGATCCTTCGATCACCACTTAGGCGATGAATTCTATAGCCACCTTAACTCCATTGCATCCCGTCATGCTCAATACATAACCCCTAATGCTATTGTCAATTTCTTTTTCAATTGATTTAATTTCAATACTATCTTTTCATCTTTTATGTGCTTGGGCAATAAATTAACAAGTTTGAGCTGAACAACTGGAAAGTGAAGACCATTGAATCCTGGACGCCCATCGCTAGATTCGACGCACTGTGGATTTCATTCAAAAGAGGGCAAATTTTGGTGTTAAGGACAGTGACCTTCATATCATGCCTCGGTTAAATTTAATAAGTTTGCCCTATTTTCTTCTCTGTTTTCTGTTGCAACTTGCAAAGGTCTCTCTCTCTCTCTCCCCCATCTCACATATATATATATATACATATATATACACACACATATATACTATGTATGTGTGTGTGTGTATATGCACATATCTACATATATATGTATATATATAGACACACACACACACACATTTATGTATATGTATACATATATATATATATATATATATATATATATATATATATATATATATATATATATATATATATACACACATATAGAGAGACGTGATCCCTTCCTCTAGCACTTCACTAAAGCCAAGTTGCCAATGCAATCTGTTGTCCATCTATAGTGGATGGACGGACCAGATCTAAATTTCTTTAGAAAAAGCCCATCCTCGGCTACATTACGTAGCGGACGGGGGTGTTGACCAAAATCCCTCGGAGGGATTTAATGAGTCAGAGGGATTTACATCCAAATGGGCAGGAGCGGTATGGTAAATTTTACCATTTGCTACATTTCGTAGTGGACGATAAAAGTTACTTAAACAAACAGATCTGGCGCGTCAATGCACAATGGATGGACAGCCAGATAGCACTGTTAACTTAGATTAAGTTGCCTGCACAAGCAATTGATTATATATATATATATATATATATATATATATATATATATATATATATATATATATATATATGGATGCGATCCACTATCCGCGTAGGCAAATTTATTTGTTTGCCGACGCGATCTAGCTATCTATTAGTGGTTTATGAACGGTCTAGACTAAATATTCTCCCTCAACAATGCTAGATAATCATAATACTTTAACGTATTTGCCTTCTCACCCCAAAACTTTAGAAAAATATAATTTTATGCACCTAATACTTTGTCACATACCAAATAAAATGACAAAGGTATTTTATTACAGAGACGTTAGTCCTTGAATGTACGTACCCTACTTATCCTATTGCTTTTTGATATCTAACTTTTCACCACGTGGACACATAGCTCGATGTCTTATGCTCCTCAGAATTGGTTAATGACTACAATTAAATACTCAAGCTTTCAGGATATTGGTTTGAAAAGTACAGTAGAAAAACATTGTACTAAAACCAATACTTCTTTGTTTATACTGGAAAGGAAATTTTACATATGAGTAATAGAAAGGAAAGTTTCCTTCTATTGATGCACACACTAATTCTTAACACTCTTCACACTGTCTCCAACTTCCTCCGCCTTCTAACTCTTACTTTGACCTTTTTTATAGATGAGAAAAAAAAGAATATAGGATTCTTCAATAGTGAAAATCCACTGTTATCTTTTGTTGGTCCTTTTTTCTTTTATTACGGAAAATATCTTTATTATGTTCTTCACTTGGCTTTGTCATTTTTTGCTAGTATTTATGTCCATTCAATCATGCTTATCCTGTGGTCTCGAACCCTCTTGTACAGCTCAAAATTTTGACTAGACAGATCAGGTCTTTCTTGTCCTTGGTGGTTGAACTGTTCATAGAGTTTGATTACCTGATCTTGACTCTGTTTGGACGGCTTTATGAATGCTCCACACCCCTCCAGGATCAGTATCCTCCGTCCATCACGGAAACATGCTTGTTGGAGCACGGCTACTATGTTTTCAATGGTTGCATTGACAAGACTGATTCTTACAATCTTGTCTTCCCCGTATTATACATGTCTCATAGTTCATCCTAGAATGGCTTGTAGAAATCCATTATCAGGACTGTGATAATCTTTTAAATAAATCCCATAACTTCAAGAACATATCGAATTATAACTGGGAGATTCTCGACAAGTTGCTAATCATTTCGGTCTAATTCGACCGTGTCTATGAGTCCACATTCAATCCATTTAAGATCAATCTTTTCTGATGGTAATGTTAAGCTTGGCCATTCATAATTCCAATTCAGGAACTCTTTCATTTCTGGTTTGCAAAGGAACTCTTCGTGTTCATTTTTCTTTTGGGCTAGTTCTTTTATTTTAGCAGCGATATCATATGAGAGCAATGATTTTAGTTCTTCTAGCAATCAAATTCTTTCTTTTTTCTTCTTTCAAGAATATAATTCCTTCTAAGTTGTTTATATTAAGCCTTTTTTTAAGTGCTTAACATAATCACTTAATTGGCTGAGAGTTCTTCGTATCTCTTTTCGATAATTTTTCCTTAGATAGTACCACACATTTCCAAAGAGATTTTTGCTTTCTGCATATAACCCTGGATCATAAAACGGTTTTATTTTATTATCACCAGCTTGTGTTATGGTAACATTCTGTTTTGAAGATTTTTCATTTTCGTCAGTTGTCACCTTTCTTTTTGTTCGTTGTTGTTAGGATAATAATTTCTTATTTTCTTGCCCATTTGTTTTAGACGCCTTGCGTTCAAGGTCTCAGCCTTACTTTCTTTATTCCTAAACTTATGCATTGATTTTGAATACTTAGTTTTGTATCGTCCTATTTTAGGGCTTTCAGGTTAGTAGTTCCAACCATCTTCTTCAGCCTTACAAAGAACTGTCTTCTTTCTTTTTAGAGTAAATGATGTAGTAGTCAAATATCCGTGATGGTTCTCCCAGTAGATCAACTTCAGAATCTGCTACTTCATCACTTTCTTTTAAGTAGTATTTTTTGAAGTTACAACTCCCTGCATCATAATGCGTAATTTCCTGGTTAAGCAACCTGCAAGTGCATATTTGGTTGATGAGATGTATCTACATCAAAAGTATAATAGTTGAACCATTTCCATCTATAGAGTCTTGTTTGACTAACATCTTTTAAGCCTCTTTTAAGGAAAGCATTAAATTATCTATACTGAAACTAAAAATATGTAAAAAAAGATTTTATGCCACGTTTTATAGCTAAAAACTCTTTTTCGTTTATGTGATACCGAGTTTCTGCATCTTTGAAGGTTCCATTCCAATAACCACATAATTGTTCTTCCGTTTGAATATAGGGTATTGCTCTTAATAATGTACCCCATCAATTTTCAGAAGCATCGGTTTCTATAACTAGCTTGTTTCCTTGTTTAGGCAAGCTTAGATTTGGCAAGGTTTTAACTTAACCTTTATCCAGAGAACATTTTGGGTATCTTCATCTTCCCATCTCTACTTTCCTTTTCTAAGATTTTTACTTAATGATTCCGTTAGGTTTGATAAATGCTGGATGAATTTTTTACGTAATTTAACAACCCTATGAATATATGAAGTTGTTTTACATCATTGATTTGTTATGTAATAGCTTAATTTTTTCAGCTATGTGATCTTAAAGGACAATTCTTCTACTGTCTTCTATTCTCAGTTCTAGAAAGTTAATAGTGGTTTGTTCCCATTCACATTTCTTTTGTAACAGTATTAATCCATGATCAATGAATTCTTGTACTATCTTTTTTAGATGATCTATATGTTCTTCTTTGGTTTCTGAGAATACTAAGATATCATCTCTGTACCCTACAAAATAGTCTTCGTGCTTTCTAAAATTGTTATCCATTGTTCTTTGGAATAAAGGTGGAGTATTTTTCAATCCGAGTGATAACACCGTCCATTCATAATGCCCTTGTAGTGTGCTAAAGGTAGTTAATGGAATTGATGATTCTTTTATTTTGATTTGCTAATATTCGCTTTTTAAATCAAACTTCGAGAAAAAGTTGGCTAGCTGAATTTTGTTTAGCAACATATCCTTGTTTGGAATTTTATACCCATCTTTTATTGTTGCTGCGTTTAAAGCTCAATAGTCTATAACTAACCTGACTTTTCTTCTATCCTGTTCTGCATGATTTTTTATCATGAATGCTAGACTAATGAAGACTCTCGTTAGGTCTTATTAACTCTTGTTTTAGTATTTCAGGAATCTGTCACTCAAATTTCTGAATCATCTCAAGACTATGTTGCATTAATTTTATGTTAACCACATAATCTTTATCCTTAAGGGTCAATAATGCCCAAGGTTTATCCTTTTTCCATAATATTAGCGGGTCATTGCTAAAAGTATTTTATAACATCTTTTTTATGCTATTAAGACTGAAATTTTTTTTCTTGTTTGCATTGATAATGTTAGTTTATATCTTTAACCCAATTGTCACCTTCTTTAGTTACTTCTTGGTTAAGTAACTCTTTCTTGGTTACTTCTTCTTCAAATAGCTTTTTCCATGAGTCTGTTTTGTTCCTCTCACCACGCTGGGCTGCATAGACTCACTTTTGAATTATTTTTGGATTTCTTCTAATTTTTCTGGATGAAAACAAATTTACATCTTTGAGCAGCATATTTTAACAACAAAATTTTTCGACGTTGTATTTTGATATGAAACTCTTCCTATGTAAATGTTTGATTTTTAGCTTGTTTTAGGAAAGCATTTCTCATTATAAAATCACTGTCTAAAGAGTCAAATTGGATTAAGTGCTCTAAAATGAACTGTTTTCCATTAATTGTGACCCGAGTATGATATGCTTTATATTCTGGCTAGAACTCATCACCATTTGTCATTCAATGCTCATTAGTTCATATATTTTATCCACTTTTCAGAGGGTAAAATTCCTGGTCATGCTAGGCATTAGGCAATAGGTGCTCCAGTATTTACTAAAGCTAATATCTTTTTTATAAGAGTGGTAACCTTAGAAGTCAAAATTTAATTTTATATAAAAATTGTTTGGACTTACAGCCGTTCGTTTATTATTCATCTTTTTTTTTATGTTCTTTTACCCTTAATAATATTCATAATGTCTTAAATACCCTTTTCGAACTCATTTCCATCAAGCCCTTTTCTTTCAGCATTTGCTTGACGGTATCGGATCTGGGTGTTGTGGTCACTACATGTATATTTTCTACACGTGATGACATATTTTATCTGATTGGAATTGTAATTGTTTTGCACCCTATGATATTCTCGTCAGAACTTTCTTCTTTCTTGGTAGAGTTTTCTACCATGTTTGCCCTACCTTTACCTTTTGTATTGTTAGACGTGAAAGTTATAAAAGAGACGAAATGTCTCGTTTGTTTTTCGAGGATGACAATACTTTTATATTTTGTAATTTGCATGTGTTCTACTTGTTTACCAGATAATCCTTTTCCTATGATTCATTTTTTAGGCCATGATAGTTACTTTGAATTTATCTTCTGTGCTTTTATTGCTCAAATATTACTACTTGTTTGTTTAAATAGTACTATTTCGCTATTTAGCATTTATCTTAGTAGATTTATAATACCCCGAATATTGGTACTTCTAGCCCGTTATTTTATTTCTTTAGCGATAGTTTTTAAAAACAACATTTAGCATTAGCGAAATTATGGGCAACAATTAGTGACAATTTGTATAAGCAATTTGCAGCTTCGATTACATAAACGATATTTTATCCACAGTATTTAGCGATAGTTTTCATAAGACCACCTTTAGCAACACTTTTAAAGTGAGAAGAAATATCGACTAATGAAGGGTTAAAAGAGCAATTAATATATATTTTTTACTTTAATTAGACTGATTAAGAAAAATCTGAAAATTTATTTAGTCAACCTTGTTATTTTGGTAGGAGAGGAAGCAAGGGAAGAAATAAAAGGGAGGAATGAGCAATTAGTTACCTTCTTAATTGTTTTTTTTTTTCAATTACGTTAGTGGGGGAGAGAAAGGAGCAAAAGAAGAAAAGGAGGGAGGGGGGGGGGGGGGGGTGGTTGGCCAGGACAAAAAGAGAAGAAAGTGGAGAGAAATAAGTGAAATTTTCGGTTGCTAGAAAAAGAGCAAATTGCTCTTTCGTTACGGAGAAGATATATATATATATATATATATATATATATATATGTGTGTGTGTGTGTGTGTGTGTGTGTGTAGAGAGAGAGAGAGAGAGAGAGAGAGAGAGAAGGAGAAGGAGGGGGGGGGGGGGGGGGAAGAAAATTCTGAAGGAATTCGAGAGAAAGCCACACAAGGGAAGAAGGATATTGACACAAAAGGGAAGAGAAAGGGTCTGCCAGCGGTCAACTCAAGCGAACGAAGCGCGGATTCCGGTAAACCCTCTCCCAGATTTATTCAGTGTAATTTCATGTACGTTGTTGCGAATGTATACGATATATGAGTGTGTATTGGTTTATAGCAGAGAGAAATTTGGGAGGGAATTCGTTAAGAGGGCACCCATGGTGGCTGCCGTGGTAGCATGCGGCTGTGTAAGGGGCTGCCTTCAGAGAGAGAGGCAGTCGTGAGGGGCTAGAAAACGGATACTGGCAAAAATACTTACTATGAAATAGAAGCTTTGAAAACCATTTAACTGGACGTGATCCAAGTTTGCTTATTACAAACCAGCTAGAAACATTATTTTCTTTTTACCAGATGTGCAATCTTGGATTGGCAAAGCTTAAGAAAGTGTCTTGTGCTGCATTTGGAGTGAAATGCCAGAATATATAGCCGTCCTTAAGGAAACTAAGCAGGTGCAAATGCCAAGGGTCTTTGCTGGGAAAACATTCCATGGGCCTTCATGGACTGGTAGATACCAAAGCTCTTTATAGAGAGAGAAAGAGAGAAAGAGACAAGGCTGTGCAATAGTGGGTGAAATGGGTACTGTGTTGTGTAGAATATGTGGGTTAGACAGCCGTGTATGGCTGCCGTGAACTTGTGTTTGCGGCGGCGTTACGGTTCCCGACAAGTGATTTCGCCGCCACCTAAAGGCAGGTGGTTGTGTTTAGATTAGGGTGTATATTTGTGGAAGTGCTGTTTATGTGTTTGTGTGAGCATGGGTGTAATGGACAGTAAAGAGAAGAGATGGTAGCAGTGAGTGCATGAGTTGTGGTTCGTATGCTGCGTGAAGTGAGGGCTGCTGTGTAAGTGGGGTGTGTGTTATGAATGCATGTGTACAGTGTATACAAGGGTGTGTTTATGAGAAGGAAGAAGAGCTGCAAAGCAGCCGTGTGTGTATGTGAAATGGGTAGCCATGGTAGTGAGAGAAAGTCTTTGTGTTTGTGAGATGGAAGAGGAGCTGCAAGGCAGCCGTGTCTGAGAGTGTGTGCGCCCGCGGCGCCCGCGTAAAATGGGTCTTGAAATAAGAGAATAAAACGTGAAAATGCATTAGCGTGATGCTGTTTGACCAAAAGATTTAACAGTTGGAAAGTGAAATGGGTTTTTCTAGCTGAGAAACTGACTATGGACCCTCACTCTGTCTCTCCCATCCCATATCTAGCACGGAAAAGTAAGTGTGCCCTTACGGCTCTAATGGTCTGGTAAATAGATTAAAAGGAATTTGTGATCGGCTCAATCATATTGCCTGATTCCTTCCTATAGAATGTGTTAATTTTAAAGTTAGATGGCTTTCTGAATACTAGTAATCTTAATAGCCAAGAATCAATTTTAAGCAGCAGGACTAGAGGACAGAGGACCCAATTGTTTGTATGTCTCCTACCAAGGTTTTGTTTCTGGTGACCGTAGGTATAGGTATCCAATAAAGATGATGATCAAAGTGAATGACTCTGCTCTTATTTCCAACTAAGATGCACAATAGTGTAAATCACACTCCTTGACTTCACAATTTCAGTGCAGTGTGTTTGTCAATGGATGTGTAGTGTGTAAGTGGGGTGTGTGTGTGTATGTGTGTATAAGTGTATAGGGAGTGAGTGAACATTTGGGAAGAGGCTGGGCGCAGAAGGAGAAAAGAAGAAGGAGATGAAACGGGTTTGCATAGTGGGAGTGGTACACTATGCTTGTACAGTTGTACCACGTGACTGTTGGACATCATCCAATTATCATAAAATTTTGAGATTTTACAGAAAAGCTCTTAGCGTAATATTAGAATTACTGATAAAATTTTAGATTTTTATGATATCATTTGCTATTTTTAATAATTTTTACAAATTCATTTTTTCTATAATCCTTTTGGAGCCTTTAAAATTCTTAATAAATTCTGAAAACATTATTGGGATGATTTTATGATACAAATAAGTTTTAGTTTAAGTTTCATAATTTTTAGAATTGATTTGTTGCTAAATCCGTATCGTATTTAATTTAGTAAAACAATTTGGTTTTAATATTTGGTTTTAATTTTGGTATTATCCTTATATATTGTAAAGCTATTATAAAGTTTATGGGACTTTGGTTTGCACCAAAAGTATTAATGTTTATTTTTGGGCTTTTTCTGGTATTTATGAAAATCATTTTAATTCAAAAATATTTAAAATTTTCAGAAAATTCATATTATAGCTTTCTATACTATTTTAAGGTATAAAAGTATTTTATAAGTATTTATTATAAATTTTGGGGTGTCTTAATGTATTACGGGTCGTGAGGAGTTATCAGTTAAATTGGTTGTCCGAAGGATCTATTTCGTTTTGGATTTAGATTGAGAGTGTCGGAGAGAGTGACGTTTAAGAAAATAGCTTTGAGTTCGTAGTATATGAGACTAGGTTGTATTCTAATAATTAATCTGCCAATTTAGGTTAATTTGAGATTTGTACGAGGTTGAATAACAGCGAGCACATTTCTTGGATCGATTGAGGTAAGGGATTTCTTCTGAAACCCTATTTCATCTATTTGACATCGTAAATATTCTTTCTAAATTGTTATTGATGTTTTCATTGGACTTAGTTATAATTGTGATGAAATTGCATCGATTGCCATTAATACCCTGTTTTTAGCCTTGTATGTTTATTGAAAATTCCTTTCGATGTTGTGTATTTATTTCTCGTTGTACATTGACTTAATCATTGCATCATCGATTATTGCACTCTACATATTGACATGACTTAGTGTATTTAGGAGTTATAAGGATGGTCTGTATTGGGGGTGATATAAGGATGGTCTGTTATTGTCGGGAGATGCTAGTATCTTGAGGGTTTAGCTAGTGTTCATATGCATATGTAACTACAGTGTTATTGAGCATCACCTTTGTGACTTTGCTAAGTGATTACCCTGCACTGCCTGTGTGGCTTTGCATCACCCATGTTCAAATCACCTGCATTGTTTTAGTGTAATCAAAAGTGTTCTATTGATTTCTGATTTGAGGGATTGAGATTAATCTCTTCCCATATTGCTATTTAAATAAATTCTCCAAATCGCTTGTATTCCTTACTGAATTTTGAGCGACCTTACTGAGCTCTTGAAAGCTCACTCTCCCTTTTTCTGTTCCTTTCTGCATGTAATAAACATCTGTCGATTCTTGGATTAGCTAGAGCTTGATTACGGAGCCAGTTTATATTTGATTTTCATTGTTTTCTTTACTTAAGCCCCTGCAAAGGTGTGTAACTTACTTAGTTAAGTTCATAAATGTAGTCCTTGCATTTAGGAACAATGACTTGAACATTTGAGTTATCGTAGAAACTCTAATATATGTATTGGGGTATTCTTAGTAGAATTGAGATGATTGAATAAGTAAGCATTGATCGATTGAGTAGTTAAAGTTCCGGATTTTTGAGATGTTATAAGATTTGTGGTATTTACCACTCTGTAAACTAGATGATATTATACTGCAATATTTTTGCAAAATTCTCGTAATTCGGTCATTCCTTGAGTCTAAATCCTCAGTCTTAATGCTTTGTTGAGATAAGGATCTTTTAAGGTCATGAAGTAGTTTGGTGTAGTTTTAAACCAAACTGGTTTATCATACAAGTTACTTTGGATACCCCCTATTACAAAAGTTTTCTATCGATTGTCTGTTAAACAATAGATTACTAATGTATCTCTGCAGTTTATGAATAATGGACAAAGACTAACATATATCGTATTCATATGGACATAGTGATATCATTCTCTAATGTATTGTTTTACTATATATGTCCTGAAGAGAGGAATGTCTAGTATTCTTTCTTCAGTTTGATCTACGGAGGTTTTTCCTTCGGAGGTCTCTATATTCATCTTACTTCGGAACCGGAATATGGAGTTTTTTTTATATATATTTCTCCAACCTTGATTTTAGGCATCTCCTAATGGTATATAATAGAATTATGAGTTTCTTGCTCAATTGATTCACGGTGACTAATTATGTTATTAGATAAGAAAATTAACTCTTCTTCATGAGCGTAGGTTTCTGACATCATGGAGATCATGGCTACGCTTTTTAAAGTTTTGTTTAAACTTTATTCGTCATCTAATGTTGTTTTATCATCAGACTCGTAATCGTACTCTGAAACAGGCTCTTCTGCTTCATCTTCAGAATCTAATCCGCATCCCCATGTTGGCTTGTATCTTCTTTCATTGAATAAGAAAGACCTTATATTTTATTTAATTTCTTTTTTGACTTGGACATTTATTTGCATAAGTTCTTTTTCACCACATAACCAACAACAATCACATTCTTCTGGTGATTTTCCTTTTGGACATGAAGGTCTTTTACACGGACTATTAGATTTCTTTCTAATATATCTTCCCCATAGTTTTGATTTTTCTTTTGATGGATTAAAATTTTTTTCCTGGAATTTTTTCTATTTCTTCACATATATTTTTTCGTTTCCAAACCTTTTCTTTTTGAATTTTTTCTTCATGAGGTTTGGCTTCTTTTTGAATTTTTTCGAATGTTTACCATGTTATCGACTTTAGAACAACAGTCGTAACTCATATGAGCTTTTTTCATATCTTTTATTGCATGTCCTTCAGTACAATATTTCCTTAGAACTTCTTCTACAACTGTTATCCTTCATCCTAAGGAGTCACAAAGTATTCCATCATTTAAGAGTTTAACAAATTTGCTAACTCGTCCTATGATTTAAGGATTTTGGTAATAAATTACTTTTATGAATGGAGGCTGTCTTTGAGTTCTAACTTGTAAAAATATTTATTTAAATTCACAAGTGTAATTTCTAAAATAGAACATATCACATATTTGTAATTTTATCATATTTGTGAAAGCACTCTTTTCTTGAATACTTATATTATTTAGCAGAACTCTCGTTTGAGGTTATCTGCATTAAACATTATCCATTCTTCAGAAATATTAAGCTTGCATTGGGCTTCAATTATCATTTGATTATCTGCTATGCTATTCCACTTCCTAGCTGCGTTTCCTTGCAAGGTTGCTAAAGTAAAATATTTCATAACATGCCTTCCTATTAAATTACTACCTACTATAGCAATTTTTAAGGCTTGTGCCCAATTATCGATTGTTTTTTCATTATTTGAAAGACAATTGATATCAAGATATATGTCGTATTGATTTACAGGCTCATTTCTTCCATTCTTGGGAATAAATTCTTATTTTAAATTTGTCTTTATGGAGACCTTATTAAATTTAGAATTTCTTTATAAAGTTAATTCTGGATTCCACGCTCCTATATAGTTTGTATCGATTTCTCCACTCCATAAATTCATATCAGCAAAAGCTTTATTTACTTCTAATATGTCTATTTTTTTTCTTCTTGTTTATATTGTTGTTCTTTTAGAACAGTTGGATCTATTTCATCCAGCATTGATTTTTTTTTCAATGACTTTTCTTTTTCTACTTTGTCTAAATAGTCATCTATTCTTTTTCCTAACTCTTCTACACCCATTCCCTTTATGGGATCTTGGTGCCTTTTGAGCCACTCGAAAAGGATTTTTTTTTCGCCTTCACTACCACTGTATGCTATAACCTCTTCAAACTCATCTTTTTTTTTATCACCCAAATCTTTCAATTTTTCTTTAAAATTTTTGAATAAGGTGGTGATTGTTGTATTTGATTCAAAATTAAGTTGAAAATTACACTTCTTGTTAGAAACAGAATCAGAGCGGCTTCACTCTGCTTCGACGATGAAATCACACCAGAGTCGACGAGTTTTTACAACTTTTTCTGCTCACAAACCCATGGATCCTAGGATCGATTGTCAGTTCTCCCTAACTTTCATCCCTTCATGCTTTATATAAACCATACTGTTGTTACCAATTTCAATTGATTTTAAAATCATTTTTTCATCTTTTTGGTACCTCAGTGATACATTAATGATTTCGAGCTGAACACTGGAAGGTGAAGATTGTTGAATCCAGGACAGCAATATCCACTACAAGAAAAAGGATTTTTAGCGACGGATATTTCCGTCGCTAAAACCCTAAATTCGTTGCCAAAGACTTTTAGCGACGGACACCCCGTCACTAAAAGTCCATTGCCTATAACCCCGTTACTAAAAGATTAGCGACGGAATTATGTCATCCATCGGAAAAAAAATTACTTTTACGGACGGAATTATTTACTTTTAGCGACGGACTTTTTCATCGCTAAAAGTATTTTCCATAGTTTTTAAAAAAAATCTGAATTTCCTGAAGAAAGAGTTTTAAAAAATATTTAGGAAATTAACTAATTGACCGCAAGGGTCACCGGTCGTCGACACGTCGTCACCGGCAGTGGGTTCTTGGCCGGTGGAGTCCTTGCCTCGCCGTCGCTATTCACCGATCACTTATACTTCGAGATCGGCGCGTCCACGGCTCCACTAGTTCCAGATCTGAGCCGAGCTCAATAGAGAAAGTCGACTCAAGGAGGCAGGAGCCCCTGCCGTGTCCGTGTGTCACCGTCGACCGTCGCAGGCGAGTGGCCGAGTGGGTGTGTGCCGTCTGGGTCTGGGGAGTGGGTGAGAGACTTGGCATAGAGAGAGAGTCGCAGACTGAACTTTTTTTTAGGAAGTTGAGACATTAGCCCCCCTCATTCATACGTAGCTCCGCCCCTGTGTGTTGGCGAGCGATAGAGGTGGCGAGGTGGGGGTGCGGCAGCGGGTTGGGTGTGTGGGAGGTGAGTGGTTACGATTTAGGGTTAGAGAGAGAGAGACTGAGAGAGAGAAGAAGGGAATGGTGTGAGCGGCGGCGAGAAAAGAACGAAGGGGTAGGGTTTTTTAATTTTAAGGACTTTTAGCGACAGATTTTGGCCGTCTCCAAAAATCCGTTGTTAAAGATCATAAAAAATTTTCAAAAATTTTGACTTTTAACGACGGATTTATTCCGTTGGCAAAAGTCCATCGGTAAAAGTCATTTTCAAATTTTTTTGGCAAAAGAAAAAAGGGAGAAAATCAAAAATAAAAATTAGCGACGGAATATTATGTCGGTAAAAGTCCGTTGGTAAAGATCCATCGCTAAAGATCTTTACCGACGAAAAATCCCTCGGAAATTTTTTTTTAACAACGGACTTTTACTGACGGAAAATTCGTCGGTAAAAGTGACTTTTAGCGATGGATTCTAATTCGTCGCTAAAAGTCCGTCAAAAAAAGCTGTTTTTCTTGTAGTGATCTAGATTCAGAGCATTGCGGATTTGATTCAAAAGAGGCCAGCATTTGGTGTCTAGGACAGTGACCTCTATATCACACTTCGGTCAAATTCGATAAGTTTTCCCTATTTTCTTCTCTATTTTTTTTGTTTCATTCATTCGGTGTTCTTATATTTTCAAATGTGATCAATTGTAGGGAACAATATCCATGAAACACAACGAAAACCTAGTGTGCAAGGACCTTTTAGCATAACATTTACGAAAATTTACATGGTACCTTACCCTAGCCCTGGAACCTTCAAGATGTAAGCTTCTCACTTTTCGTTACTGTTAAGTCATAACAGTCAGGAACTTGACTATGATCTTCTTCAGTGTTAGCAGGATGTCCTTCATGTTGAGCCTTTGCTTTGCTGAGTCAATTATACAGTCCAAAGCTAACTCCATGTTAGATGTTACACACTGCATCTTTTTTGCTTCGTTGATTCAATTTTATGTGTAGGTTCTTCTTTTTCTGAAGCAAATTAAAAAAATGTGTACATCACGTTAAGGAATATACCCAATTGTGCCAAGTCCGAGTTTGCGCCTTATTAGTAAGGAACTTTGCAATGCCAAAATCACTCACATGGCCAACTAGGTCTTCATCAAGCAAGATATTGCCAGGTATTATATCAAAATGAACCACATGTATTTCACAACCATGATGGAAATAGTCTAATGCACAGGCCATGCCAATCGATCAATTTATCAAACCTTTGCATGAAACCTAAACAGCAAGTCTGTGAGTATAGTAACTTTTCTAGGCTCCCATTTGGCATGTTGTTTGTGCTGCTGGACAACTCACAATGGATTTGTGTACCTGCGGCACAATTGATTAAAAGCGTGAGATCTTTTTTACCTTTAAGGCCTGGGGACTTCCCTAAAAGTGAGAAACTTTGACAAACAAATAAAAATTATAAGTAAAAGACTGTGCGCCCATAAAGGACAAAAATAGATTTAGATTGATTGTGAATGTTTATACAACAATGTTCCCAAGTCTGGAAACTGAAATCTCTATCGATAGGTAGCAAAAGCCTCTAAACATGAAAGTGAAAAAAAAAAAAGACTTGAAAAGTTAACTCTTGATTTGCTTGATTTGGTGATAATCCTCTGCTCCTTCTTTAACCTACCATTTATACTAAAGACTTTGTAGAAAATAACTACCATCACAATACAAACCACCTACTTAAAGAAAAACTATTCACTTAGAAAAAATAACTACCCACTAATAAGTAACCAGCCACACTAATCCCTTATCAATAGGGACCATTTTGAGAAGTTAGTTTCTTCCACTTCCTGTTTGAATCTTCTATTATCTCTTTAGAAATAATAATAAAAAGTAAATGTCATTTACTGGCATTTAATCAAAGTGAAGTCGTAGTGAAAAAATTATTTGTTGGTGCAAACAATGCCCCCTGGCTCAAGCAATTGGATACTTAAAAATTGTGAAGAGTCGTAACTTTCAAAAGGGAAGCATATTTTTAGTATCGATATATTTTTCACTATCTGTATGCTTGCATTTTTCACTATCGATAGGCTTGCATTTTTCACTATTGATAAGCCATTTATTGGCTTAAACTACACCGTCTTGATTTTGTATACACCAAGCATTATCGATAGGCTTGTATTCTTCAAAGTGAAAGCATTTTAGCTATCGATTAGCCATCGATTGGCTTTAGCTCTCCATGTACCGGTGTCAATGACCATAATCGACCATGCCACTAAACAAACCATGACATCTTTGGCCAAGCTACTAACCAAATTAACATACAGAATGGCTACTGATAAGTCAATTAATTGAGTATTTCTTAATTCAACATCCATAGAGAAAGATAAAAAAAATAATATTTGACTATATTTACAGTTCTAGATAACCATTGAATTAATACTCTACCTTGGTGTGTTCCACAAACCCAAATAGGATTTTCTTCTTTAAAAAATGTAACACCAATCGGCTCCCAATGTATATGTTTTTCATCAGATTTCATGGTGTCAAAAGTTTCAAACTCACTAACAGTAGGAAGTTTTGAATCGATAGCCGCGTTTGGCTCGCTATACATGTCGCATGAGAAGGGCTCTTTTTTGCTTTCAGCCAAAATAGGCATGCAAACTTGCCTCCCAGCCATGTTAATTAAATCTCCT
Source organism: Escallonia herrerae (assembly GCA_033070095.1). NCBI lineage: Eukaryota > Viridiplantae > Streptophyta > Magnoliopsida > Escalloniales > Escalloniaceae > Escallonia > Escallonia herrerae. The sequence goes on from JAVXUP010001560.1 coordinate 87,697, forward strand.
TTTGATATATCAATCTCATATGAGAATGGATATGATTATTCAACTTTTTCTGCCATTTATGGAGCGATATCGGTCATAGGAAAATTACTTACACCATTATTTGTGTAAGTTTCAGCCAGTTATATTAATGAATGATAACACTTGAAGTTGGCTATTGCATTCGTATTTTAAATATTGTCTTCTCTCAACCATGTTTGGCATCATTTCACTTGCAATAGTAAAAAAATGACTATTGATTTGTAACTTTTCAACCTGAACAAGTATGGAAATATATAATTTCACTTGCTTCCTCATCCACCTTACTCGATGAATTAAAGCCCAACATTCTTTTAATTCATCATGTACATCCTTTAAAAAAGATGAATGATATATTCCCATCAAGGTTTTAATGTAGTTTTCAAACCTATGTAATTCATCAGAGGTATCTACCAAAATCAATGGTAGAATAGGTTGGACATGGTTTGCATCAGTGGAATCCATTAGGTTATTCCATTAAATCATCCGTTGTCGACTTCATATAAAGTGAAAGAGATAAGAGTTTAAAATTCTAGGCAATGATGACACCGAAGTACGACATTTTGTCAAATTTACCCAGAAAATGGTCCTTAATTCATCAAATTGGGCCTGAAATTTCAATGAATTACTTGAAAACATATTGTTGGCATTTTCCATTTTTAAATTAAAAGGGTCGCACCGAGGGTGCCAATAATTCGCTACTGGACAAATTTACAATCGATTTGTGCACATGTGGGACGATCGATTAGAAGTGTGGGATTCTTTTTTACCCCCTAGGGCATAGGGACTTCCCTAAAAGTGAGAAATTCTGACAAATAAATGAAAATTACAAATAAAAGACTAAGCGTCTATAAAGGACAAAGAGAGCTTTTGATTGATCGCGAATATTTATACAACAATGTTCCCGACTCTAGAAACTAAAATTCTTCTCGATAGGCAGCAAGAACCTCTAAACATGAAAGAAAAAAGAAAGAAAAAGACTTGAAAAGTCAAGTCTTGATTTGTCTGATTTGTTGATAATTCTCTACTTCTTCTTTGACCCACCATTTATAGTAGAGACTTTGTAAAAATTAACTACCATTACAAGACAAACTACCTACTTCAAGATAACCCACTTATAAAACAACTTTATAAATAACCAACTACACTTATCTCTTATTAATAGGGACCACTTTCAGAAGTTGGTTTCTTTCACTTCCTAATTGAATCTTCCATTATCTCTTCAGAAAATAATAATAATAAGTAAATTGTCAATTAATGACATTTAATCAAAGTGAAGTCATTAGTGAAAAAATTATTTATTGGTGCAAACATATGTATTTCAGAACCAAGGCTCCGAAGCCAAGGTTAGAGAAACTGGTAATGACTTTAGTAAGATTTCAGTGGCAAATGTTGTGGAGTAGCTCACACTCTGTCTGAAAACTTTTAGGAGCCTTTTCCGGGTGCGGTTTGAATACCTTCATGGCTACAACTATCCCATCTGAGACCACTCCTCTGTAAACTGATCCAAAGCTTCCATTAACAATTAAAATGGCTTTCCGAAATCCATTGGTTGCTTAGAAAATTTCATGTTAAGTGATTCTTCAATGTAGTATAGGCACATTCCTGGATAACATAGAGGAGGAACATATTCCTAATTTTGGAGGAGACAACATTAAATAAACGGAAAAGGAATGAAATTTGTGATAGAGCTCCTAGAGTTTATTCATTCCACCTTTAAACTAATTCAGTTCCTCCTTGCCAATACAGCAATAAGAAGGAAAGAGAATGACAGCTTTTTCTAAAAGGAAAACTACATGTGGGAAGATTGCCTAATTGCCCAAATTAGAGAAACTACAGAAAAGGATCAATTTCCTTGCTTGTCTTGGAAGCCTGCCGTATATGACCCTGCAGTGCAACAACTTCATCAATGTACTGACCCCGCTCCCAGATTTATCTGTTTGGCAGAGCACTGCTGAGAACTGGTCAAACTTCTTTTACTGGAACTGCAAACAAGTGTATCTGGGCAATCTCATATAAGGGTAAATTAAAGCTCTTCGGAGCATGATTAACAATAACTCAATGCTAATAGGCTAGCAAAAGAAACAGGTATTTTGCCAGACCCTCGACTTGTTTTTGACTAGTGCCTACAGCTCATATTTCACACAAACATGTATCCAAAGAAAAGGCCTATGGACCATTTGGCTCTAAACCACAAGTCCAGATTTGAACAAAATGACAAGTCATCTGATTCTCCGTTCTTATGTGGAACATTTCGGCATAAACATCAAACTCTAGAAAAAGTTACTTGAGAAACATAACGGGATAATGACGACGTTATTCGAAACATTAAAGGAACTTGACTCTGATCTTCGTGAGTGTTCCGAGAACATCGTCTATGTTGATCCTTTCCTCCGCAGATTCCTTTGTACATTTCAAAGCTAACTCCATGATGGATGTTAAACACTGCACATCTCTGGTTGAATTTTCTCCTTCTTGCCTTAGCAAAGCCAGATCTACAACCTTAGTTATTCCATTAGGAAGTGACTCTTTCACCCAAAGCCTTAAGGTCATCCCTCCAACAAGCATTTTATCAGTGGGCTTCGTCCTAGTAAACGTTTCCATGAGCATAATTCCATAGCTGTAAACATCACTGCTTGTTGAGACTGAACCTCCCGATCCGTATTCTACATCAAGCATATAATCAGCAGCAGAGTAAAAAAATATCTGGGAACAACAATGTTGGAAAATATGTTTAGCATTTTCTTTTGGAATGTTATGTGCATTACCTGGTGCAATATATCCAATTGTGCCAAGTGTCTCAGTGTGTGCCTTACGGCTCCTCTCACTTAGGAGCTTTGCAATGCCAAAGTCACTCACATGGCCAACCAAATCTTCATTGAGCAACACATTGCTAGGCTTCAAATCACAATGAACCACAGGTGGTTCATAACCGTGATGGAGATAGTTTAAGGCACATGCTACATCAATCATTATATCCAACCTTTTCTTGATGTCTAAATAATGATCGTGTGAGTATAACAAGTCTTCAAGGCTCCCATTTGGCATGTATTCCAGAATCAATGCTCTAAAATCAAGGTTAGAGCAACTGGTAATAACCTTCGTGAGGTTTCGGTGTCGAATGTTGCGGAGTACCTCACACTCTGTTTCAAAACTTCTGAGAGCTTTCTCTGTGTACAATTTGAATACCTTTATAGCCACAACCATCCCATCAGACATCACTCCTTTGTAAACTGATCCAAAACTTCCACTACCAATTAAATTCCTTTCCTTAAAACCATTAGTTGCTTCAAACACCTCATGATAAGTGATTCGTTGATGTACTAAAGGCTGCATATCCTTTTGGGTTGGAACATTTTTATTTTTTCGGCATCTTATCAATACAAAAATAACTGTCATGGCAAGTACCGTCAATGAAACAACAGATAGAATGGATATGATTAAGACTATTTTAGTTGTCCTTGACCGATAAACTGCATGGCATTGGGGGACACCAAATTGAGTAAGACCGCACAAAGCTTCATTCGATGCAAAAGATTGGCTTGCGAAGTTCTTAAAAGGTCCTCCACTTGGAATTTCTCCACTTAACTCATTAAAGGATATATTGAAATTTCTAAGACAAGATAGTGCCTCTAAAGACTTTGGAATAACGCCAGAGAGGTTGTTATGAGATAAATCCAAGGTCACCAAGCTTATCAATGATCCAAATGTCTCTGGAATTCTTCCTTGTATACTATTATGAGCCAAAGATAGATAAAGCAAGCTTTGTAGACTCCCAATAGCGGTACTGATGTTGCCTGAGAATCGGTTAACTGATAAATCTATTCGTATAGCGACTCTTAAACTACCTAGTCCAGAGGGAATATCACCACTCAAGGAATTTGAGGACACGTCAAACTCTAAGAGATCCTTGAGGTTCCATAGGCTCTCGGGTACGCTGGAAGATAAGTTGTTGCTACCCAGGTAAAGGTGTCTTAGAGAAGAAACGTTCCCTAAGCATGCTGGCACAGGACCAAAAAATTGGTTTCTTCCTAATAAAAGGCGATCCAAATTGGGTAGACGACAAAACTCAGTAGGAATGGATCCTTGCAAGGAATTACCGCTAAGGTTCACCCTTTGAAGCTTCTGGAGACGTGCGATGGTTGTCGGAATAGATCCAGTCAAGTGATTCGAAGATAGACTTAAGAGAAGCAAGCTACTTAAATTACCAGTCTCACCAGGGATGGTTCCCCTAATTCCATTTCCGTCTGCGTGCAACCGTTCCAGAGAAGCAGAGAGATTTCCAATTGAAACAGGAAGAAAGCCATTCAGACGATTTTGCTCGACCCCCAATACTCTTAGCTTCCTACAACGGGTCAATGAAGTTAAGAAGCTCAGTTCAAAAGTTGATGAGTGGCTGACAAAATTGTTTTCTCCCAAACGAAGGAATTTCAGGAGTCCTAAGTCGCCGAGTGATTGGGGAATCGCACCCGTGAATTGGTTTTCACGAAGGCTGATGAAGGTGAGTTGAGAAGCATTGGAGATAGAGTCGGGTATAGTGCCGGTTAAGTTATTTCCGCCAAGGGTAAGGCCATCAAGGTTTGGTAGTGTCTGGAAAATATAAACGGGAATTGCTCCGAAAAGGTGATTGTCTGCAGCTCCAAGTCGTCGTAGACTTGATAAATTGAAAACAGATTCTGGAAGGGAGCCACTCAATTGATTGACACCTAGCAACAGAAACTCTAAGTTTAAGAGGTTACCAATTTCTTGTGGTATAGTACCTGCAAAGGGATAAGAGGGACAAACACAAAAGTTAGTTTTTGTCCATTCAAGTGAAAAAGTAGAGACAAATCAACTAGAGAAAATATCGAGGGCCAACCATGCAGTGCACGAACATATAGCGGTAAATCTATATCTATAAACTAATACTCCCTTTGTCCCAAAAAGGTTGATAATATTTCTATTTTGGACTGTTCTAAAAAAGTTGATCGCTTTTCATATTTAGCATATAATGTTTACAAGTTTTCACTTTTACCCTTCTTTCGGCTATTAAATCCTCCAACATTCACTTATGGTCTTCTTATCCTATGACCCACACAAACACATAAACTCTCTTTCTCTCTCTCCCAGTGAAAACTCCTCCTGGCTGACCTGAGATGGTGGGACCATGACAACTCCTTCCTTCTCTAAAAATTGCAAGCATATTTAAATCAAGGGTAAAATGGGAAAGCCAATGCAACGTTACCAACCTTCTTAAAATTTGTGCAAAAACAAAGTGATCAATAAATTGGGGACTGAGGGAGTATATAATAAGCAAGGAGAGAAACGCAGTAAAATTCAACAATAACTTTTTTGCACGATAATTTTGTGCTTTTTTGCACGACACATCATCACATTATATTTTCAATGTAGAATAGAAATTCTAAGACTATATATTAAGTGCAAAAGTGTCACTCGAGGTCTCCAAGATTATCCTAGGATGGAGTCCTTATTTTTTTAATAAGTTGATTTCCATATAACCATTTTATCATGAACATTTATTCTAAACATTCTGAAATGCTACCTACTCAATATAATAACTAAAAATGAAAATATTAATATAAAAATTATATATCTAAAAACAAAAATAATATATTAAATTTAGAGGAAAAAATGATGTTATGATTGAAATATAAACAAAATTGATTAATTTTGGATAGATTCCTTATTTTCAAATCTAATTAATTTTGTGGGAATGATGAGGTTTATATTCATGAGCCTAATATAAGTTAAAAAGTAATTCTACTCATTTTTAATACTCTACCTAATCAATACTAACTTATTAAGACTTGATTTTGACCATAGTATTCTTATAACTACTTTCTAACATACAACTAAAAAATCATACATCTAAAAAATGAAAATGACATGTTAGATTTAGAAGAAAAAAAATAACGTTACAATCGAGATAAATGTACCACTCCCTCCGTCCCTAAAAAACTGATTATATTTTCTTTTTGGTCATCCCACAAAAATTGATCACTTCCAAATTAGGAAAGATTCTGTAAATATTTTTACATATTTACCTTTTTTATTTCTCTTACCACATTTAATTCTGTACCAACTCATTTTCTCTCTCCTGACCCACCACTTTACACTTTTTTATTCTATTTCTCTCTCCATATTTAACACTCTACCAATCAATTTTCTCTCTCATGGCCCACTCTCTTCCTCCCTCTCTCTAAAGAGTAAAATGAAAAACACACAATATATAACCTAAATCCTTAATATACGTGCAAAGTCAAATAGATCACTCTTTTATAGACGGAGGGTGTATATCTTTTTGACTCCCCCCCCCACCCTAAAAAAAACACGCGCACACACACACACACAGAGATATATCCGACATGTATATACATAATATAGTCACTTAAAAAGGGAGAAATGACAAATAACCCTCTAGTGTATTTCCGCTTTGCTGGTCGACCCTTGAGTATGAGTTTAGACAATTGGCCCCCCTCATCTATCAACAAACCCATATAAGTTTGGCCATGAAATTTCAAAAAGACTCTTAACTTTCACTCAAATGCCAAACTTCTCCTGAAAAAAGAAAAAAAAACCCTAAAAGTTCTAGGTTAGAATCAGCGCCCCCTTCCCTTCTTCAACCCCTGCCACCGCCAATCAAAGCACTACCCCCTCCCTCCCCTAACCCCCGTCATCGCCTTAATCGGCCCATCACCTCCATCTTCACATCCTTAACAATCGCCCAACATCAATCGCCACCCACCCTTCCTACCCCTCGCCACAAGTACCCCATCCCAGCCATCATTTAATTTATCGGGCGCCTGCTTAAGCCATCGCCACCGTAAACCATCACCCCATCCCATTCAAACCCACCTCCGCAAACATCAACAACCTGCTAAAAAAGAAACATCGATCTCTCTTTTTTTGCGTTGGCAGGCGATGGCTTGGTGGTGTGCAGGGAGGTGGCTTGATCGTTGGGTTGGAGTTTGCTGGCAAGTGAGGTAACTGGCAATCGTGATTCTTTGGTGGTTAGGGTGGTGGCTTGTGGTGGTACGGATGGATTTTGCAACAGCAGTTCAGGTATGTGGGCATGATTGTAGTAATTCCTAAGTTGGGGGTGGCTGTGGGTGCGGTAGTACTTGAGTTGGTGATGAAGGATTGAAAAAGAGAAGGTAAAGTAATTAGAGGTACAAGGGACGTTTGTGTCTTTTTATATGCCAATTTTATCAAAAATTGACCAATTGTCCACAGCTACACCAAATTAATAGATAAAAGGGGACAATTGTCACAATTAATAAGTGAGGTGGTAGATCCGTAAACCCGAAATACTTGAGAGGAGCCATTTGCGATATCCCCCTTTAGAAAAAAAAAATCTATGAGTTACACATTAGTTTTTTCATACAAGACCTCGCGACCAAGAAAATTGCTATATCCCACATATAAGCATATAGAAAAGACATGAAATATGACATTTGAAAAAAATGAAATTATTATTCTAAGTTATTCTCGGTACATTTCAGAGTTTATTGTAATCAAATATAGACGAACAATTTATTCTTGAATTTCAAAGGCGGTATCTACTTTGCAGAGTGCCCTTGACAGAATTAGGCTTATCATTCTCCAAGCGCCTCCGCCCACAAGCCAACCCCGCATACCCATTCTGCTCTTCCTTCGCCGTCGCCTCGCTTCCCCCGCCACCCACCGGCCTCACCACCACCAAATCCTCACCCCACCTCCCGAATCCAACCTCATTCATGCCTTATCCTCATCCTCACTGTCGGCACTATCGTCCTGTTATATCTCCACCCACTCCTCCACCACTACCACCTACCTCTACCTCTACTTTCGAAATCATGATTTATCTTCCCACCCACCACCGTAACCCACAACTCTCAGCACCATGCCCGCCGTACCTACAACCCACAACCCTTGCGACACCTTGCCTTGTTCTCTCAGGGCAAAATCAATTCCCCTTCTCATATTCAATCAACACCAGGAGCTGCAGCATCTTAATTAATCAATCAGGTTCACCCTCTTTCTCAATTTCGATATATACACATGCATATTAGTGGAATCTGAGCAATTAGGGATTTGTGTTTCAATTCTCACTTTTTCATATATCTTGGTTAACTTGATAGTAGATGGATTGATATCTCCATCACTAGTGCATGCAGTATTAGAGACTTAAATAGAGTTGTTGGTTAGTTCTAGGTTTATTCATCCCGATTGCGGCAAGATTTGGTGAGCAATGTAGGAATTTTTTTTTAAAATGAACCAATTGAATATTACCTTCATGAACTCGATCATTTTGCTAATATTTCCACATTTTTGACAATATCTGTCAATATGAACAAAAGCTTGCCATACCAAGTCCTTTACCATGCATGATACTCTTGGTAGAAGCCAATAAGATGGCAATCGAAGTAGTATAGAGTTCTTCCTTCGAAGCCTTGGTGGCTTCTATACCATGATAGAGAATGACTCTAGTATCCTAAGCTTTTTCTTACCATTCTGGGAATACACTAGTCTCAATTATAACACTCGATGTGAAATTCCCAAACTATCATATTTGGATAGGTATTCAGCTTTGTTTTGGTCAATTTGAAAGTCAAATATCTAAAAAACATTCTTAAAGTATAATATAAGATGAAGCGTTTAAAAACAACATTTAAACAATGGCGGGCATAACTACCTTCTGAGGTTAGATGGGCTTCATACATGGTTAACCGGATGGACTTGAGATCTCTTCATCCCTTTGTAGTAGTGTAAGCTACTACACACGAGAGAAGCAAGTACTAATGCAACTAAAAAATGGAAATGTCTCAAAACCGGGGAGTCAACTTTTCTAAGAATTTACCCGTTGACATGTCTATTTGAGATAACTATTAACTAACTTCGTGAATCAATTACATGATGATACAGATTCGGCTTCCTCAGTTTCAATATGTGATTTTCTTGTCCCTGAATTTGTTTGTTTGTTGCTTTCAACTTTATTCATGTAAAATAGTGATGCTTCACATTGGAAGTTAGAGTTGTCAAACGGGCAGGGTGGCCTACGGGCTGGCCCGACCCGGCCCCGTTTATGAACAGTAGAGGCTCGGCCTTCTAGGGCTTAGGGCCTGGGCTTGGACCAGGCCAGAATTTTTGAGAAAAAAGCCCGGGTTAGGCCTGGCCCGAACAGTGGCCCGGGTTTGGCCCGGCCCCGGTCTAGCCCGGTTCTAGCCCGAAACTGGCCCGTTTCTTTACTTTTCAAATTCAATTTCCCCCCCCCCCCCCTTCCCCCTAACGAATTTATTCCCCATTTTTTCCTAAATTCCACTTTTACCCCCCAACAGCAAAATAACGGCTAGTTTGGGGGGTATTTTGGTCAAAGTTAATTTTTTCAACTCTTTTAAGGTTTTTACACTCTTACCCTCCCCAACAACTATAAACGGATAGTTTTTAGGGGTATTTTGGTCTTTTGTGAAGTTTTAAAAATCTATAAATTCACACCATTTCTCTCTAATTTTTCACACCAATCTTCTTACTCTCTCTTATATAAACATTCTACATTTCTACAAGCTTTGCTACTCTTGCTAATTACTACTCTTATTTACTAATTAGTACTCTTGCTAATTATTACTCTTGTTTACTAATTACTACTCTTGCTAAATTTTAATTACTAACCACTCCTCTTATTAATTTGTTACTCTCTAATTCTTTTGTCTAGTAATTAGTAATTAGTGAATTTTTATATTTATCAATTACTATTACTAATTTTTTTTAATTACTAACTCTCTCCAATTTTGAATTACCCTCAGTGATTCATTTGTTACTCTTTAATTCTTTTAATTGTTATTTCTAATTACTAATTACTGCTCTTATACTTGTGTATTTAGTTACTCTTACTAATTTTATTTTTTCAATCTAGTAAAAAAGTTTAGCGTCAAATATGGCTGGATTACTGAAGAAACTGAAGCGTGGATCATCATCACGAAAAACATCATCATCACAAACACCACCACCAGCACAAGCGCCAGCACCACGGCCATCACAAACACCAATCCAAGCACCACCACAACCATTCGTTCCTGGACGAATGAGTACAGGCTGTATGATAGATACCCAAGCCAATTGGGAGTTCAATCAAAACATTCCAGATTTTGAATACACGCCTGATCAAGACCCCCCGCATTATAGTCAAGGACGCAGCTCGGTTGGCGAAGCTACTACTCCGTGGCATAATCTTAACCCTATGCCTGGTCATGATGAAGAAGGGCCGAGCAATGCCTCCGGTAATGAGCCAGAAGTCCAAAAGGGGAAAAAAAAGAAAGCCGAGTGTTGGAATCATTTTGATGAAGTTATGGTGGACGGCATCCGAAAAGCTCGATGTAAGTACTGTGCTAAATTATTTTCGTCTGGTAGTGGTAATGGACATCTTAACAGGCATTACCCTCAGTGTGCACCTCGACAAGGCCACGTCGAACCTACCCAAACGCAGTTATCTTTTGACGGTAAGTTATTTGTTTATAATCAGCGAGAGCAAAGAGACGGTCTCGCTGAATTTGTTATTCACGATGAACAAGCCTTTTCTTTTGCCGATAATGCTAAGCACTCTAGATATATGAACACATACGTTCAACCTTTGTACAAAAAGGTTCATAGAAACACAACTAGATCCGATGCACTCCGACAGTATAATGCTGCTAAAGCACGCCTGATCGATTATTTCGATAAATTTGACGGTAAAGTTAGTCTTACTTCTGATATTTGGCAATCTCCATTTACTTTTGTTAGTTATACTTGTGTGACGGCCTATTGGATTGATGCAGATTGGATTATGCACAAGAGAATCATCGCTTTCGAGCTCTTTCCTTTTCCGCATGATGGAATGAACATTGCTACTATTATATTAAAAGCATGTACCACGTTTAAATTAAAGGATAAGATTATGAGTATTAGTTTTGATAATGCTTCTAACAATACAGCTGCTGTTGATGCTTTACAGGAGAGCCTCAAACCTGTACTTTCTGGTAAATTATTTCATGTTCGTTGTGTTTGTCATATAATTAATTTAATTGTTCAAGATGGTTTAGCTGCTGCAGGAGATATTCTTGTCAAAATGAGGGGTATGACAGCGTATGTTAATAGTTCGAGTCCGAGAACACAACAATTTAAAACGTTGTGTGTTGAATATAATATGCCTCGCAGGAGAGCAGTTACAGATGTGGTCCACAGGTGGAACTCTACATACCATATGCTTTTACACATTCTGGCATACAGAGAAGTCTATACGCATTTTCTACTAACCTTGTTCCCAGCCGGCTTGCCAACTCAAGAGGAATGGCAGATGGCCACATACCTAGCTGAATTTTTGGAGGTATTTTACACGTCTACCAATTTATTGTCTGGTACGTACTATCCCACCTCTCCTCTCGCTGTAATAGAAATTCTCAAGATGGCTACAATGTTAACAAAATGGAGATATATAGGACCCTTTAAGGAAATAGTAAAAGTGATGGATAAAAAGTTTAATAAATATTGGAGTAAACTGCCTGTGTTTTTGCTGTGGCTACTTGTTTAGATCCTAGGTTAAAGTTGCATGGCGTGAACGTCTCGATACAAGAGATATCGATATTAATGTGCTACCCAGTAGAGGATACAACCGCACTCACAGCGAAAGTGAGCAAGACATTTGAGGAACTGTTCAACCTCTATCGTAATTCTGCTGACGTGCGCGGACGAGCTTCATCATCGACTGCTGAGAGGTATTATGCGCCATACCTTAAGGGCTTTGAACATCTAGTAGCAAGACAACTACCAGGTGAAGGTACTTCTAATTCGGCAGGTTCGTCTACTTTTTCCTCTTTTAATGAGATTGGTGTATATTCAAATACTGATCATTATTCTGATTTATCAATGCAAGAACAGGTTAATTTTAATTTGTTAAATTTTTGGAAACAAAATCAAAACATGTATAAAACTTTAGCTCAAATTGCACGGGATGTACTGCCAGTGCAAGCCTCCACGGTTGCTTCAGAGTCGGCATTTTCAGCGAGCGGGAGGGTTTTGGATGACAGGAGGAGTCGTCTTAACCCCGAGTCGCTCGAGCTATGTGTATGTTGGAAGGATTATCTTGATGCAAGCAAGATAAACCGATTGATGATAGGAAGAGCAGTGACTCGGATGTTGAAGTACTTCCGGATGATTAGGTAATTTCTTTTTATTTTCCTTCTCTTAAGTTTTAAGAATAAAATTTCTCACAAAATATATATATATATATATATATATATATATATATATATAAAATAAGTTTTTACAAGCAAGATAGATAATTTTCCGTATATATAAAAAAATAGGTAACTTCGCCTGTTTGTTTACAAGCAGCCGGTCCCAAGCCCGAATAAAAGGAGGAGGGCCTATAAACACATTTATCTTCAATGTATATGATTTATAATGAAATAAAAGGATAAAGATTAGGTTCATTAAATTGTGAATATTGGACATGCCTAGAGTACAATTTGCTTAAATAATAACAAGAAATTACCGTAATTAAAGTACTTACTTTGAATAACAAGAAAATGTAAAAAATAAAAAATAAAAAAAATTGGGCCCGGAACTGGCCCTAAATGTTGGGCTTAGGGCCTGGGCTTGGACTGGGCCCAGATATCCCCACATTCTGGCCTGGCCCGTTTGACAGCCCCTCTAGCCCGGCCCAGGCCCTTTTTGCTTGAGGCCCGATGGGCTGGGCAGCCCAAGCCCGGCCCATTTGACACCTCTATTGGAAGTGTTTCAGTTGTAATCCATGGTATGATCAACTTCTTTGACATTTTTGTACATTGTTAGGTATGCTTGCATGTGCCTGAACTAGATTTTTTTTCGCTCCCAACCTTTTCTGATGTAAAAGAGTTATGGTTCACACTGAAATGGTTTAGTTGAAATCCATGATATATCAATTGTATTAGAATTTTATACATTATTAGGTATGCTTGCATGTCCCTAAATCATATCTTCTTTTGCATGCCCCTGACTTCTCTTTTTTCGTTCTTAAATCATACTGAATCGATAAACGTCTACTATCCATAAAGTAAAACCTGTAGCAATGCAAATGCGTATCTAATTAGTAGTATCATTCATATTTAGGTTGATTGGAAATGCTTTTCTTGTTCAGGTCTTTTGTTTTTATTTAAGATGCCATGTGTTCAATAAAGATAACATGTACATACCTCACCAACTTTAGTTTTTCTCTGTTGTTATGTCTAAAGCTACATTGGCACACTGCCTGTTACAGTTAAGCTAATAACTGCTTTGGTCGGAAGTTTACATGCATTTGTTTTTCATTTTAAGTTCTTATAAAGTCAAATTATATCATTTTAGGGACCATTTAAGGTTGATGAAAGTCGCAAGATTAGAAAAGCTTGCAGAGGCAGTATCGGGATATTTGCTACAGGGCGCAAAGAAGCACTTTCAGTGCTTTCCATTACTCGAGGGGGCACTTCAAGACCCACCTCAAAGTATGGCAGCAGTTCTGGCATTGCTTTTGCCTCAAGTCGGTGAAGGTAATCGCTTAATTAAATATTTGTAAAAGCTGATAATAATACGATTGTACTTGTATTATCCTCCTAGGTTGCATTTTGCTATAGAAGAATAAGCGACTGCAACAACAAAAATCAAAATAACAAGAGTCACCCCACGCTACAGGGACAAAGTCTTTTAGCCAAAAGATTTACGAGGAGATAATTGTATTTTAGGTCTTTATTTTCTTGTCACTTGGAAAACATGCTAATTTAAAGCTTTTTTCACGTTGTTGGAAGCTAAGAGTGGACGTGTCGCTATGCTGGTTGAGTTCTTAGAGATAACAAGATACAGTGAGTATGAAAGAAAGTGAGTTCTGATGATGCAAAAAAGATCATATAATTCACTGGCTGATTTATGGGTTTCATTTAGACCTGCTTTACTTTAGTTGAGTCTGATGTTCTTTATTATATATTTGTTATGTAATTGCTGGAAGAGATGGAAAAGGGCTGGCTTAATCTCAAGTAGAGGGCGCAGAACGAGTCCCTGTGGAAGAAGTTGTTGAAGGGTTCTCGGGTGCAAATCAAATTATTTACGTCGACACGGGGCTGATTCGTCACAAAACAAGGGAAAAGGTTGAACGGTCTGGACATCAACATGATGAGTTTGGTACAAGAAATCCAGGAGATGGGAGCTTCTCAAAGAGAGAGAAAACAACTGCTCCCAACTTTGTATTCATAGTTGTGAAATGGCAGCAGTAGCTCGTTTGCTTTGTGTTGAGTTACTACTTGGCACTAAACTTAGGTGTCATCTTAGATCAACTGAACAAGCTTTACAAGTTCGCCTTAGTTTGGAGGCTCTAACATTCTATTCCATTATATTTTCTAGTGGAATATTTGTAAGCATAGTAGTTCACACCAAACAGTAGTAGTTCTTATATTCGTCTACGTGTGTAGTTATCTTGTTGTGTGGATTAATGATGTCAAACTTTTTTGTGTACAGTGGGATGGATCATCTGGATTAAGTGCCAAGGTAGGGATGATGAAGATGCAGCGCAACCCCGTAACTTTAGATTTATCCTTCTTAATGATTTTGTGAATGGTATGGTTTTAGTTTATCCTATGGGATCAAGCAGACTTGTGAAACAGGTGGTTTGGATTCGAGTTTGTTACTCTTAAGAAGAGCTTCTCTATGGCATATAACCATGTTTGCAGGTCAACAGAAATGGTGAGGTTGTAATAGGTGGCACTTGTTATTGTCAAAATTATGAACCGTGATAAAATGCAAAATCAAATTGGTGACAATGGAATGTTGTGCCTAAATGTTATAGTGGCAGCTTACATAGTTGACACAAATGATAACTATAACATCCAAATGATAACTATAACATCATCTTTGTCACAATTTATAGATGTGACAAGATCAAAGAAGTGACAAATGGCCATTGTGATAACACTGAAGTTGTCACAAATGGCAACTTGTGACGACAGATCTTTTCACTAAATTATAAGTTAATGCATGTTTCAATAGTTTTTTGTGACAAGTGGAATAATGGTAACAAAATTTGAGAACAATAAGTTAAAAAAATGTTGTCACTATAACGAAAGATATTGTGACAACTTTGTTGTTGTTGTTACGAGTTTTAGATTTAGTGACAACTTTTTATAATTGTCATTGTAGATCTTTAGTGACGGCCCTATAGTGACATCACTTTTAGCACGAAATTTTTGTCAGTTAAACATTAAGTGGCAACTTCATAATTTTCAGTGACAACATTTGGCGTTACGAATGAACAATTTTCTTGTATTGAGCTTTGTGAATGTATTAGGTCTTAATTTTGACTATTAACACCTAAAAAACACTTCAAAACAATGACACATTACCTTCACCATACTCACAACATGCATTTTACAAGAATACAAAGACATAAGAACGGAAAATTTTAGCTGCTACTCTGATTGGATGAATCTTCCTCTTACCTCTTATATAGCGACAATCAATCGTCATTAAATATTTTTAGTAACTTTTATTTAGTGACGCTAAAAAAGTATTGTTAAGAATTGTCGCTGAAAGTGTTAGAAGAAAAGTCACTACAAACATTTAGCGACTATTAATTGTCACTATACAGGGGGTTGGAAGAAAATTCCTACAATCTGGATAAGTGCCAAAGTTTGTTCTACAAGAACATTTGATATCATTTGGTCATTCTGTTAGAATTATTTTGCAAAGTAAGGACTCACTTGAAAGTAATAAGATGTTTATATCTTCTATAAAATGTGAAATGCAACTCTGATCCTTCAAGTTTTTACTTAATCATTATAATAACCTATTAGGATTTATATTTGGTTATTAGCACCTTCAAAACTCTATAAACCTAAATGATAAAATCTATATATAAGGATTGAGAATGTAAAATGAATAGCATCACTCTTGTTTAAACACAACTATTAATTGTTTTTACTATTTAGTGTTACATGTTACCGTAAAGACTATTCAATTATTCTAAATATTAGAGTGTGTTTGAATGAGGTAATTGAACTGGAGATTTCACTTTCATAGAGGATTTTGAAATACTTTGTATAAAATCTCTTGTTTGGATACTGATAAGATGAATTTATCAAATTTTAGGAGATATTTGGAAAGAGAGTTTAGTGTATTAAAATCCCCTCTAGAAGTAACTAGTCCAGACTAGTTATTTGTCAAATCCCTTCCACAAAAAGAGTCTCTATTATTTTAGGTTACTTCCTTCATAAAAAAAGCAGATGCTCTCTCTCATTAATTTGTA
The DNA here is from genome assembly GCA_033070095.1 of Escallonia herrerae. Taxonomy (NCBI): domain Eukaryota; kingdom Viridiplantae; phylum Streptophyta; class Magnoliopsida; order Escalloniales; family Escalloniaceae; genus Escallonia; species Escallonia herrerae. Next base: position 103,973 of record JAVXUP010001560.1, read on the forward strand.
CTTATACACCTTCATATTATCCAGGTTCAATTTTTGAAATGTAAATCCAAATATAAAATATTCAATCTACAAAAATTGCCCAAATACAATATTTACAATTCCATAAATTTGTAAATCAACGAATTTCAGAATGAATGGATTTTGAATACAAGGTAATTTGAAATTCTTCATCCAAATACATTTTGAAGAAAATATTCATTCCAATGTTACTTAACAAGGTAAAACAAAGACTTAAAGAAGGCAAAAATTCAGGGAAGGCACTTTAATGCAAAGCAAACCTACATATGCAACTATTACATAATAATTGCGTGACATTCTAATCAAGCCTTTAGTTTTACTGTGTATGAGATGATTAGTTGTTCCGCTGTATATCATGTACCTCACTAAGTTGGTGATAACTTTAAACAATGGTTCATAACAAAGAAAGAAGGACTATGAGTTTTGTGATTCCAAAAGTAATTCTTAACCGAACTTTTCAAGTTAAGAGGCTTTATTTCAAATGGATACATGTTGGGTATAGCCTTCAAAGGTTACTTGAAGCCGGTTTAAAGAAGCTATCATAACCAATTTTTTGATATTTTATTTATGTTAGTCCCGATTAAATTTGGCCCTCCTCTTATTCTTCATACAAAATGCTTTCTTAGGCAAAATCTCCCTTGCCAACAAATATAGTTTTAGCAAAAGTAGGTTATAACATATTAATTTGTTTATTGTATAATGTTATGTTGTATATATTAATACACTTCTTAGAGCTTGAATGTACTGCATATTTTGTTATCTGACCCGAGTTTAGCCCCTGTTCTTGGGCTATATATGGAATAACCGAAGAAAAAATGCAATGATATTTTTTGTGCGACACATCATCACATTATTTTTTCCATGTAATGTAGAATTTGTAAATATTATATACTAGGCATATTAATGTAGCTAAAGATTTCCAACATATTTCGGTTGGGGTTTTTAATTTTACATTTAATTAAGTTTAACGAACAATAAACAATTTAAATTAGTAAGCTTTGTGCAATTTGAAAGCCAATTCGAAACATTCAGAATTTGTATATAGCCAATACAGTAACCTATTAAGACTTTATTTATAATGGTTCTCTAATGTGAAACAATTACCTATAAAACAAAAATACTTGAGAATCTCATTGGAGAGTTCATATTTAAGTTCTACAACCTTATGATATATGAGTTAAAGAGAAACTGTTTTTTGATAAAGTACTTAACTTTATTATTTGTTAACATTTCAAAACACAATCAATCAAATATACTAACCTAGATAACTACATATCTAAATTTAACAAAAATTTAAAATAAAAATCCCAAATGAGATTTTAAATGGAAGAAAAAAATGTAATTTTTTTTTCAACATAACACATAAAATTAAAACCTTGTAAACATTTGGAAACAAATATAGGAAAGTTTTTTTTTTTCTATACCATGCCTTGTCGTCAAAAAGTGCAATACTAAAGTGTGAAGAGTATACGTGGATGTAGAGATTAGGAGCTGCTCCCATAAATCTAACATTAGTAATCCATAAAGGTTCTATACAATATAGTAGAAAAAGTAGGAAATGGACTAAACAAACTTTAATCGGAAGGAAATAAATTCAATTGGAAGAAAATATTATCCAATTTCGTTTATTTTGTCCTTATTTTAATATTAATTCTATTTTAAGCATTTTAAAGTTCTACATTAATAATATACTTACGTATCAATAAGACGGCTTTCCATGCCATTACTTTTTAGTCTATCAGCTACAACAAGGGCTACGGGAACGAGTGATGTGCTTGCCTTGACTGATACCACCATTCATTATCGTGAACCAGCCTTGGCCTTCACTTAAAAGTCAGATGAGTCCTCTGCGGACTTGGGTTCCTACTCCAAATGCTTCCAAAGGTAAGCGTAATGGTGCCTTGCCTGCCTTTACTTAAGTGATGGCACAATTATCAGGAAACTCCCCGACCCGTTTTGACTTATATTGCATGTTGAATTTTGCCCAATGCTCTTCTATAAGCTTGGCAAGTCAACACCAGTTGGTTGCTGCTCAAAGACTAGCTTGTTTTGCGTGTTGGAGTCCCACAGCGGTATACATAGATTGGGTTGCTCCATTGGATTAGGCTTTTTTGCGACCTCGAGCGGACGTTTTTTGGGTTCCTACTCCGAATGCTTCCAAAGGTAAGCGTAATGGTGCCTTGTCTGCCTTTACTTAAGTGATGGCACAATTATCAGGAAACTCCCCGACCCGTTTTGACTTATATTGCATGTTGAATTTTGCCCAATGCTCTTCTATAAGCTTGGCAAGTCAACACCAGTTGGTTGCTGCTCAAAGACTAGCTTGTTTTGCGTGTTGGAGTCCCACAGCGGTATACATAGATTGGGCTGCTCCATTGGATTAGGCTTTTTTGCGACCTCGAGCCGACGTTTCTGTTTTACTGACCCCCCCCCCCCCCCAGGGTGGGTAATCTTAGGGTGTTTTTTGGCTGGGCTAGGGTGGTTTATGTTTATGTGCGTTTATTGTTTTCATTACAGCTGTAGAGGTTGTCTGTCTGTATATATGTGTGGATGGTGACAATATTCTCGTCATTATGTTGTTAATGTATCTCGTAGGGTTTTTTAACCCGTTAAAAAAATGGTAGGGCTGCCGGCCTCCACTTTCAATTGAGGGCATGGTTCCCAACTTCCCATAAGGAATAATAAGCCGGCACTTCTTATAATTAATTTTTTTCTCTATGGTTGGAGGCTTTGGTATTTGGTAGTGTCTTGAAAAAATAACAAAAAATCATGTCACTTGATCCAAATTTTGCGCTTCACATCAAGCTTAACTGTGGTGGACCATTGCTTGCCGTGAAATATTAACAATAAACAAGTGATCTACATACTCGAAACATCTTCTTGCAGTGCCCATTTCTAGAAGCAAATTAGAGAAATTCAAACATTGTGCGTAAGAATGAGTTGGTATTGGTTTGGTAGCAGAAGGCCTGTCAAGACACGAGAGGTTCCATTCGAAGAGCCCTCCAACCCAAGTCAGGCCTGGCTACGTTGGATAGAATGTGCATTGAAGCTTTACACTGTCCAGTGAGTTCTACTTCTATTCAGGACTCTAATTTAATTATATTCGGAAAAACACTACATGATACGAAAAGAAAACATTTTACATATAGAAAATACAATCATGGATAAAGCATAGTTTTAAAAAAAATAAGTTAGTTAAATTCTGGTTAAGCTATACTCTAACTTTTATAGACCATAATATATATAAAAATATATATATATATATATATAACAAAATTTTCTCAATCAAAATTAAACTAAGATGTAGTTAGCGTCATGGGCATGCCGTAGGAATGTGCAAATTACTTTCAAAAGATACTTACATAAACACAATAAAAACGTTTGAAGCAATTACAAATTGATTTTAATATATTCTCCGCAAATTTTTTAAGTAGAGTCTACTTATTTATTTATCTACTAAATAAACTTATAATTTTTGTTCCTCTATATAGAGCTACATGCTCAAGGACATCGTCAAGTGATATTTCCCCACAAAGCTTAACTTATTCCGTTGATAGGAGGTTCACTCATTTAAAAATAAGCGTGACTTTCTTTGATGAAATTACCATTACATTATAGATTGTGCAATAAATTTAATCTTACAGTTCAAAATTTTTAAGTAGATGAGTATTACTAAGACCGTCTTAGCACGAGTTTCAGGGCTAGTCAATGAATAATAGGTGCAAAAGGGCCCTTATATGTGGTGGAAGTTGAGGTGAGATGTCTGTTTAAAATGGGGGGCTTGTTTGGGCCTCTCATGGTATGAATACTAATAACTTGCAAGTATAATATATTTCGTATTTTCTTATTATGTGATCCTTCAACCAAAAGCAGAGGAAATGTTTGACACCATACGTACCTGTCAAGTTGTTAAAACTAAGAACTAGTAGCTCAAGCATAGTTAAGTTCCCAATGTCTCTTGGTATCGATCCACCGAATTTGTTTGAATACAAATGCAACACTTGAATTTGTTCCAGACCTGATATATTGTTGAGGAAACTCGAGATGGTGCCTGTAAATAAACTTATAACATGGAGTTCATATGATGTTCAAACCTGTCACGGCATTATACACAGAAGGTAACTGTACAATAACAATATTCATGTGATGTTCAAACCTGTCAAGAAATTACGGTCAAGATATAACTCCTTGAGCATCGATAAACCTCCAATCTCGCTGGGTACTGGCCCACTAAATTGGTTCAGCGACAATGAGAGAGCTTCAAGTTGAGAACATCGACCAATACTAGCCAATATTGGACCATTTAGCTCATTCCCAGACAGATCAAGCCGTTTGAGATTTAACAGATTGCCAATGTCGTCAGGGATACCTCCTTTTAGTAAATTGAATTTTGAGCAAACCTCTCAAGCTTTAAAGATTGTGTTGAAACTAATGTAACAATAGTGGAATTGAATGATATTCTAACCTGTCAAGCCAGTGCAATACGAAAGATCCAACACGTCAAGCTCAGTTAAGTTCCCAACTCGTGGGATGACGCCTGCAAAATGCTTAGATTTTGTAGTTGTAAGAAAGAACTTTATATGAGCAGAGAGTGAACGTAAATGCTACACATAATATGATGTGGCTTCCACCTTCTGTTATTGCCCTTTTCTCGTTAAAAGATCCATCTATCACAACAAAAGGTGTGGTAATTAATTATATGACATTCAAACCTGTGAAAGTGTTGATGCTAAGATCTAGCTGCTTAAGCATTGATAAGTTCCCCATCACATTTGGTATTGGTCCACTGAGTTGGTTATACGCCAGCGTCACTTCTTCAAGTTTGTAACATCCACCAATACTTGACGGAATTTCGCCGGTTAAGTCATTCCCATATAGTACGAGCCGTTTAAGATTTATAAGATTGCCAATGTCTTCCGGGATCCTTCCATTTAAAGAATTGTAGTTCAAACTCAACCTCTCAAGCGCTGATAAGTTACAAAGAGATTGTGGGATTGTGCCCGAGAAGTTGTTTTTTCCGACGTGCAGCACTTGAAGTTGACGTAACTCGCCAAGCCACGAGGGAAGTACTCCACTTAGCTCATTGTCTTCTGCAAGCATTTTTCTTAGCCGGCGCAAATGAGCCATCTCTTTGGGCAGACTCCCAGAGAAACTGTTGTTGCTAATGTCAAGAGAAGCAAGAAATGAGATGTTTCCAATGGCTGGAGGTATGGTTCCTACTAGGCCCATGTTTGAAAGATTCAAGGCTGCCACTCTATTATGGGGACGGCTGCAAATAACCCCAACCCAGTTACAAACCAAGGTAGCAGAGGACCAGTTGGTCGCTAAAATGTCATAAGCATCTACAGTGACAACACGGGCTTTTAAGGCGAGTAGGGCGGATTCATCAGTGGTGATGCTGGTTACACTTCTAAGGGTCGCCGAGCAACTCATACGTATAGATTGTAACAGGAACACTGCTGCTACTAAAAACAGGAAGCAAATAGCTCTCTCCATGCGTGAATGTGCTGTTGGATTTAGTAGGTGAGGCAGAAACAAGGAAAACAGAGAGTATGTGTTTACAGGAAAAATTCCTGCTTCATGCCTTCTGGAGAGTTGGTGGGGAGACCACTGGCCTAATAGTCGGCGGGAGTGATTTGGACGACCACTTTTCATGCACTGTTATGCTTTAAAAAAAGTTTTAAAAAAGCCTGTGATGAAAATATGCGATACACGTTTAAAGACTTCCTTTTCCGTATCGCCTTTCTTTCATCCAATGGTATGATATTTTTCTTTGATGGCCTCTCAATACATCATATCTGTTCTTTCGCAGGATTGAATACAAATCAAGTAGTTTTATTAAAGAGACCCGCTTGGACCTGTTTCTTTGAGGTATCATAGAGGATGTCTATTCTAAAGCATTTACTGAGGTCCTCGCCTCCTTTGTCCAAAAAACTGATCCCAATGTGATACACGTTGAAAGACTTACTTTTCCATATCGTCTTTCATCCATTGGTATGATATCTTTCTTTGATGGCCTGTCAATACATCATATCTATTCTTTCGCAGGATTGAATACAAATCAAGCAGTTTTATTGAACAAACCCACTTGGCCTTGTTTCTTTTGGGTATCATAGAGATGTCTATTCTTAAGCGTTTACTGAGGTCCTCGCCTCGTTTGTCCTAAAAAATAATCCCCAATGTGATACACGTTGAAAGACTTCCTTTTCCATATCGTCTTTCATCCATTGGTATGATATCTTTCTTTGATGGCCTGTCAATACATCATATCTATTATTTCGCAGGATTGAATACAAATCAAGCAGTTTTATTGAACAGACCCACCCACTTGGCCATGTTTCTCTCGGGTATCATAGAGGATGTCTATTCTTAAGCGTTTACGGTGGTCCTCGCCTCCTTTGTCCTAAAAACTAATCCCTAATGTGATACACGTTGAAAGACTTCCTTTTCCATATCGTCTTTCATCCATTGGTATGATATCTTTCTTTGATGGCCTGTCAATACATCATATCTATTCTTTCGCAGGATTGAATACAAATCAAGCAGTTTTATTGAACAGACCCACCCACTTGGCCATGTTTCTTTTGGGTATCATAGAGGATGTCTAGTCTTAAGCGTTTACGGTGGTCCTCGCCTCCTTTGTCCTAAAAACTAATCCCTAATGTGATACACGTTGAAAGACTTACTTTTCCATATCGTCTTTCATCCATTGGTATGATATCTTTCTTTGATGGCCTGTCAATACATCATATCTATTCTTTCGCAGGATTGAATACAAATCAAGCAGTTTTATTGAACAGACCCACGCACTTGGCCATGTTTCTTTTGGGTATCATAGAGGATGTCTAGTCTTAAGCGTTTACGGTGGTCCTCGCCTCCTTTGTCCTAAAAACTAATCCCTAATGTGATACACGTTGAAAGACTTACTTTCCATATCGTCTTTCATCCATTGGTATGATATCTTTCTTTGATGGCCTGTCAATACATCATATCTATTCTTTCGCAGGATTGAATACAAATCAAGCAGTTTTATTGAACAGACCCACCCACTTGGCCATGTTTCTTTTGGGTATCATAGAGGATGTCTATTCTTAAGCGTTTACGGTGGTCCTCGCCTCCTTTGTCCTAAAAACTAATCCCCAATGTGATACACGTTGAAAGACTTCCTTTTCCATATCGTCTTTCATCCATTGGTATGATATCTTTCTTTGATGGCCTGTCAATACATCATATCTATTATTTCGCAGGATGGAATACAAATCAAGCAGTTTTATTGAACAGACCCACCCACTTGGCCATGTTTCTTTTGGGTATCATAGAGGATGTCTATTCTTAAGCGTTTACGGTGGTCCTCGCCTCCTTTGTCCTAAAAACTAATCCCCAATGTGATACACGTTGAAAGACTTCCTTTTCCATATCGTCTTTCATCCATTGGTATGATATCTTTCTTTGATGGCCCGTCAATACATCATATCTATTATTTCGCAGGATGGAATACAAATCAAGCAGTTTTATTGAACAGACCCACCCACTTGGCCATGTTTCTTTTGGGTATCATAGAGGATGTCTATTCTTAAGCGTTTACGGTGGTCCTCGCCTCCTTTGTCCTAAAAACTAATCCCCAATGTGATACACGTTGAAAGACTTCCTTTTCCATATCGTCTTTCATCCATTGGTATGATATCTTTCTTTGATGGCCTGTCAATACATCATATCTATTATTTCGCAAGATTGAATACAAATCAAGCAGTTTTATTGAACAGACCCACCCACTTGGCCATGTTTCTTTTGGGTATCACAGAGCATGTCTATTCTTAAGCGTTTACTGTGGTCCTCTCCTCCTTTGTCCTAAAAACTAATCCCCAATGTGATACACGTTGAAAGACTTCCTTTTCCATATCGTCTTTCATCCATTGATATAATATCTTTCTTTGATGTCCTGTCAATACATCATATCTATTCTTTCGAAGGATTGAATACAAATCAAGCAGTTTTATTGTGCCTTGATTTTTATGTTTTTCATACGTGCTTACCATGTGTTTGACAAAAGGATTGAAAGGTTTTCGCTCTAGCACGGTGTGGCATACTTTTGGTCCAGGTTGTTTTCCATCCACTCTAGCGTGGTGTGATGTGCCTTTGTTTCGGTATAGATCAGTGAAGTGTAAATTAACCCAAACTTGGCGTTTTGTATGTGTATCTATACAGCTAGGAGCCGCGGGTGAATGAAATGGCTACCCAAAAGTTGCAGACAAATCCCACCGGTGCCCCTTTGGATCACGTTCGTTCAAGTTTTTAGTTTGTTAGACCTAATTCATTGACAGGGTTAGGCGAACCATTTTTAGCTAATAAGTGCGCCCACCTTAAACTAAATTTCTGACTCTGCCGCTGCAGAGACTCTTAGGCCTTTACTGTTATAAAGTGTTTTCTACTTCTGCAATTATGGTAATGAAAGTGCCATGGTTTTTTAGTGCTAGTGATTAGCATCCCCCGGTGCAACGTCTGTGTTTAATGCTAGTGTTTAGCATCCCCCGGTGCAACTTCTGTTATAGATGACGCTATTCTGTCCTACCGGCCTGCCCATCCCTCGTACAAATTTTGATGTCACATAGCAAGGTAAATGAGGACGGCTCCCGTCATGGGATGAGCTTATTCACGACATGGGCCACGAGCCTTCACAACGTCCCTTTTGTCATTAATTGCCATTAACAGCATGAGAATTCAAGCCACCTCTTTCAAACCGATACATTTTGCTCTTGCCATTGGCTCCTTTCTTTCTGTAATATTACACTGAACCCTTCCGCTCAGCGCAATGGCAAATTTGAAACAAAAGGAATGATGTAACAGTTCAGTTTTCATCAAATGGAGACTTGGTTGCAAACATCATCAAAACATATTTTGAGCAGAATCCCTCTGAAATTCGAAGGATCGCAGCTCAATGTTCGAGTCACCTCTGCGTCTCCCTCTCATCTCATTTCATTTCTATCTGATCATTCTCCCCGATTTACAACACTAATGCACGTCCAAAGGATTTAACAACGATGCCCCCAAATACAACAGCAAGTAAAAATAACCTAACGAAATATAACAACTTAACCTAGACTGTCACGTTATCCAGGAGACGAGCAGTAAAAGAAAGAGAGGGAGAAGGGGATCCAACGGAACAAAAAGCCTCTTCCAAGTATCACAAGAACTACTGGCAGATGGAGCTCATTCCAGCTTTACCCTATCCAAATCAGTCATCACTCCTTCAAGCTGCAGAGAGAGAATTGTAATGTGGCAATAAACATACATGAAGCATATAACAGAAAATTTATCCCGTCAAAAGGAACGACAGATGGCAAACCTTAACAATCTGACGCAGAAAATAATCCCCATATCGCTTGGCTGTCTTGGATTCTACAACTTGAATCATGTCCTGCAAGTAAAGACAGGATGTGATTAAGATATTTGACGTGATAGTGACGTCGTGCTTTAGGGGGGACGAAATTAGGTGATTCAGATGCCGCAGTTGCAAGGCTAATATCGGCCACTTATGGTATTATCAGTTGTTTGTGTAGCCCATGACACCTAAATGCCATGTTCGAAATCGATAGGCAATGCCTGAGTTTATGGTACCCAACTGCATTGTTATCTAAAGTTCCCAATCAGCAAAAACAAAAGCATCGCTATCTATGTAGAAGAAGCAAGTATTGATATCCCAAAGTTCACGTTAGCACAAATTGGTCCTTCGCACTTCCTTCCTCCATTTGCAGGTTGGCCAATAAAGAACGACCGACCAATTTTCAATCCCGTGTAAGCTTTAGGTATGACAGTGCAAAACTGAAACATTAAGGACTTGAATACAATATTCCTGCCATTCCTGGGGACGTTCTAAAACATTATCTACAATATTAACTGCCATTTCAAGCACAGAAGCCATATCTAATGCACACATTTCCGCAAGCTGAAAACTGCCATTGCAGATATTTCACTTAATTCCAAACGTCCCAAGACTATGCCGATCCTACCTCGTAAATTCTAGCCAAACACTTGCAAATTTTACGAGTTCATCAAAAAGGCCAGAATTTAAGCTCTGAGCTAAATTGGAACCAAGGACATACATCATCAATGTAGAAATCAATATCAGCATTGGAGATAACTTTCCCGTCAGAACCAACAGCATGCGTTTTATGCTTGAATGTCATCAAGATTGTCCTGTAAAGCATTGATAATATTGACACAGCTCAGGAAGTCGGTATAAAAACGGAAGACTTCAAGCCAAACCAAAAACTCACAACTGATATCCAACCTTAAAGTGGGTTCATCAACTTCCATGTAGGTTGCGAGCTTCCCAAGTGAGATGGTTGAATAAACTTTCAAGAATGTCCGAACACCAGATAATAGCTGCTGTTGTTTCACTTCATGGAGGAAGAGTTTCAACTGAAGTCTGTAAGCTTCCTGCAACAGATGAATGTCAAGTACATCATGCAACCAGATACTGTTCGCCAAGCAACAAATAAGATCCACGAGGATATTCATCATGAAAAAATAAGAAACTAAGCGAACATGCCAAATAACGAAGCCAGATATCTACGCACAAAATATTCAAGTTTTACTTGTAAAAGCTGTCGAAGATGGAAACATTATTTTAAGCAAATAAATATAACGACAATTGTGATGCCAACTGATACAATACGAACTCTTAGAATCCTCCCCTTCATAAATTCAAAAATTCAACCTCCACCTGTACCTGATCACTGCCTAGTCATTAAAGGCTGAAAACCTACGACGACTATTCTATAAAATAGGTTGATCACTTTATCTAATAACCAAAAACACTGAGACTACAAATTAAAGATCGTCTAACACGATAATGCAAATAGGGGCAGTGAAGAACCATTGGTGCACAACAGAGCCAAGTTTAACATTCTCATTGCCTCTTCTTTGGATATGTTGGAAGCCAGACAAGGATCCACAAGTTCTAAAAGCTTGCCCTGCTCTTGCTGGCACGTAGGCCAAGTCAAGTAGGCAGACATACTCCCTTGACATAGAATTTGTTTGATTTTCCCACTAACAATCCCTAATACAACAACTACAAAGCTGTCAACATCTGCTTTATCTGCAAATTAACCCCTCCATGGCATATTCTGCAGCCATATCGTATATTAATCCAACAATATGTGTGCTGATATTCGTGTCCTCTTCTTCATCAAGGATAGCCGAAACCGAATTAAAATCATTGGCAAGCATCACACTGGTAGCATTTATATCACTCTGAACAATTGTCAACCTCAACTCCTCGTTAATAAAAGTTAAGGCTCTTTCTATCACTAAGGATAACTTGCCGGTGAGTCTAGGTCTAAACGCTGGTTGTCACAAAAACAGCACGAATAAGTCCATTTTTTTCATTTACTCAAAACTGAAGTCGAATATCTTAACATTAAAATCCTTGTCAAGCATCACATTGGTAGCATTTATGTCGCACAGAACAACTTTCAATCTCAACTCCTCATTAAGATAAGTTAAGGTTCTTACTATCCCTAGGCATATCTTGCTGGCGAATCTAGGTCTAACCGTTGGTTTTCACGACCGAAAACAGCACAAGATAGTCCATTGCTTTTCATGTACTCGTACCTCGCCAACTGGTTTCCTCGAATGAGATAGGCATGCCAATTGTTGGTGATGCATGAATACCTGGAAAATAGTGGCCTTGTTCATATCCGTTTGGGTTATGGCAATCAGCTGTTAGACCAAGGCTTGCCGAAAAGAAGTTAGATAAACTTAGGGACAGCAAGAGGGAGGAGTTGAGGTTGTGATGTGATTCTTGATAAGGATCTTAATGCATATCAATCAACAATATTTGGCTAAGCTTGGTGATAAAGAGAACACACGTATCAGCACACGACTTGCCAGAACAATAAGGTATTTGGCTCCATAATATGCAAAAAGGGGTTAGTTAAAAGTACAAAGCAAATGATAACAACTTTAAAGTTGTTACATTAGAGATTTAGCTGGAAAAGCAACACAAGTTCCACGCAAAAGCAGTTTGTCTACCTACTTAAAAAGGCCAACTTCCTGCAAGAGCATGGAAAGCTTTTAGAACTAGTGAATATGTATCTTGGTATGAACTGCTCCAAAGAAGAGGCAGTGAGAATGTTGAAGTGGCCCCGTATCTCCCTTGCTTGCATCAATTGGTATCAAACCGCCACATGCCAGCTAGTGCATCCTTCACCAAGTGCCAGTTGTGTCAACATGCCTGAACAGAGAGAAGTCCCAACAATGGTCAACATGCCCAAGGGGTCGGTAGCCCCCTTGCAAAGGCTGGAGAGTTTCAAGCAGAAATGAATGATGCAGGCCCACATCAGCTAGCCATGGGGCTATTCTCGGGCTTATAAGGTCATGGGTTCACTCACTTGGATGGCTAGTTTTTCAGGCTGAGTTCTCTCCACTGCCGTTGGTGCAATCCACCAATCTTGCTGATCTGCTGTCGTGGTCGATCTTCTCCCTCAATTGGGATTTCTTCACTTTTCTTCAAGTGTTTCATCAATTATAAGATGATGGCCTGGCTTTTTTCCTTAGATCATTCCTCTTGAGGGACTTTGCTGGTTGTTGCCTGTCTACAATACTTAAGGAGTGATTTGGTGATTACCGCTCCCCTCTATTAATAAATTCGCCCCACAATATCAAACTATTTACCAGAACCCACTTACTACTTCTCACTTAAACTTGACTCTGTCTAGCAAGCTTCAACATAAACTCACTAATTTAGGGACAAATACTTCATACTCTGTTATAAACATAAAGCAGGTTGTTTATTTATATAATTGGAATGTTTGCCATATCCCCACCACGCCGAAATTCGCAGGCGCAACGTATGCTTCTTAGTTAAAAACCCAAAGCCAATAGAAGTCCTTAAATTAATATATTTTCTAATGCTTTATCACCTTGGCTCCCCTTGAGATGGACAGGTTAGTAAAAAACGTATAAGCCTTTCAACAATACATAGACTATCCAAAAGGGAAAACATAGACCTTTATGGACATGCTTCAAATCATTTGCTAAAAGGTGAGCAAACATTTTGAAATTATCTCATTAAGGCACTTTGGCCATACTTTCATTGATGGAAAAAAGAATCAACAAGAGAATAAGGTTTTGGCATTCCTTCCCAAGCTTTTTACTTTTTTGGTCAAAGGAGATTGAAGAAAGTTTACAATAGGAGTATGAGTAACAGAATCATAGGTCGAACTTTGTGACTATCATCACTCGACAGCCAGTCACGAGGTTAGGAATGTCACAAAGTACCTCACTACATACATTGCATATTATACAATCACTGACATGCCATAACCCCTCAGTAAAATCGTTCCACAACTGTCTTTCGTTTCATAAGAGAACTTAATTCAACTAACCATAGAAACAATGCTTTCTTTGGATGGTAACATCTGGAGAAGCAAGCCTTCAAGGCAAAGTCTGGAAGTGTTTGCAAGAATCAGAGGAAACATTCTCTGTCATGGACATATTGAAGAGTTGTCAAGCATGTCCCCAAAATGTCTGCAAAATTCAGCGCCATCTATCCCACAGTATAAGCTCCTTGAGCAAATACTTCAACCACCTAACCAAACGGTATACTAGTAGGTAGCTGTATCAAATAAGTCATTCTACCTCGTATCAGAGAACTTCATTCTACTTCGTCGTATCAGAAAAATTCATCCTACCTCTAAGTATCAGAATTTTTAGGGAAAACTTTTATTTTTACCCTATGAAGCACGGGTGCATCAAAATGGTGAAGCACCGGCAGTGGGTGAGGGTGGTTGCAGCATGGGTGCATGCCACGTGTGCGTCCGATATTTCTTAATGTTTTTTTTTTATTTTCCTAAAAACGGGTGCATATCGGATACTTATTGGGTGAAAACACAATTTTAAAAAAGAATTTTCAGGGGTCAAAAAATAAAAAATAAGCTTTGGGAGTCAAATCATAGATGTTAAAACTTATATTTAAACCTAATAACTGGCAGATCGCTTAATCACTTGGTCTGTGAAGAGGGGAGGGAGGGAGGGAGGGAGATAGAGCAGTAAAGCAACTAGCGACGAGCACAGCCACCAGCGACCACCCGTGATGACCGGCTGCCACATCCGGCAGCATTTCCCGAAAGATAAGTCTTCTAACTCTCTCTTTACTCTATTTTTGTAGTTTGCTTTCAAACAAGCTCTACGCCTCAACCTTCTCTCATTCTTCTTGCGTTAGTACTCTATGTTGTAGGCTACGATGGTGATGGAGAGAGAGACAAAGATGAATATGTTGTGGCCATGAAATCCTTACATACATGAAGTATTTTGCTTCTTATTTGTAATCAGTTTGTTTTAATGACGATGTGATCATCAACCATTAGGACTTCGGAACTTTGCTACTACCTACTTTTGAAACTTTGATGCTACTACTATTATGATGTATTTGACAATGGTTGTTATATGTTCGATGGTATTATAACATTGTAGGATAGTTAAATTAAATTGCACCATATATCTTTTTATACACTTTATAAAGAATCAAATGGTCCCTGTTCCCTTTAGGAATTCGATCTAAGTGTACATAATTGAAAAAGAAATATATACAAAATTTGTCGTATCCCCGCCGCACTCATATCGTAAAAATTTCATAAATGTCATGTCCACGTACCCGCACCCATGTCGTATTTGTACCCCCACCCATGTCCATGCTTCATAGCATTTACCTCCCTCCCACATTCTTGTATTAGAAAATATCAGGGACAAATCTCCTTCTCCGTCCCTTCCTCCACTTTTGCTCTCTTCTTTGTTCCGTCACCCTCCAATTGATTTTCTTCTCCAGTTCTACATCATCCCCTTCTTCTACTTACTTCCAAAATAAGGAAGTGAGTTTCGTGTGAATAAGGATTTTCTTTAAAACCCCTGAATTAGCATTAATTTAATGAAATTCATTTCAACAGTATATTAAGGTTTTTAAATCTCATTGTTGTAATTCTAGTAAATAAAAGTGTGCATAATACACGTATTTGAAGTGTGTAAACATTCATTAAAGAAGCTTCCACTTTCCATACCTTTCACTGAGATACGGAAAAACGTGCACTTTTGTGCATTCTGTTGTAGAAGTGTTTCCTTTGTAACTCCATTCCTAGGATCCATTTTTTGGCCTGTAGTGGATCCAATTCGGCTTGAGCCAAATCTAATTAGTTAGGGGAAAAAAAATTGAACCCTATTTGAAAGGAAAAAAGAAAAATCAATTATATCTAGACTTTTATGAAGGTATTGGACAAATTTGAGAAACCTAAGTAGTATTAGATGTTAGATTCTTTAATAAGTTCCTCCGAATAGGAGATCCATAATGAGAATAAAAGTATGAAATTCAAAATAGCAAACATATGTATACATGTAGTTCAGATGTGTAATCACATCCGATCTAATCATTGGCAGATCGGATTCGTCTATAATCATATCTGATGCTATCTCTCTCTCCCTCCCTCCCTCAACTCCACTATCTGTCTCAGTCGGCTCTAGTTTATACTCGTGTTAGAAACTTAATTGAATGGTGCACTTTGCTATTTTAATAACTTGAGGAGCTTAAAGAAAAGTAGGGGAGGTCAAAACATAATAAACTAGAGCCGACTGAGACACTTTGCTATTTTCATCATCACCTTTAATGCTCCTCAAAGTATCTCCACATAGGAGTTCTACTCCCATATACATCTTGACTCTCTTGAGAGCAAAATACCCGACAATCTAGCCAGTTGGAAGACTGTAATGGCAGTACGGCAGCAAAACATGTCAGGAAATGGGGAGGAGATGGTGTGCATGGACAACCTAAGTTAAAAGTAGAAGAAGAAGATATTTTATATACTAATGTAGAGGTATATTTATATACTAATGTAGAGATATAATGTTTTTGTTGGAAATTGAATTAGTTATATTATATGGCTAGTGTGTTGTCTGTGTTGTAAAATGGACCTGATTAAATTGGTCATATGTCAATTGTTTGTGCAGTGAATGGGTCTGTCTGTTAACCCAAATTTTGGTAAGAATAGTAAGCTAAGTTCAGGGTTTAATGGTCCAAAACATAAGTCTAGGGTTTATATAGCATATACCCCCAAACTAGGAAGCACCGACACCTCTTATAGGACGAGGTATGGTGTCCGACACCTCGACACCTCACCGACACCTCCGGACACGTGTCCGACACCTCTCAGCGGTGTCCGAATTTATTTATTTATTTTTTAATTACCGGACACCGTATCGGACACCTTGTGAAGAAGTGTTCACTAGTATGGGGCCAAAATACAATATTTCAAATTTATTTGAGGGATAAATCTGGGGTTTTTTAGAAATGAACTTTTAGGCCAAACCTTAATTAGATCGACCCAACAAAAGGTACCTTCTTCTTTCTCTCATCTCTTTGTCTTTTCCTTCTTTTTGTTGCCTAAAGTATCCAAGTTTGCCAGTCTAGAGTAAGATAGGTCAACATCTCCGACCTCATGTACAGACCATGTGACTATATAAAACCCTAAGAAGCACGGGTACGGGTGCGGGTGCCGGTGCGGATACGACATTTTTGAAAATTTTAGGATACGGGTGCGGCGGGGATACGGCAAATATTATATATATATTTTACTATGTACACCTAGCATTTAATTTCTAAACAAGTTGTATCTTAATAAAGTGCATAAAAAGACATGATGCAATTTAATTTAACCATTCAACGGTAGCACAATACCATCAAATACATAATAACCACCACCAAATACATCATATTCATAACAAAAGTAGCAACATAGCATCAAAGTTCAAACTATCAAACAAACAAAGTACTCCATCAAGTATCTTAGGGTTCCATGGCCACAATACTATCTGAAGTTGACATATTTGGCTTTAATTTAAGCCTTTAAACCTTTAACACAAAAAAAGAACACACTGTCACAATAAGAAAAAAAAGTCACAGCAAAATCAAAAAACATGTGAGAAGTGAAACTATAATTACTTAAAACCACCAAACAATCCACATTCGAGACTCAGCAAGAAACCAAAATAAAAAAAATTTGACGGGAAACGAAGACAGAAGGAAGTCAGAGACATACCTTCGAAGGAATGCTGTCGGAGGTGAGTAGGGTGGTCGCCGGAGGTCCCTGATGGTTTTCGGTGGTCGCCGGAGGTCCCCGATGGTTTTTGGTGGTCGCCGGAGGTCCCCGATGGTTTTCAGTGGTCGCGGCTGTTTGGTGAGATCGTGGGTGGTCGCGGCTGTTCGATGAGGTCGTGGGTGGTCGCAGCTGTTCGATGGATGTCGCGGGAAGTCGCCGGTGTCGAGGGAGGTCGCCGACGTCGAGGGAGATCGCCGGTGTCGAGGGAAGTCGCAGCTGCTGCGATCTCTCTTTCTCTGTGAGTCGTGTGCCCTAATTTGGGGTTAGCTAAGTTATTTTATGTTTTCACCCCCCCCCCCCCCCCAAAATTAAGTTTTATGTTTCAACCCCCGAAATATCTTCTACAAATTATGTTTCAGCCCCGAAGTGTCGGATCCGCACCCGAGCCGCACCCGAGCCGCACCCGAATTTCGGAAAATAAATGGAAAATAATGGGTGCGCACCTGACACGCACCAGAGGCGCACCCGTGTCCGATGCGCACCCCACCCCGATACTCCTCCCCTTTTGAAGCACCCGTGCTTCATAGATAAAACCTCTCCTTCATGCCTTTGGATTCATGTTTTTTTTCCTTCTCTTGTTATTGTTGAGACTCTAATCTTGGTACTGTTGAGACATTCAACTGCTTTCTTGTTGCCGACCTTTTTTCTTGTTACTGTTGAGACTATTTCATGTTACTTGCTTTTTTTCTCATCCATTTTGAACGAATTTAGTTGCTCCAATTGAGATGTGTGTGTGTATGTGTGTGCGCATATATATATATATATATATATATATATATATATATATATATATATATATATAGCGGTGTCCTGCGGTGTCCAAAATCTGATTTTTTGAAAATTGCGGTGTCCGGTGTCCCAGTCGGTGTCGGACACGGTGTCCGTGTCTGTGCTACCTAGCCCCCAAATCCCAGGGTTCATATGACATTTGATCCTATTATGTTTATCGGCTTCAGTACTATATATGCTTAATTGGGTCAAATATTTATAGCAAATTATCACTTAAAGAAGTTGACCCTAAGCATTAATATTACCAAGATTGAATTGTAACTTAGCACAAGAACTTGAAACCAAGATGTTATATCGTGTAGTAAATTAATTACCAAACTCTATAATAGAAACACAAAACATCCCACTTTTTGGCTCCGAACTTGTCATTACCATTTGTACCATACATGCGTATGTTCGTCTACGTACTTTTACCGTCTGAATTGGTTTGTGATGCATATTCCAACGTACTTGTAAATAGAATCCAAAATTCTACTCGTGCATATAACTGATCGTATATTTTCCATCTCGTATTGTACTAACTATGGTTCTTATTAAGAATTAAATTCCAAATGTTCTTCCTAAGCTAAAACCGGTGACCCTCCATGTGTAAATCATTTCTTTGTTTGTTTAAGCTAAGTAGTTGCTAGAAATGTTCTTGGATGGCTAATTGGGTGATTTAGTTTACTCTTTATATTACAGGAACCAAAATTCTTGCTTATCTAGGGGTAAAAAGATTTTTTTTTCCTTCTCCCCCTTTGGCAGAAATCCTGGGTCCATAGAGCAGCCCAGCACACAGCTGAAGGAAAACAGGCTTTCGAAACATCTCAAGCAGGCAGCACGATAACAACCCTTTCATTCTAGGGGGTACAGCAGTAGAAATTTTTCACCCCACACGCTCTCAACCAGCCCCCCACCCACACAAAAAAATAAATAAATAAATAAAGGAAGAAGGATTTATCTTCTGACATTAAATTGATTTATAGGTCGAAGATTTTTATATCCTGCCTAAGTACGGTTCTCTTAGAAACAATGTGCTACCTATACAACTCTATGACTGCTGTAACGACATTAGCTCTCCTGGTTCCATACACACGTACTCATCCAACAACCTCTTTTGAAAATGGTTCTCTGATCATCTCATGGCATCCTACATTGCTGATAACCTTCATAAAGAGGTATAGGTAAAAGACATGCAGATTATCGCATCAAAAAGTGATTTGGCAGTTTAAGAATAGTCATCGTTTACAAAGAACGTGATGTAACCACATATATATTCAGGTAAAATCCAAATAGGAATCACACATCTAGTATACTACTACAAATATTAGGTGAAGTCACATGAAAAGTTGAAATCAAAACTGTACCTGATTGTAGTTCACAAGAGGCTCCTCGTAACTCAGAGCAGAGGGAGTAATGAACTTAGGACATGCATATGAGAAGAGCTCATCATAAAGAGCATCAGACTTGTCATCATACCTCTGCATCCGCCTATGTTACATGGACTCTTCGGTTTGCATGAAGTACCCGTGTCGGATACTCGACACTTGGACATGGATATGGGATATGTGTCCGACACATCTCATAGGATATGCCATTGTGATACCTATCTTATAGTCTTTTGTTTAATTAGTTATTGCTTTGAGACGAGACAAGTTGTCAATTAAAACTAAATACATCACATAAAACAGCTTTTTGCCTTCGAATTAACTAAAAAGCAATAACAAATATGAGCATTTTGCCGTGTCCCCGTGTCTTGCGTTTTCAAAATTAAACGAGTCCGACACTTGGACACGTATTCGATCCGGACACTCATACCAAGTCCATGTAACATAGGCATCCGCAACATCTTTTCACCATACTTCTCCCTCAACTGAGAGTTCACAGTCTCTTCAACAAGACTCAATTGAGGGCAAAGAGAGAGAGAAATTGCCAGCAAAGCATACATCTACTCATTCTTCTTTAATATTTGCTCATACTGTGCCGATTTCTGGTGGTATTGCTTAGTCTTGTAAATGTACAAAAGCATTTTATTGAACTCTTGTATCGCCTCTACATACCTGTAAAGCCACTAAAATATGAGCTCCACATCTTAAACAAGAAAATATAGTTATATATAGCATTTTGTCATCGTACATTGATTTGTGACATTATCACAATGATATATTTACAAGTGATTAAAATTCATTGTGAGAATGCAACAACCTACAATGTTTAACCTGTTGGGAAAAGGATATAAGAAAACAATTTGCATCATCGTGGTTAAAGGGGCCTGGTAGGGACTTCTGGTTTTAAACCACATTACAAGTGGGCTTTGTGCAAACACTTAGGTCTCAAGTATAGTCCACCATGTATACATAACAGTTTTGGAACAAGGGTACCAAGATGTGCAGCTAACAACTCTAGTGTCAAAACTATGCATGTTGTGACCTTAGTTGCAGGAAACTCCTAATATGGTGACGTTTCTCTCTCGGAAACTCGCTTTTGCGATCCCAAGTTAGGAGCTTCATGGGATCTCGTCCCAAGCTAATATGGGAACTCGATCCCTTTAGCTGGATAGAGATGCATGGAACAAGTGAGAGAATATCTGAAAATCAAGCCCTTTTCAACTCAATTCCTTGTTTCTCTCTTCTTTAAAGCCTCCTTATTTGTTGTTGCTGGCTATGTAAACTATACCAAACAAATGATAATACTCTTTACACATTTATTTATTCAAGCCGCTCCCAACCTCAGATTCTTCTTGGTGCTTACGCTCCCCCGCCCCCGTTCCCGCTCCCGCCCCCGCCCCCGCCCCAGCCCCGCTTTGTGCAACTAAGGTTGTGACTACACCAAAACGCTTACGGAAAAATGCACAAAATACTCTCCACAAGTGTTGGTAACATATGTAACTCAGAGATATCAATGGACCTACGCGTAGCATACATTCAGAGTTGAAAAGCCTAAAATATGTACTGTATGGTAACGACGGGGTGCAAAAAATTCCACATTAATGAAGAGATTACTGCACTCCCCTCGAAACAGCAATGAGCCACCCACAAAAAAAATGTTCTTTCATCTTCACTTCCTTTTTCTTCTGTTGTTGTTCATTTTTCCCTATTCCGTCTTCTGGAAAGACTTTGGGCTTTTAAATAGGGGGAGGGGTGTGCATATGTGGGTCCCATTGCCCTCCTGGCAAGTTAAACATTGTTTGTATTTTGTTGTCAGTATTACAACACTGGCTAACACAACTAGGGGGTATCATGGAGAATGTTTGAAATGCCTTCAGTTCAGTGGCTGAACGGAACTGCAGCAAGATTCTGAGAACTAGGTGCCAGAAGATAATGGCATGGCCATCAGGAAACTATTGGGTGCGATAAGCCACGGTTGTTAACCATAATAACATTTGGGCTTTTAAATAGGGGGGAGGAGTGTGCATATGTGGGTCCCATTACCCTCCTGGCAAGTTAAACATTGTTTGGATTTTGTATCAGTATTACAACACTAGCTAACACGACTAGTGGGTGTTAGGGAGAATGTTTGAAATGCCTTCAGTTCAGCAGCTGAGTGGAACTGCAGCAAGATTCTGAGAACTAGGCGCCAGAAGATAATGGCATGGCCACCAGGAAATTATGGGGTGAGATAAGCCACAGTTGTTAACCATAATAACCTAAAAATGTTCAACTACAACGTCACACAAGAAAAATAACAGTAAATACTATATATATATATATATATGGGAGCTGATCCGTTGAGAGCGCTAGCAAACTGGGTTAAGTTGCTAGCGCGATCTGGCCGTCCACGCGTGATCTGTGGACCGTCCAGATCTTTTTTTTGTTTTTTTTTTAAGTCCGTCCGCTACATAATATAGCGGACGATTTTTTGACAAAAATACCCTCCAGCTCCGTCCGCTACATTATGTAGCGGATAATTTTTTGACATAAATCTATCCGCTACATTATGTAGCGGACAGAGAGGCAGACTCTTTTTCTCTCCTGACATGTCTGCCTCTCATGTCCCTCCTTTCTTCTTCTTCTCTCTCTCTCTCTCTCTTTCTCTTGTAGAAACATTTTATCATTTTAACAGTAAAAGATGTGAAAACTAGTTATGAAATTGCCAAAATGGTAACAGCCTTGGGACTAAACTGGACCTCGGTTTTAGCGAACACTAGATCAGTGTGTCATCGCCGAAAATCAGGACCCTTTTGCAGAGAGAGCTTTGTAGCAGGCGCAAAGGAAAGGATCCCAGCCTACTTTGCTCGCACACAACACTTTAATTGCTCTACTTCCTCACCTGTTATTCATTCAGTGGTGGTGCAAAAGGGGAGTTTAATTGCTCTACGTCCTCGCCTGTACTGTTTGTTACACCTACTCTCTCTCTCTCTCACACACAGTAGCAGCAGCAGCAAATATACTCTTCCCCACCATTGATGGGATTCTTTCGGACATTCCATCAGGTAACACAGCTTCTCTCTCATTACCAATCTCTCTAAGCCCCCATAGACCAAGAAAGAGGTAGAGGTAGCTAGCAAGTTCAGGACCTACGGCGGCTACAATGGCCAACACCTTGTTCTTCATCTTGCTACTCCTCTTGACCTCAACACTGACCACCCAGGGCCGCCACAGCCGGCGGATCCTCCACCAGCCCTTCTTCCCACTCACCTCCCTCGCCCCAACATCCCAACCCCCACAGTAACAACAAGAACCGCCTCCCAAGTACCTATTCTCCTCCCAAGAGCTCGTCGGCCGGTGACGGTTTGAGTGCAAAATTGATGGCGAACGGAGCTGAACGGCGACGGTTTGAGTGCAAAATCGTGGGTTTATTGGTTGTGGTGGTCAGAGCTCGGGGAGGAGGCGAACGCCTCTGCTGCGGCGACGCCGGAGTCGAGCTCGGCCGTGTTGTGGGCTGTTGTCATTGCTGCAAGGAGGATAGAGAGGAGAGAGAAAGAGAGAGAGAGAGAGAAGAAGAAGAAATGAGGGGACATGAGAGGCAGACATGTCAGGAAAGAAAAAGAGTCTGCCTCTGTCCGCTACATAATGTAGCGGATAGATTTATGTCAAAAAAATTATCCGCTACACAATGTAGCGGACATGAAACATGTCAGAAAATTAATCAGATAAAGGAGAGAGAAAAAACGTACTGTCTCTGTCCGCTACATAATGTAGCGGACGGAGCTGGAGAGTATTTTTGTCCAAAAATCGTCGGCTATATTATGTAGCGGACGGACTTAAAAAAAAAGGCAAAAAAAAGATCTGAACCGTCCACAGATCGTGCGTGGACGGCCAGATCGCGCTAGCAACTTAACCCAGTTTGCTAGCGCTCTCAACGGATCAGCTCCCTATATATATATATATATATATATATATATATATATATATATATATATATATCAGAACTCAGTATTTAATACAAAAATCTCTCCTAGTCAAGTGAGAAATAAGGAGCAACTAAGCTGACACATAACCAGAAAACCATACCTACGCAGCATAAGATTTGCAAATCCATAGTGATAAATGGTGGTAATATGCTGCCAATAACACAGGTGTAAACGCCTGGTTGACTAATGTCAATTGGTAGTAAGCACTTCAGGCCAGTGTGATAATCACCTAGCAGACAATGAACTCTTAACAAGCCAACCATGCTGAAATACCCCAAGACCTTCAAGACATTACTTCCACCATTGTAATCGTATCGTATCCATCAGTAGCAGTGAACTGTTCAAGGCCATCCTTATCCTGCTCCAGAATCTGAATAATCGTGGATTTCTCCACAAGTGCTTGCAAGAAGTTCAGCACACCATACACATTCCAGGCCTGAGAAATAAAAACAGAAACTAGATAACCAACACTTTTGTGATAAAACATCCACACTTGAGTAAACATGTAATGAAAAGGCACCGACAAATACAAAACAGATTATGAAAACTCGTCTTAGTTCTAACCTCCCAAGTTAAGGATGCTAAACATACTGAAGTGATCTATGCCACCATTGAATCAGATAACTAACAAAAGTTCAAATGAAAAAACATCAAAAGCGCAACTCAGGCTAGCATATTACATTGACATTTGCAACTAAGACTCAACACTACAGTGCGTCGATGTGTTGACTTTCAAATCTAAATGCTCCAAATTAGAACCTAATATATTGTTTTGTTTACATGCATATCCTCTCTCACTTTCAATTCTATTCTACTACTAAGTTGGCTTCCCCTGTAACTTGATCATTGTTAGGTAAGCATCAAGATATCAAATCCACAACTAAGTACCACAAAAACAAATATGGCTTTAACTCTTTCATAAAAGTTTCATTACCTGATCAAACTGCCTTAAAAGCGCAATTTCCTGCTCAGTCTTGGTCTTCATCTTTGCCCGGTACTGACAAAACGACTGGAACTGATACACAAACTCATCCACCATGTCCCACAACCACTGGTTTGGCAACTGCATATTTACCACCCCATGCAACACTACCTACAACCAACCACAAAACAGACTCAGTTTCAACACAGATTACCAATTATAAGCACCTTTCGAAAAACTTGCCCAAAGTTAATCAACTACGTCGTTCCTGAGGCTCCAGCTTACAATACTTGCATGAAATTTGCACTAGTAATAATTCAATGTAGTAATTACCAATTATATCCTCTTTCCACTTGTTAAAGTCAACAACTTAAACGTTGTTCCTTTCACCTTGCTAAAGGTTCGTATATTTAAACAATGGAATAAACCAATACATGTAAACATCCAATTTCAATGTGCCCTTTTCTCATGATAGATGCTCATTTTATATAATACTACAATACCATTTCTACGTTTTTCCACTAGTCACAAGATTAACATTTGCATGTTTGATCTCATTAAAGCCTCAACAATTTGTCACTATGATACTCTTTTCAGTAGTCAAATTAATGTCTGGATATTTAGACTAACATACGTACAGAAATACTGGAGAACCGTTGCACAATTTATCCCCATTGACTACTTGTGAATTACTCGCTCCATTTCATTGGATTTTCCTCCGTTGAATATTGGCAACTTCATAGCAAAATTTTAATGCCAACTTAACATTGATACGGATGCAAATAGCAATCATGGATTGAATATGCATCGTTTGACAAGTCAAACTAGGGTTAAAATCTATTATAGGATTTTGCAATAAATCTATTATAGAACGGAGCGAGTAATTAACGATATAACAATTGTTGCTCCTATCTAGCTAAGAGCTCAATATACGATCTCCAATACTTAGTACTTAAAATTTAAGGTGTGGAATCAAAGTAACACATTCCTTTAAAATAGCGTACCTGAAAGAGACCAATAAATAATTTGTCCTCACTGACTCTTTGCAAACTGCTAAAAGAATTTGAGATGTGCAAACACTAAGGGTTCGTTTGACAAATTTTTTTTTTTGGTTTTCAGTTTTTTAAAGAGCAGCTTAATTTTTTTTTTTATAAAAACAAGTGGGTGTTTGATAACCCCTTTTTTTTGGGATTTTTTTTTCGGTGTTTGGTAACCCTTTTTATTTTGACTTTTTTTTTTGGTGGTTTGCAGTGGCGGTGGTGGGACTTAGCGGTGGTCGACGGTGGTGGTGGTGGTGGTGGTGGTGGTGGTGGCCGGAGGTGGCTGCCTGCAGTCACCGGCAGTGGTGGCCGGAGGCCGGAGGTGGCTGCCGGCAGTCTCCGGCGGTGGTCGCCGGCAGTCTCCGGCGGCCGGAGGTGGCTGCTCGCAGTCTCCGGCGGTGGCTACCGGCGATGGCTGCCAGTGGTCGCCGGCAGTCTACGGCGGTGGTCGCCTGAGGTGGCTGCCGGCGGTGGTCTAAAAAAAAAACCAAAAGTGAAAAAAAAAACAAGTTTTTGGAGTTTTTTTTTTTACTCTTCAGTTTAAAAACTGGTTTTTTAAATTAAAAAAAAATGGTTACCAAACGCTCCTTTTTTTTTTCAATTTTTAAAACTGAAAAAAAAAAAAGAGGCAAAAAAAGAGTGTCAAACCTACCCTAAGGCTACTGGCATGATCTTTTAAGCGATACTTCAATCAAAAGCATGAGTTCAATTCAGCATTTAGAAGCTCAAAGGGGGAAAACTTACGAAACTAACAGCTGCTGGAGAAACGCTAATTGTTTTTAACCTAGTCAGACCTGTCGAGCAAAACTTTAATAAAGAACGAACACTTCAAAGGAAGAAACAATTGCAAAAGCAGAGGTGGCATTACCGATCATTCTAATTACAAAAAGCGAACATTGACCTTACTAATTGTTACTAACCTAATTTGAACTGCCAAACGATACTTTAACCAAAACACGAGCTCAATTCAAAAAATAGAGAACACG
Organism: Escallonia herrerae; assembly: GCA_033070095.1. Classification (NCBI taxonomy): domain Eukaryota; kingdom Viridiplantae; phylum Streptophyta; class Magnoliopsida; order Escalloniales; family Escalloniaceae; genus Escallonia; species Escallonia herrerae. The sequence continues at coordinate 130,204 of JAVXUP010001560.1, forward strand.
GCGGCGTACCTGAAAGAGGCTGCAGTAGTTGTCCCATGAGTCGATCCGCTGGCGGAGCGTGGGCGAGAGGCGGGCGTAGAGGTGGCGGAACCACATCTCGCGGTAGAGGAGGCAGAAGACGTGGTCGTTGTCGACGTAGGGCGCCACGGCGTCGACGGAGGGCCACGGGGTGTCCTTGAAGTGGCGGTCGCTCAGGGTCTGGAAGGAGGTCTCGTACATCTGGTGGATTTCGTACACGTTCTTGTCCCGGATGTACCGGTACAGGTGCGACACGAATGTTTTCACCGAGTCCGGCACGTAGTTCGGGTCGTAGGCGGCGGCGGCGGCGGAGGCTGGGTGTTGTGGCCCGTCTTCGTAGTCATAGGGGGCAGCCATTGTCTTCGCTGTAGTTGCAGAGACTAGGGTTTGATAGCCCTCGAGTGAAAGAGACAGAGAAGGGTTTACTAGGGATAACGGAAGGCGAGAGAAAGTGTGTGCGACTGTGCCAGTGGTGCGTGTGAACTGCGACGCGCGATTTTGCCCTAAGGATGTGGCTCCGGGTGAAACCTGCGGGCTTGGATCCGGACAAGTTTTGTAAATTTCACCGAACCGTAAACGACGCGAATTGAGTCTGTTCAACCCGGTCCCGAGCTAACAATTTTTTCATGTTTTTTCTTTTTCTTTTTATTGTTAGGAAACTATATATGCTTTTATTATTAAAATAAAATAAAATAAGTCTTTGGGTATCTAATCTAATCCCAGTTGTAATGGCCGGAGCCTTAGTACAGTTTACATAGATGATAAAAACGTACATAAATTACACGTTGAGGCAACAGCGCCTTTTTTGGCAAGAATTCCTGCACATCTATTGGTTTTCCAGAAGACAATATGTTCATTAGCTCCCTACAGTCAAATATCAGTGGACTATATATGTTAGAATGAATTTTAGTGAACTTGAGAAGATCCAATGGCTTCGGCATCCAAATATGTGGTAAGCTTTTTTATGTTTAAATTAGTTGCTATGATAATCCATCTCGCAAACCCCATAGTTCTGCTACAAGGGGAGTGGTAGTTTCGATTTTCCTAAAGTATCCCTGTATCAAATAGCCTTAGTGATTACTTATAAGTCCACCAACCCCGGCTTGTTCAAAACACGCTTTCACCGCAACATCTGAGCTTGGCATGAACCAGTGGGTGCATAGGTAATTCTTGACTTGAGATTTATACAAATTTCTTTTCTTGGGTTTATGCGCCAGAATCCAGTAAGCGAATTGGCTCTTAATTCATTAATCGGATTATTCAATAGTATCGTGCGGGTGAACTCATACACAGTACATGATTTCTATGCATTAGCATGAACTTTAGTTCAATTTCAATGCCTTACTAAATAGCTACAATTTTGTGTGCTACTAATGGCATTGTGTGTGAGCTAAAATGGGTGCAAAATTTTCAAATAGCCTAGGTTATCATCATATCTTAAGTTCCTTTCCTAATTTTACCACCACTTAAAGGGTTGTATTTTGACACTGCCTAGTGCCTCTTGGATATGAAGTTGTCCAGCTAAAAATCATCAAGATATCTAACCAAAATAGTTGGTTGATTCTAGACTCAGGCACCTCTCTTTATATGAACTTGTAATAAATTGTCTGCACGAATTTGCTATACCTAGCTAGCTGTAGACCTGGCAAAAAGGTACCCGGACCCACGGGTACACCCAGGCCCTTGTTGGAAAAATGCGAGTACGAGTACAAAAAATCAGATCCGTTCAAAATTGCTCTCTTTATCTCAGATGCTGTGAAAGACTTACTTAGAACGGAAACCTGATCTTGGCCAAGCAAGGCTTGAATATCTTATATTAATGAAAAGTTCGAGGTTGAAGGGGGTAGTGGTACCCTTGGATTGGAAAATATCCATAAAATATTCTTTGAAACGTGCAACAATTTTGCTCTCAAGGTGGTCAACTAGCTTTTATTCTAATGCAATTTATGCCCCTCTTAGTTAATGCGGATGCATGAAAAAACTTGGCGCATCTGTCTCCCAAGGAGTAAAATCCGTTCTCTGGATTTTTGAGCCCAGGTGAAGTTCCTCACAATCTAGTAGCTACTTTGGAAATGTCAAAAGACTGTGAAAAAGAACTTGGACTAAAGGATCGAGCAACTGAAACTGAATGTAAAGTTGTGACTTGTCTGTTTAATCTGGGTTGTTAGGTGACTAAAAGTATCTACGATTCTAATTTGAGAGCTTAACGTTCTTCCTTGAATCATAGATTTGTACAATGACGAACCGACCAAAGGTGTGTTTCAGATATTACGAATTATGGTGTAACATTGTTTGAGCCATATGGCTTCAAATATGAAAGGTTGATTTTAAAAAGCAAACCCATTTTTTACTTTAAGGAGAATAGGAGCATGATCTAAGCTTTGAATTCCTTGATTATGTAACAACACTAATGGGAATAAGGATATAGAGGGGATGTTGGAGTAGCCTCAATCAAGTCTTTCAAAAGTACATGTTATCCCGTCTCTGTTTTTTTATCAAGTGAAAATAGGTCCTACCCAGGGTACTTGGAATAATCCTACATGATTCAGGGAACCTTTCATGATATAGCACTAGATTTGTCTTGCTAATTAAGGATATGACCCCACATCTGCATATCCCGCATTTTCTTCATCTTAGCCAGATTAAGATGACCATAATTAAAGACTCCCTTCCAAGAAGGACCAGAACCAAAAGAGATGTCTAACAAAAGAAGGTTTTGCTCATTGTAATGAATGGAAGCTGCGATGTTGTATTTTTAACCTAATCAAAGGCCACCCTTTGAGCCCATGATTCAATTCCTAAGAAAGTTATGAACTTCGGTCTTTGTAAGCTCTGGCCAACACAAGAATATTGAGATTTTGTTTTGGAGAAAAAAAAAGAGCTGGTGAAAGAGACCTGGCAAGATTTTTTGTCACATGAACTATCCCTCATTGACCGACACAACAATAGTTCTAACTCAATATTTCTCATTCATGAGTCTAGGTTTGTAAGGGCATAACCACCAAAACCCATAATGGCACAGTAACAAGCAGTTTGTATTTCCAAGTTGGAACATGGCACAATTAGGCATAAAGACTGAGGAAAAAAATTACTTATTAGGGAAACTCACAAGGAAGCAAGGTAATCTTCCTTTTTACTTTTTTTTTTTTTGTTAGTGAGCCAGATGGACTATGAAGAGCATTCAAAAGTTTAGGTGTCGGCGTCTTGCGCGAAAAGGGAGGTAAAGGTATAAAGGCTGTTCAAAGACTTAGCTTATGAAGCCTATCTACCCCACAAGAAGTATTATACATGATATCTTCAAAGAACAAATCTAGTACACTGGGGTGCCAAAGTTCCAGAAAGAGAGGTTTTACTATCCAGAAAATTATCCCAACAACAACCATAAAGGGAAGTATAATAATAGTATGCAAAAAGAAGTTTCTGAAGAAAGAAAAGAAAGAAGAACCTAGCAATCTAGGATAAGGGTGTTAATAATCATCCTTTCCTTTTTTAGCTTGCTTGCATAAATGAAGTAGCTAGCAAATTTTGAGGATTGCTTCTTAAAATTCGAGCTTGCCGAAGAACATGACTTTTTCAATGTGGTTAGTTTTGTGCTCTTCAGGATTTTCATATTAGTAAATTTTTCCTTTTCTTCTTTCTCTTTCTCCAGATTATACCTAGTTCCGTGCTCAGAAGAGGCCACAAGATCATGTTCTACCACCCGTATAGGTACCAATCTCATTTGTATCATTCATCACAACATCGGGGTGTGGGGGGGGGGATGGGGGTAAAGATGCAGCCATATATTATACTTCCAAGTTACCCATTAGATTCATATTATCGGCCAAAGCAAAAGGAAGGAGACGAGCATCATGAAAATTTTGTTAGAAGGGAGGACTAAACTTGATACTTTTAGCTTTCGAAGGGGATTTTTATAAAGGACGATAAGGGTGTAGACTGAATTTGAGGGAGCTCATCAATAGGTAGGATGTGATCCCCCATATTCTCTAGTAGAGCAGTGAATGCTCCCTTCTGAGCTAAGAGGTCTTTGTGTGAGAAGAATGACCTTGTAGTGAGAAAAAATTAGGTAACGGTTAAGATGGTTTGCCATTGGGGCTTGTGGGCAAAGAATATCAAGATTTTAGTTGATAGGTGACAGGGCTAAGGCTATGGTTGGAGATGACAAAGCTGTGGAGACATTTAAGAGGGGGAGCCAAAACAAAACCAAAAGAGGGTTGTGCTTTGAAAACTTTGAGTACATCACCAAACCCAATCATGAGAAAAGTGTTCCCACAATTTAGGTGGGCTTTGAGTTTGGGAAGTTGTTGGATTATCTAATGTGGCAAGAATGTGGTGAAGCCTGAAAGCTTTTAGGTTTATATAGTGAAGAAATAAAGGCATGCCTTATGTCAAGGAGTAGTTAGGCCCAAATTAATTAGGTCTCCATATTTGGCCCGAGAGTAAAGAGGTTGGTCTAGTATTCCAGGGGTAGGACTTATCATATAGGAAGAAAGGCGGGCCAATCTAGTCAGAATGGCAAATGAGCCAATAGTGTGAAGTTTAATAGTGTGAAGTTTACTAGTGGGCTAGCCAAAGCTCAAGGAGATTTCTAGGTCCTTGCAAACATACCAAGCTAGATTAGGATAGAGAGTTTAAGTAGGCCCAGAAGAGTTTGTGTCAGGATTAGGACTTGATTGGGAGCCTAGGTTGACAGCTCAGAAGTAGGGGTCAAGGTGCATGAATGGATTGTAAGGCATGTGCAAATGGGATAAAACCTAGAGAAGATTCATTAGTTGTAGGGTTTAGAGAGGTATTGGTGACAAATGCACCAGGCACAAAAGAGGTGGTAGGACTCTGGCCTATCTTTTCAAGGAAATGAATGTTTTGCATAGCTACAATTATTTAAAGAATTTTTCTTTCTATGATGCGCCACTAACTAGACCAATGTCCTAATTCTTCACTTCTTCCTTAGGAACAGTAGCTTTTGCAGGACTCTGCACAGTATCCATGTCTTCAAGTGATTCCTCTACCGAGGAAAAATGAGTTCCACTACCCTTTTGTTGTTTAACATACCAAAAGAATTCTTGATTTATATGGGCCACATTTGGACTATAAGGTGTCTCTATGCTTGTTATCAGTGAATTACGAATAAGATTAGGAACTCTAGTTGCAACCAAATGAAGGAAAAGATTAGGACTATTAATGATGGTTGATCGTGATGCAAGGAGTTCAACATAAAATTAAGGAAAGCATAACGTTGTTCTTGATTATGCCCAATACGCCTACAATGGTAAGAACTCCCACACATGCATGCTAACCACATTAAATCAAGAGCATAGGTTGGTTTTGGATGTTGGATACCAATGAAATAAAGACACCGAGAAAAATGGACATCTAAAAAGATTCTTACCTTGATGTGAACAAAATCATTGTCTGTACATCTCATTTCCGATCAATCTAGGTTAAGAATTTGGCCAAACGTTGAGTCGATTGTAATGGCCATATCTTGATAATAGCAGCTGTTAGGAATATTGACCACTCTTACCAACATATCAACCATAGGAAAAGTCACCAAGGAGAAGAAAGTCGATAAGATCTTCTCCACTTTGAGGCCTAAACATTTTTGCTTTTTACATGTAATGGTGAGGGGTTAATTATGCTCAACGTACATGAGGAATGGAGTTACTACATTTAGCTACTTGGTCCCAACAATAAATGAAATCGAGAAACATTCCTTTGGGCTTCTTCTTCAGTGAAGACTTCTTCATGAATGATTTTTCCCATGAGAGTGCTCTTGAAAAATTCTCTATCTTCCATATGTTTGCTATGATTTAGTGGGATAATCTTTAATTCCTAGACCTACGGTTTGTTTATGGGAAGTTTTAGCCGATTGTTTATTATTTTAGCGCAATTATTATAAGTGATATTACTAGATCTTTTAGTGACAATTCTTGTGACCGACATTAATTATGACCTTTTGTAATAATTTATAATAATCATTTGTTGCATAAAAAAAGCAAGTGTAATAGAGAAATAAATGATAGCGAGCGGGGACGAATTTGAAAATTATAACTAATATGGGTTAACATGTAGATATGGATGTTGAGAGAAGAAAGATGGCGAGATATCAGAAAAAATCAAAAGACGATAAGGGAGAAGAAAGATGGCGAGATTGGAGACATTTGAAAAGAAAGGAAAGAAAATGTCAAAGGAGGGATAAAAGAAGAAAGGAAAATCTAAAATTATAGAAGCAGAGAAACAGATATATGAAAAGAATTCGAGAGAGAAGCAGGTGAGAAAGAGAGGCTGAATGGTGTGTGTGTGTGTGTGTGTGTAGGGATTGAAGGAGTGTGTGTGCAATCGTGTGGAGATTGTGCGCATGAATATGTATGTGAAGAGTGTGTGATATGGTGTATGTTTGTTGGGTGCCGTTATCCATGAGAGAGTGTGTGTTATGTGAAGGGTGCAAAGTTTGTGTTTTTGTATGAACTGTGTGCATTGTATATGAACTCTGTGTGTGCGCACGCGAGTGAGGCTACAAGGTAGCCCATGAAGGGGGGGTGTTATGTGTGTATTTTGTGTGTGTAAGGGTGTGTACACGAGTGTGTATGGGCTGTGTGCGGTGGTGGTGTGTGCATAACTTTGTGGGTTTGTGCATGATGTGGGTGTAGGTGTTTGTAGCTGCCTGTGCAACAGAGTGTGAGTGTGTGGATTTAATATGTGTTTCTATGTGTAGACACAACGTATGTGCTTGTTTTTAGTGTGTGCAGATGTGTGTAGATGTGAGTATGGAGTGTGTGTGTTTTAATTGTGTGCGTGCTGCTGTTCTTGATTTATTGAATTGTAATATCCCGACATTCGGGAGCTGTTAAAATAATCATCGGTGCTCCAAAAAATCTCTGGTGATAATTTTGAGCAATGCTCGGATGTTAGTAGGGTATCGAAGCTTAAAAAGATTTTGGGGTAAAAATGTAATTTTTGAAAATTTGGGGGTATTTTTGTAATTTTGAAAAATTAGAGGGGCTATTTTGCAATTTTGAGAAAAATGGCATTAGGTGTCAAAATATGAGAAGCCATCTTGTGTAGAGTTGCCACCTCCTCCTCAATGGTTGGTGACTAATCAGATTAGAATGATAAATTAATAGGTATTTTGATAATTTACAACCTGGGGGTATTTTAGTAATTTTACATGTAAAAGATGTTTTTGCATAAATTCACTTACATGAAGGTTATTTTAGTGATTCTATTTACAGGAAGGTCATTTTGGGGATTTAAGTCCGAGAGGGGCATTTTGGTAATTTTACATACGCGGTGAGGGAGATTCATTTTGGGAGCATGTGTGAGTCCGTATTAAGTTATAATATTGTGCTGTAGACTATGTTCTGATGATTTGATCATCTCATTTAGGTTAAAGCTAAAGACTTCCAGTTAGGATAAATTAGCTGCGGATTCAGGTAAGGGATTCTATTTGAACCCTGGGTAAGGACTTTCATCCGAACCTTATTCTGATAACTCGTACTCATTTGATTTCCTTATGACTAATGTCTAACTCTAAGGTATGAATTGATATTAGCATGTTATTGCCCAAAAAATCCCAATATTGAACCTGGATCGGTTATTTGGGAATCTTGTGATGCTCGCCTATTATTGCATGCTGAACAAATTTAATATCGTATGTTATTCTGATTTATCATCACCATTTGTTTGGACTCTATTATGTTGATACAGTTGCATTACTTGCCTTAAAACGTTTATAAAAACTCTTATCGATCTTCATTATCTATTACCCATCGGGCACTGAATAACATGTTGTTTTATCAAATTGTTGTTATTCTGTACATTGACATGAGATTGTGCATTGGTATGGGCTAGTGACTTGATGGACTAGTCGGTACATTGGTATGTGCTAGTACCTTGACGGACTAGTCGATATATCTATGATTGTCTGCATCGCATCTAAAATTTTCCTTTGATATCTGATTGAACTAGTTATGATTCTTTTGAAACTCTTGAAAAATTATCATTGAATTACATCTGTGAATTATTTCGTAATTTTTGTGCATTGGAGGATTTGGTGTGTATTGATCTGGGCAGAAAGGATTGGATTGTGCTTGTGTTGAAATCCCTTGAGAAAGTTTCGTGGGTACTATGGAAATGATGACTTTAGAAGTGATCTTTTACTGATCGTTTGGAAACCATCGTGATTGTTATTGTTATTTAGGTATCTATTTATGATGGATTTTGAAAATCATTGAGCTCTTCAAATTGTTGGGGGTATTTCAAAAATCATCATCAGTTGGACCCCTTTGGAGTCATTTGGTAATTCTTTTTGTAATCCTTGTACGATCTTACTAAGCTCTCAAAAGCTCACGCTTCATTTGACTCCCTTCTGCAGGTGACGATCAGCTATCGCATGTCCGGGAATGGGTTAGAGTCTGTGTGAGAATCCGATGAGCCCACCACTACTGGGTAATGTGACCCCTGCGCGGGTCTGTACTGTCGATTCATTCTATTAGGACTCTAGTTATTAAGAATTTAGGTTTTAATAGTTAAGTTTGAGCAATTATTGTAATCTTGTATTTTAAGGAATTTGGATTGGTGTTGGATTATATGCTTTAAAGTATGTGGTAGGGAACATGATCTGACAGGTTTGATGTGATCCAATCGGTTAACGACCCGGCGGAGTTCCAGATTTCTGAGGGCGTTACATGAATATACCAAATCAGGTTATTTTTGTCTGAAAATTTTATGAGGACCTTATGTTATTAACACACTTCAGTTTCTAAATTTCATGTCATTTAGATGTTGATTACTATTTTTAACAGACGACCTCTTAGCGCTCAATTTCGATACCCGATAGGGGTTTTTGAGTGAAAAAATTTCCTAAAGGACTTTAGTCCAAAAATCTGTTTAGGTTGCTTAAAGGGTGTTTTGAACTTGTTTTGGGATTTTTGTTGGTGCGATGGACGTCAGGAGGTGCTTTGATAATTTCACATATTGAAAGGGGTGGTTTGGTAATTTCACATATCTGGAGGGTGACTATTGTGTGTACAAATGTGTGGGTGTATACACAGTGAGTAATTAGTTTGTAATCACTAACTATCAGCCGGTGTAGGTGTGTGGATGTGCGGTAGGTTTAGAAGGCTAATAATGAAAGAGCTTGTGCAAAGAAGATAAAATTTGAGTTAAATGGTTTTGGAAGAAGCGGAGATTTTTGCATAGGGAATTGGCACATTTGAAAGGAGCATAGAATAACTTTGATGGTCCTTTTAGCCAAATGTAGTAACGTGATTATTGCACTAGATTTTTGATCGAGGAAATGCGTAGCATCATGTAAGTGACGTTAGATCCTTCTAGTTATTCATCTGTTGAGTGAACATTGTTTACAAGAAATGAATTGTTTGAGTGAGGTCTATCTGTTAAATGAATTGTTTACCAAAATTCTTTAGGAGATGCTTATTGCTTGTTTAAAATTGGACCAGCATGTGAATGATATTATATTAGAGAGATTGTTACTGAGTTTCTCTAAATTGGCTAGTGCAAAGTATATGGTTGTCGGATTTTAGATTATTTTTGGAATTGAATTGTTTAAAAAAAATATCAAAATGTAGTGGGATGGGCTGACCATAGGGATTCAAGGACTTGATTTACGATGAACGATACGTTGGTTTTTGCTAACTTGGTTGTTGTGCCCTATATCTAACGGGGGAAACTTAAACTTCGGGCCCTTGTCAACGGGGCTACTATTTTAAGTGGTCACCCCTACTTCCACATTTATGTTTATCCGAGGTTGGATTCCAAGTCCAATTTAGTGGGCCAGGTGTGCTGACCGCAGTATACATTTTGAGCTGGTGTTAGGTTGAAAGTTTTTTATGATGATGTTTTCATGCTAAGTGACTTTTATGCCCCCAGAGCTATTTTACTTCTACTTTACCATGCTTTACCGAAGAAGTTTCCCCCTCATTGCTTAAAAATATTTTTTTGATAAGATTGCTATTTTGTTAGCTAAGTTACGTTCTGAGATGCTACTCTCCACGTAGTTGGGCCACTGGTTACTCACTGAGCACATGAAACCTCATCCCCTTACTTATCATTTTTGGATTAAGACTAAGGTGATGGCAACGACTGAGGGCTTGGAAATTTAAAGAGTATGCTGTTGATTACAAGGATTGTAGTTGTTGTAATTGTGATAATTTTGTAACTGTTGATATATAAAGGTTTCGTAATGAAATATGAATGAAGACTGTAGTAGGAATTGTAAAAGTTTTAGTTCCACTGCAGTTGTATTGCTTTTCAACGAATAAGGCTTGGTAGAGCCCTTGGTGAGAGTCCAATGGGCCTACAGCCGGTCACAGACTAGCTCACACGCCCAGCTGTGGGTTCGGGTCCTGACAAAAATGATATCAAAACAATACAGTCTGTGATACTTAAAGCTTAAATAATGATCAACCTGGTTGGGTTATAGAATCCTAAGTGATAAATCCTGTAGTGCAGTGAAATGTTTGAAGTTGCCACGATTCTGATGTGTTTTTTACTTGCATTTTGGAGGTTATATATAATATTATGAGGACTTATTTTCATTGGTGAAGCTAGATTAGGATGGTTAGGAGAGAGATGCTTCTAGTTGCCAAAACCTAACCAAGGTTGTAAAGAAGCATGTAGCATAGTAGCTACATAGAGATAATGTAAGGTTGTGGTCTCTTGAAGTTCTGAGACCATTAGATCGCTAAGTGAAAATTTTCCTGTCATGGTGAGGTTGCTGAATTTATAAGTTTCTGGAATAGGGTTTCGTAGGGCAAGAGCACTTTTGAGTTGTAATGTGCATTGGAAAAAGCAAAAAAAAAATGTATGTCAAAGCATGGAGTCACTAGATTGACTTTGCTTTGAACGGACACTAGAACATTGGCTTTGGATCTTGTACCCTTATTCTGATAGGTACAAGTTATGTGCACATATTGAACTGTGGCGGAGGTGAATTGAGGTTACGAGGAATGATGGTTTGAGCGTGCACTTTGGATTTTAGCATGTAGCCTAGAGTCCTAGATTGATTGGCGTGCAGCCGTGTATGGCTTGATCCAAACTCGAGGTGTGAACTATCATAGGATAAAAATGGTATAATTGAGGGCAAGAACTAGTTGCTCATCATCTTTGATTGGATTAAGTGATTTATCCTTTTCTAGCAAATTGCAATTTAGGTCTTTAGTTTGATTTTGAATTGAGCCATGAAAATTAGGAGTACATGTTGAGGTGACACATTGTATATATGGGTTGTAAAATTTGAGGACAAATTTCCTTGAACGGGAAGAGGATGTAATACCCCAGTCTCAAATTGGACTTACATTCAAGTGTGATAAATAACTTGAACTATTAGCGACCATGATTAATCCAATAAGACTTACTGCTTAGCGACGATTTCAGTAAATAAATGGAGAAACGGCAAAATGTAGAGATATTATTTACATTGCAGTGGAGCTTGTGAATTAAGAGTAATGATAATTAGATAATCTTTTTCGGTCGGTCAAAGTGTGTTAAATGTAGATCTCGTAGCATGGTACTTTAAGGCCTTAAGTGCCTTTTCTTTGTAAAGTCACTCGAAACTGTATTCTGGTTTATTTATAGACCGCTTAAATAGTTGTAGTTAGATAAGCATTTTATGTGTTAGAATGAGATTGGACATGATTAAGAGTAATGGACCACCAAATTTCGAGGATAAAATTTCTTTAAGGGGAAAATAATGTAATGCCTGAATAGGTTGGTAATGTTTAGCCAGTTGTTTATTATTTTAACGGCAGTTGTTACAAGTGATATTACTAGATCTTTTAGTGACGATTCTTGTGATCGACATTGATATCACAATTTTTAATAATTATCTGTATAAGAAGTGGGTGCAACAGAGAAATAAATGATAGTGAGGGGGTGAATTTGGAAATTATAACTAATTTAGGGTTAACATGTAAATATGGATGTTGAGAGAAGAAAGATGGAAAGATATCAGAAAAATTAAAAGGGGGACAAGGGAGAAAAATCTAGAGAGAATGGAGACATTTAAAAATGAAGGAAATAAAATGTCAAAGGACGGGAGAAAAGAAAATAGGGATAGAAGTAGAGAAACAGAGGCAAGGAGAAGATTCAGAAGAGCAGCACGAGAGAGAGAGGCTGAAGGGAGTGTGTGCTCTGTGTGTGTGTGTGTGTGTGCAGCTGTGTGGAGACTGTGCGCATGAATATGTGTATGTGATGTGGTGTGTATTTGGTGGGTACCGTCATCCGTGTGTGTGTGTTGCGTAAAGGGTGCACAATGTGTGTGTTTGTATGAATTGTGTGCGTATGATTTGTGTGTACAACAATGTGTGTGTGTGTGGTTTTTAGGTAGCCCATGAAGGGTGTGTGTTAGTGTTTTGTGTTTATTGTTTGTGTGCAAGGGTGAGTGCATGGGATGTGTGCAGTAATGGGGTGTGTGCACGACTGTGTGGGTTTATACGTGATGTGGGGGTGTGTGTCTACTTGTGCAGAAGTGAGTGTGCCGATTCAATGTGTGCTCGTGTGTATAGACACAATATGTGTGCGTGTTTTTGTGTGTGTTTGTGTAGATACGTGTGTACGTGAGTATGGAGTGAGTCAGTGAGTGTGTGAGTGAGAGAGAGAGAGAGAGAAAGAGAATGTGTGTGTGTGTGTAACATTTTCATTTAATCTAACCAAAAATTAAATTAATTGAGGGCATTATTTTTATCTATAGCATTATTTCGATCGACAATCAAGTAGTTAGAATAAAATGAAGGGGATAGTTTGGCTTTTGTGGCCAAAGGGCAATTTTGTGAAAGTTGAGGGATCAAAGTGTAATTATAAAAAGTTGAGGGGCTAAATTGTGAATTTTGAAAGCAGCGATTAGTTACCTAGTTTTGTAACCTTTGACTAACCAAGTTTTAAATGTTGAAAGGGGGAGGGTATGGACTCAATGGAAGACAAATAAAAAAAAGGGGAAAGAAACAAGAAGGGCATGCATGACAAGGCTTAAGGAGGCATGAAGCGGAGGAATTTCGGGAAGGGTGACTAAGCTCCTTGAAGGGCGGGGGGTTTATATGTTATTTTTAAGGAGATGAAGGGGGAGTTTCAGTGGCAACAAAAAGGAAGAAGAGCGAGGCTGGAACAAAGAAAAAGAAAGAGAAGAAAGCAAGCCAAAAATCAAGGAAGAAGCATAAATATTTTGGCCATATTCAAGGTAGTTGTTAGGGTTTTTAGTTGACATATTGCATGTTTATAATTGATGGGATAACCATAGTTATTATAGGCGCAAGCGTACCTAAGGAGCAAAAGGTCCTTAGAGCCTAGGTGTAAGGCTTAGGCGTGCGCCTTTTCAAAGCGAGACGCAAAATTAAAATAAATAATAAATAATAATCCATTAAAACAATACAAATATGTACAAAAATTAAGAACATTACATTTAACAAACTTCCAAACACTAGCAAAAGTTTCAAATTCCATAACATCATAATGTAACAAACTTCTAACATTACAAAAGTCTAAAAACCACTGAAAAATAGCAAATCACTAAATTCTAAGTGAACATAACACCACCATCCTCATCATCGCTAAGGGTCAAGGCAGCAACTCTTTCTTCAAAAGGAATCATAGGCTTCAAGTCTGGTAGAAATTCTTCCTCAACTTCATCCTCTTCATTTACTAAGTGAACTGAAGGAGTAGATCTACTTGAGGTGGCAGCCCTATTTGATGACGACCTTACACTTGTTGTTGACCTTGAATGGTAGTTCGGCTCCGTGCCACCTAAAGGGTCACCTTCAAACACGTTGTCACCATCTTCGTCTGCATCTTCATCAGGCCTCCCAAGCAATCACTCATTACTTTCATCGATATTATCCAATAAAATAGGATCAATCGTGTCACGTGAATTGTATCGTCGCTTTAACGCTCTATTGTATTTCACAAACACCAAATCATTCCAGCGACTTTGTTCAAGCCTATTCCTTTTCTTGCTATGAAGCTGGAAAGTACAATACACAAATTAATTAATAGTCATTGCCTATGAAATAAATACGAATTTTAGTATAAAACTTTACTACTAAAGTGTAACTTGAACTTACATGCTCAAAAACGCTCTAGTTACGTTCACAGCCAGAAGCACTACAAGTGAGACTCAAAATTTTTATTGCAAACTTTTGTAAGTGAAGCGTTGATGACCCATACGAAGCCCACCATTTCGCTGTTCAAATACATGAAAATTGCAAAACTAATAAGTGACTATTCAATAATTTATACATTATAATGAGTACTATAAAACAAAAAAAATCAGTACCTGGTGCTTTTCTTTCTCTCATCCTCTTTGACATGGGATTCCCAAACAGACCCTCCGCTCTCTTATACTTACTCAACTCAGTGTCAATTGCATCTTGTACTGCCATGTCAGGGTTCAATGTTTGAATGCAATCATACAAACCCATCATAACCAATTCATCACTCTCAATGTCTGGGGTAGAGTAATAGTACTCCGGGTTCAAGAAAGAACCAGTTGCATGCAAAGGACGATGGAGTTGAACACTCCATCTACTGTCAATAATCTCATAAACCTCCTTGTATTTCAACTTGTTCCTTTAGAAAGCACTTGCAATAACATCTTTAGCTTTATCCATAGCCTTGTAAATATATCCCATCGGAGGTTTTTTCTCACCATCAACCAATCTAAGTACCGGAATAAGAGGGCACGCTACCTTTAAAGTATATGCAACATTATTCCAAAACGAAGGCATCAATACTATTTTTGCCACTCTTTTGCCTTGTAATTCTTTTGACCATTTGCTATTGTCCCACTCTTCCGATGTAAACATTTTTTTCAAGTTATTTTGCTTTTCATGGATCCTTGATAAAGTGATAGTGGCAGTTGCAAATCTCGTTTTGCCAGGCCTAAGCAACTATCTTCTTGCAAATTTCCTTAACAAGTTTACAACACCCAAGCGATTATTTATATGTAACCATTCAAAGCAAGAGCCTTTTGAAATGTTGACTTCATCTTAGGTAACTTAAATATGTCCTCTGAGATCAAGTCAATGCAATGCGTAACACATGGTGTCCAAAACAAGTGTGGATAGTCACGTTCCAATAACTTGCCTATCATACAAAATTGCAAAGAAATTGAGCAATTAAATACCAGACTATCTATTAGCTAACAATATTGTATACTTAATAAAACATAAGTTACTTGAGCCATACTATATATTAAAATATACTAACCTGCCTTTACGTTGTTTGAGGCACTGTCAGTGACAACTTGAACTATATTCTTTGGCCCGACCTTCTCAACGGTCTTCTTAATCAAGTCATACATCAAGTCTCCGATCTTCGAATGTTCAGAAGCATCAACGGACTCAAGAAACAAACTCCCTCTAGGACTATTGGCTAAAAAATTAATAAGGGTCCTTTCTTTCTTATCCTTCCAACCATCACACATAATCGAACAACCAGTTTTTTCCCACTCTTCTTCATGATCTTTCATCAATTTACGCGTATTATCCACTTCTTTTTGTAGTAGGGTAGCCCAAATCTCATGATAACTTGGTGGCTTTAAACCCGGACCATATTGACCAATAGCCCCAAAGTTGTCAAAGTTCACAGCGTTGAATGCAATTCCCGCATCATAAAATTTTTTTGCTATTGCACTACAAGCCCAATTCCTCATCTCCTTTTTCGCTTCTTCATTTTCAAACACCGTGAATTGCTTCATCTTTCTCTTTTTCACTACCTCTTCCGGGTCCGGGGTGAAATACACATCCATTGGGCCCTTAGCCTTTGGATTCCTACGAGGAGGTTGACAAGAACTCCTGGTGGATGAAACTCCCTTCTTCTTGGATATCTCAACTACATCATCGTCCTCGTTCTCTTCTTCATCATTGAAAACGTTATCAAAATCTGGGACACACTTACTAGTTCTTTCTTTTCTTTGACAGACTGAGCAATTCGTCATCTCCTCTCTTACGTGTTCTGGACACTCTCGGCATGTTAAAGCATTCCTAAAACCCTCCAACAAGGTGTTGCTTATGTCGATAAATGCCGCCCTTTGTAATTTTTTGACAAAAAATACAAGTGACTACATTTTTATTGCTCGGATTAGCTGTACGTCCATATTTCCAAGCTAGGTCCTTTGTATCCGTACTCAGTGTCGACGCGGATATTCCTGAGATTAAATTATTCTCAAAACTCAGAATGTGTTACAAAAGTAAAAATGAGACTACTAGAGTAACAAAGAAATGAACATATATATAAACAAAAAAAACATGTCAGGTACAAGCATGCAATGGAGCACCTCTGCACTTTTCTATTTTGGCTTTTCCATTTTCTTTTGCTTTTTGCATCACAGGATACTCGAAAGGTGAGCAATCAAGAACCTTCTTAGAAGGTGAAATCTCAAAAGATAAAGGAACCCAAGTTCCAAGCATTCACTGGAAATAATATGCGATCATTTCTTGTTAATTTCTATCTTTTTATTTTTCGCTTGTAAGTTGTAACTTTATTTCCCTTTTTGGTTTTTAAGTGTACAAAGTCGATTCTAAACATCCATTTTCAGTCACTTTTGGAACGTATGGTATAATACTCTGCTCCTCTCTATTCTTTTTCAACTATACAGCTGTAATTCAAGCAAATATGAAAACAGTAATCCCTTTCTACATGCTAGTGACCTTGCTGGATGTATCAACTATCAATCATGCAATTCATATAAGGTCACTGTCTAATTCCTTCTTCAATCTCGAGACCAGCAAAAATTATATAAAGAGCACAAGAAATCACCAGCAAAAAGCAATCCACAAATGTAGTATATAAAGAGCATAAAAACAGCACACAATTAATAATTTCCCCCACAACACAATAAAACATCTTTCTCTAATGAGCTAATCTATGTTCAACACTTCAAGTAGTTACAGCACTACTTGAAGAAGTTGAACTAAGATCAATTAAAGCACTGTAGAGAATAATATTGATGAAGGTTAAGTAGGATAACGACATATACATAATGGTTAATACATCAAATCAGTAAAACTTTGAAGCACTTCTCCATGGGTATTGTTTTCTTCCTTTATTCAATATTGCATAAAAAGTTTAGTTGGGCAAGAATGCAAGATTAACTACACTACTAAAGTACTGTCACAGTCGGGATCAAGGAGGGAGTGATTGTGAGTGACGGATTGACGGAGTGAGGAAGGGAAATAGAGAGAGAGAGAGAGAGAGAGAGAGAGAGAGAGACTGATAAGGTGGAGCGGCAGATCAGCGGCAAAGCAGCAACTATGTGTAGAGAATTGGAGCAGCGCAACAACGGCAGAGAGGAGGAGCCCAGGCGACGGCGAATGGAGAAGCAGCAGAGAGGAAGAGATGCCGACGGCGACGGGACATGCGTTGACGGCGACCGGAGAAAGGGATAGACGGCCGACAAGGAGTGAGTGAGAGTGTTACACTGATACTGAGAGTCGTGAAAATGATTTGGGAATTGGGATTTTGGGAATTTTGGAGTCAGGGCTAATTAGAAAAGCTAAAAAAGAAAAAAAAATAAAAACGGACGACCCATATAAGAAGATCATGATACAACATCCAACGGCCAGCATTCATGTGCCTAAACACGTGCCTCCACCGGCGCTACGCGCCTTGCGCCTGGGAGCCTAGGCTCACAAGGCGTGCACCTTATTGAAGACACTGCGCCTAGGCTTAGGCGAGGCGCAGATGGTGCTCCTGAGCGCGCCTTGCACCTAGGCGCGCTTTTAATAACAATGGGGATAACTAAGGTGAAATCATCTAGGTTTAACGTGCACGCGCACATGTGTGTGTGTGTGTGAAAGGGACTGCTGCAGCTAGCTGAGTGGTGCTGGGCTACGCACGGTGGTGGATGGAGGTGGTGCAAGGTGGTGGAAGAGTTTGGGGGTGATGTGAAGTGGGTGAGGGTGTTGTTTTACTGATGTGTGGTTTATGTGCGCGTGCGTGTGTATGTGTGCGCGTGCGTGTGTGTGTGTAGTGAGTGTATACGTGTGTGCAGGGGGTGCGTGTATATGTGAAGATTGAAGTGGGTGAGTGCTGTAAGGAAGAAGCTGTATAGTGGACTGAAATTAAAGATTTTGAGGGAAGGAGCTTAAAAGTGTCGCTAAAGACCGTTAATTCCCAGTAGTCCACTATTAGAATTTTTAAAAACAGTTCAGAGCTGATTCTGACAAAGTGCAAAGAAAAAACCCTAGTTATTCTTATGAAATCTATGATGTTGAAAAATTTTAGATTTTTTTGAGGTTGGAAAGAGGGTTAATTTACGTTGTCAACATAAAACTTTTCGGTGAAATTAAAAATAGCAAACTACTGAAGTTTTTGCGTAGAAATTTTATAAGGACCTTGGTGAGATTCTTCAATATCTAAAGTTTTGAGGCATTTTGAAGTCGATAGCTATGTTTAGTGGAATTCAGTTTTAAGAACTCTGGAAATTATTGCTTAGGAATTTTTGAGCAAAAAATCCTCGAAGGGCGTTTTAATCCAAAAAATGAATGTAGATGCTTAAAGAGGTGTTTGAAGTGGTTTTGGGATTTTTGTAGTGGAGATGGCTGCCAGGGGTGTTTTTATAATTTTATGTAAGCCGGGTTATTCTGGTGATTTTTTCTATAAAAATTTTCGAGGTCAGAAAATGGACGTAGAACATCTGAAAAATTATTTTGAAGCGGTTTTTGGGGGTGTAATGGCCATAAAGGGATATTTTTGTAATCTGCCATGTGGGCGCTAGATTGTTGGGATATTTTGATTGAGTGTTCTAAGTAACGGGAAGAGAGAAATGGTATTAATACGCCTAAAATGAGAGAGTTTGTTATCGTTAATGCGTCAATAAGGTTAGATTAAGGATTTGGTTATGAGATCGGAGTAACTAGCCTTTGTAAGACGCTATGAACGGTTAAACGGGAAGAGATAGAATAAAGTGTGTATATGTTTGAATGATGCCTGGCGAGCACGGTCTTATTTGATTAGGTGATCTCACTCATTGTAATCAAAGGTTGCGAGTTGATAACCTCTTTAGCCAAAAGGCCAATCAAATAAGGACAAATGTGATTTTTGATCTGCTAATTCATTGTTTTAATTAGCATACCATGTTGATGAATTTATGTTAAACTCTTTTTGATATGATTAGACACCGGTAATCATTGTAACCGGTATTTGTTTATTTGAATTATGTTGTTGAGGACCTAAGTTATAATAATTTTCCTTAGTCTGCCTTATTGAAGAAGTTTAGTAAGGATAATGCGTTCCTTGTATGCTATGATTTTGTTCGATTAGCATACCTATCATTGATGATGTTGTGTGGTTATTGTGAGATGTCGGCAATTATTGATAGCAGATATTTTTCCTGATTGAGAACACCATTGAGGACTTGTGGTTAAATTTCTTTCGAGTCTGCCCTGTCATTGATTAATGATGTTACAGAGATAGTTTTGTGGTTATTGTGAGATGTCGGCAATTATTGATAGTTGATATTTCTCCTGATGGAGAACACCATTGAGTACTTATGGTTAAATTTCTCCCGAGTCTGCGATGTTGTTGATTGATGATTTTACGTATAGATGGTTGCATTGTCGTTGTGAAATGTTGGCACTTATTGGTTAGCAACATTTCTCCTATTTGAGAAAGTTGTTGAGGGCTTGTGGTAAATTTCTACAGAGTCCGCCATGTTGATGATATTTACATTAAACTCATGTTGTTATGTTTGAACACCGATTGATCTTCTGACTCAGTATTTCTTACTGAGTTATGATGTTGAGGACACAAGGTGAAATAATTTCTGTTAGTCCCCCCCCAACCCTCCGATGAAACCTTGTGGTTTAGTTGTAATACAGTTATGGACAAACACAGTAGATAAGTTCCTTTAATGACAGTATCTCTTTTGATTATCTAAGATTGAGATGAACATCCCGTATAATGGGACATCAAAATGAGGAGGATGGCCTATGAAATATGATCACTGGCCAAAAAGGATGTATGGCGCTCGAGTCAAGTCTGTCGTGTCTGAGTTTGTACTACATTTAATTTATTTCGATGTTAATGATTTTAATGACTTGCATTTCATCGATGTTCACCTTTGCATTTCATTGACGTTTACTTTTGGGATTCTTGATTTAGAATACACTGCATAGTCAGTCAATCTTGTCCATGAGAAGGTGACAATAATGTTGTTCTATTGAACCTTGAAGCCTCTTAGTCTAACGAAAGAAAGAGATCGTTTGACAATCATTGATGCTAAACTTATTGCAAACTCTTGATTCATTGTTATCGTTGAGATGATTATTATTCCTCCGAGACCTTCGTATCACTTGTACATAATACTCCTCGTGTTGTCTTTACTGGACGATTTATGCTCATTCCTTATGTTGTGTTGTGCAAGTTATAAGATTGACCAAGGAGAACCCTCTAGGAAGGAAAAGGAAACAAGCTAGAAAAGTTGAGCGAGGCCAGACAAGCTAAAAATGGTAAGACAAAGATTAAGCTTGAGGATATGTTGAAAGGTGCTACACGACTACAGTTGTGTATTATATTGTAAATGTATATGTTGTTTAAGGACTTGAAAGTCTTCCGCTGCAATATGATGTATGTTTGTGAAAAAAAAAATTAATGACGCATTTTGAACATTTAGTAATGATGTATGAAAGTATAGTTGCTATGTATTCTGCGCAGGGTTGTGATTGTGATTATAATCAATAACTCAGCTCAGTGATGTCACTTTGGTTGAAGGTGTCAATTATGTCCAGTGTATCTAAACGCTGGTTGTCTGCATGCTGCAGTGTGTTTATCGTGCGTGTACATGTGTTTGAATGGTGGGTGAAATGTGATGGCGGGTGTGTGTGGGCGAGGGGGGTTAGGGTGTGTGTGTGAATTTCAGTGGGGGTGTATGTGTGTTGTGGTGTAATTGTGTGTGTATTAGTGTGTGTGTGTGTGTGTGTGTGTGTGTGTGTTCGGCAGTAGGTAGAAGAAGGGTATGAGTGCTTCAGGTTGAAAGAGTGTGTGTTTGACTTGTGTAAATAAGTATAAAAAGTGTAATTATCGCTATAGGTGGTTAGTTTTTAAGATGTCCCAAACTCCACTTTTAAAGATAGTTTCTACTCAAATTTTGGTCACGTACAAAACAGTAACCCCTGTTTTTTCAAAACAAATGCATGGTGAAAATTTTTGAGATTTTTTCGTGTCCACAAAGGATGCCAAATAATTTTATCTATAAAAAGGGATTCTCTATTTATTGAATATAGCAAATCCGATTGTTTTTGTCTGAAAATTTTATAAGGACCTTATGTTATCGACACGCTTCAGTTTCTAAAATTTTATATCATTTCGATGCTGATTTTTATTTTTAACTGAGTCGGCTTCTTACTGTTCAATTTCGATACCAGATAGGGGTTTGTGAGCGAAAAATTCCTTGAAAGACTTTTTAGTCCAAAAATTAGTTTAGGCTGCTTAAAAGGGTGTTCTGAACTAGGTTTGGGATTTTTGTTAGTGGAAGGCCATTAGGGGGTGTTTTGGTAATTTTACGTACTCGAAGGGGGTGGTTTGATAATTCCACATATATGGAAGGTGATTATGGTGTGTACAATTGTGTCGTTGTATACAGAGTGAGTAATTAAGTTTGTAATCACTAACTATCAGCCGGTATAGGTGTGTGGATGCACAGTAGGTTTAGAAGAATGAGAATGAAAGTGTTTGTGCAAAGAAGATAAAATTTGAGTTAAATGTATTTAGAAGGAGGGGAGATTTCTGCATAGAGAATTGGCTCATTAGAGAGGAGCATAGAACGACTTGGACAGTTCTTTTAGCCAGGTGTAGCAACGTGATCATCGCTCTGGATTTTGGATGAATATAAGTGACCTTTTATCCTTCTAATTTTTGGTATATACAACGTATATGATTATCTATCTTTGAGTGAACATTGTTTACAAGAAATGAATTGTTTGAGTGGCATTTATCGGTTTTCCTAAAAGAATAAATTGTTTACCAAAATGCTTTCAGTTACACTTATTACTTGTTTAAAACTGAACCAGCGTGTAAATGATATACATCCAAGAGATTGTTACTAACTTTGTCTAAATTTCCTAGTGCAAAGTTTTATGACTGTCAAATTGAGATTGTTTTTGGAATTGAATTACTTCGAAGAATATCAAAATGAAGTGGGACGGGTTCACCATCAGGAGTTCAAGGATTTGGTTTACAATGAATGAAATGGTGGTTTTGCTTACTTGGTTGCCGTACCTCATATCTAACAGTGAAAAGTTAGATTTCGGGCCCTTGTCAACGAGGCTATATACATTGACGTAGTGTGTAAGACTGTTGTAAGTGGTCACTTTTGCTTCCACATTGATGTTTATTCCAAGGTTTGATTTTGGGCCCAAGCCAGTGGGGTTATGTACGCTGATCATAGTATATCGTTTGAGCTAGTGTTGGGTTGAAAGTTTCTTATGATGATGTTTTCATGCTAAGCGAGTTTTATGCCCTTTGAGTTGTTTACTTCTACTGTATCATGCTTTATCACAAAAATTTCCCTTTACTACTGAAAAATATTATTTTTTAGTAAGGTTGCTATTTTCTTAGCTAAGTTACTTTCTGACATGCTACGGTCCACCCAGTTGGGGCACTAGTTACTTCCTGAGCATGTGAAACCTCATCCCCTTACGGGTTCACCATCTTTTAAAGAGTACGCCACTGGATTACAAGGCTTGTAGTTGTTGTAATTGCAATTATTTTGTAACTTGTGATATATAAAGGTTTCGTAATGAATTCTGAATGAAGGCTGTAATAGGAGTTGTAAAAATTTTAGTTATGTTGTAGTTATCTTGGTTTTCTACATGTAAGGCCTGACAGAGCCCTTGGTGAGAGTCTAATAGGCTTGCGGCCAGTCACAGACGTAGCTCACTGGCCCAGTTATGGGTTCAGGTTGTGACATAATCACACTCCCATAGTTAAGTCCAGGGAGCGAGGTCCTTTTCTAGTTGTGGCTTCAGAGGAGTACATGACTTTAGTAGGAATTTTTTTTTTTTTGTGAAGGAAAGTGAGATTTTTACTAACAAAAAACTGCTAGAAAGTGGGGGAGATGGATTTACCTAGGAGGGACAAGACTTGGGGCACTCCATAAATGAGCTTGGGTCGACAAGAATACAATGAAGCACTTGTTGTAGCCTATGGTAAAGAGAGAGTTTGGTCGATGGAAAGGGCAGGTGTAATGAAAGTTGTATTGATGATTGTGAGAGGGATAAAAGGAATGGTTATTAGTTACTAATAAGTGAAGAGATGGACGTCGATGGGAAGAAGGAGAGACGAAGGTTGGGGCTCGTGAATAGAGTTTCTTGAACATACATTCAAAGTAAGATGGAGAATTCAGCTAAAGACAACAGTTAAGAAAATATTAATGTTGCTAGCCCATCTTAGTTACCCACATTTGACTGCTTTTGGTCCCGCCCTTCACAACACGTGAGTTAAAGTTCAACGCTATCAATCGCGGAGCGCACGCTCCATGTCATGTGCCACGCCTCCATTACCAAAAATATTCTTGCTGTCAAAAATCCGTTCTCCGAGGCCTTCCACTTGGATGTAGGTCTGAGCCCCTCCCTGGGGAGGTCGGCTAGAGTCTTCTCCTTGGGGGTTCCTTGCCTCACCCCTTGGCCTCTCTTCTCTTTGGGATCTCTTTGCTCCATACCTTTGCCGCTATGCCCGAGCCTCAAGATACCAGACCATGCCTGAGTGCCGTCCTCGCTCTACATGTCCTTGGTATTGCATCTATTGCCGCACCCGAGCACAACCTCAGTTTATAATTGCCCCCGACACTATTTCCCCGGTGGTGCCCATGCACTATCATCGTGTCATATGCCCCCACACAACACTTAATGACTGTGCCCCCATGCCGTATACATTGACCATGTCCCTGGAACAACGTAGATTCCACTTTTCCCATGTGACGTGCTACTTATACAGTCGCACTGCCCGACACTCTCTCACACTATTACGCCATAGTTGGTCCATACCTTTACCACACCATACACACCTCGCCTTGATCGTAGAACATACTTTGACCTACTGTCCAGAGTACACATCATGTCTTAGGGTAGGCGACTTCCCTGAGACACTACCTCAGGGAGTTTTGTGTTCTCTAGCATTAGGACTTCCTTCCCACCAAGTACGCGAATCCCTCAGGACGTTACCATATGGCCTTGTCAGGTAGCACGCCTCCTTCAGGACATTACTTTCGACACTCTTTGATTGCTCCACCACTCGTGGTGAGATAGGCGACTCCTCTGGGAAACTATCTCCGCTAGGGAGTTCCGAGTGCTCCGGCATAAGGACTCTCCTCCCACTAGATAGGCAACTCCTTGAGGACACAGCTTCGCCCACCAGGTAGGCAACTCCTTGAGGACACAACTTCGCCCACCAGGTAGGCAACTCCTATGCAAAACTACCTTAGCACCCTTTGAGTGCTCTGGCACAAGGACTCATCCTGTGATGGGAAAATTCTCGACGACACTATCTATGTTAGGGAGCTCCGAATACGTCGACATGAGGACTTCCCTCTCACCTGGTAAGTAATTTTCTTGAGACAATACCTCGGCATGTTGGCTAGGCAACTTTTTCAGACACTACCTCAGTCTGTCAAATACCACCCGTGGGATGGGCTGAAACACTATCTCGTCCAAGGTTTCCATTGTGACTAGTTTATATGCTTTGCAATTAAGGGCTCTTCATCGGCACCCCTAGCTAGGGCCATGACCCTCGGTTCACTCCAAGATGCAAGCAGGTCTCTAAAGATTATTGCCCCTAGTCCACCTGGTAATTGGACGTCGGGCTTTCCTCACGATCGCCATATTCTTTGGCCACACTAACGTTGTGTAAGCCAGTCTTTCTAGACAGATAGAGTGAACTCGTGCATGGCAGACTCGGTGAATATACGATCTAATAGTTCATGGAGCACCGACATAAGTGGCCCCCTCCGTAAGGTGTCACTTGTAGGGAGTGCCACATGTCGCTTTGATGACATCACTTTTCCAACCTTTAGAAAAAGTGGACTTAGAAAGTTTATTTTCAGGAGATTGGAACTCATTTTTACTTTTCACTTTCGCGTTCTAGTATTCTAAGCTAAAGAATTCTAGAGGGAAAAACACCCTAGACTTCAGACCTGACTCTAAATCTAAGCATTAGACCGGTGACTATCATTGCCTATTCACTTCATACCCTCGCTATCACAGCACTGCTAGGCTCTATTCGAAAAGCCTTGGTTTCTGCCCTTACTCCGTCTTTACTTTGCTCGACATGATCACACTTAGCTTCCGGTTTAGACTACATTCTTTGTAGCACCTCCATGTAAACTGAAAATCCATTTCTTGTCCAAAATAGAGGCCACTTTGTAGATTTTTTGATATAATAGCAAACGAGTTGTTAGCTCCTAAATAGTCTATGAGTGATAAACAATCAAATTGTCGCTCCAAAAGCACTACTAGTCAATCTATTGCGGCATATTCGTAACTTTTTTTTGCTAAAATATATTTTAGCAACAACAAACCCACTAGCATATGATCCATTTTGCATTTTGTCCACCGTTATCTAGTTTTCCTTTTCATTTTGGTATAAGCCATTATTTTCTTTTCCAATACTAGAACCATGTTAATCTAATATATGAAATTGTACCCATTCGGGTCCTTTTACATTTTTGTTTTTGTGATCCAGAATGGTTAATTTAGGGAAAAAAAAGGAAAGAAAGTATGATGAGAATCTTATAATCACTTCGTAAGCAGTACTTCTTAAGCAATCAGTATTTTGCTTCACTAATAAAATTCATGGACCAATGATAAGTACGTGCATACAAAAATAGGAATTTTTTTCTCTCTAACAAAGTCGGATCACCTTTGCGCAACCCCCCTCTCATATAGAAAGATTTGTCGCCAAAATCTGTTAACGACATTTCTTGAAATATTTTTACGACAATTTTAAAATTAGCCAAAATTTGGTAATTATACTTATGATGATGATTGCTTAAAAATAAATATCTAATCACCTCATTGTTCTTTTACATATGTTATTTTAGACAGTTGGACGAAACTTAACTCCTAGTGATGACGGAGCAAATTGTTCTTTTGTGATGCGCATTGCAAATGTTGCGTGCTTTGTAGGGGTTTAAACTAGGACAAGTATAGTAAGGTCTAAATGTCTATCTATAATTTACATTTTTTTTAAAAAAAAAATTCAAGAAATTATTTGCAACCTAAAAATAAGTTATCGCTTATATCCTCTTTGAACAAATATTCCTACAAAAGTGAAAATTAACAAAGAACAAAGAGAAAAAAAAATATGGAAAGCATGAATTTGGCTTTACTACTAGTAGAATAGTACTGCTACGTTTGTAAAAGAATGGAATATCACTAATTAGTTGACATGAATGCGAGCAAAAATTATGATGCCGAGGAAGTGGATTTGTATCTTACGTGGAGGTGCCACATGAAATGCAGTTCGAGTTAGATGCCAAGTATGCTAATGTGAAAAAGAGTAAGGATAGACCAAGAGCAAAGACCAAGGGCTTCCCAGACAGAGGCTGAGGAGTGGCAGTGCTGCGAGGGTGATGGCACGGGCTGAATACATCACGACAGTCACAGTCCGATACTTAGGTCTATAGTCGAGGTCCAGCATTAGGGTTCTTTGTTTTTCTCTCTAAAATTCTAGAGTGAAAAAGTGAAGGTGAGAATGAGTTATGAAAATGTGACGAGTACACTACAAGAAAAACCTCATTTAGCGATGGATGCCATTCTGTCGCTAAAAGTAACCTATAGCGACAGGAAACACTGTTGTTAAGCGACGGATATTTAACGACGGTTTTATACCGATGGAATTTTCGTCGCTAAAATGGTTTTTTAAAATTTCTATTTTCAGTTGAATTTTGAAATTATTTTTGTAAATTAATTAGCATCAAAGTATCCACGAAGGATTTATATCCACCGCTAAAATAAATTTTTTAGAAATTTTTGGCGACATATTTGTGTCCATTGCTAAATAGCTGTCGCTAAAAACTAAAAGAAATTGAAAACAGGACTTTAGCGACGTGCTTAGTCCGTCACTAAAAGTCCTAAGACAAAAACCCTAATTTTGCTTTCTCCCTGCCACTTTCTGTTCTCTCTCTCTCTCTCTCTCTCTCTCTCTCTCTCTCTCTCTCTCTTATTGCCGGCGTCCTCTGTCCTCTGTCCTCGCCAGCAAAAACCCCTCCACCACTGCATAACACAACCACCTCCACTCCACCGGCCTCTCCCGTTGCCGGCAAATATGCTGGCAAATACCCATCCCCCACTATGCAACTCAACCACCACCAATTCGTCGTCACCTCTGCGGCCTGCAATCACCTCGCCCGAGAAGCCACTACTGCTGCCTGCCACTGCTGCCGCCCTGCCACCTATATATAACTCGCAACTAACAATTTTGTCTCTTTCTTCTTTTTTCACGAACATGCATGCCATTAATGTACTGATCGTAGCATTAGCCTTTTTATCTGTTTCACTATGCCTCTTTTAATTGTCCTTTTTAACGATTGTGTGGAACCTTTCTTGAGAATTTCTCAGACAAACGAGCAGTTGCAATGGTAAGTTATAGGACAAAAATTGTACAAGATTTTTTAGGTTAAGCTAAGATCAAGATTACGCTCTATTTTGCTCAAGATTTGTCTATGATGTACAGCTCAAGATTATGCTTAAAGTTAAGCTAAGCTCAAGATTACGCTCTATTTTTAAGGTTAAGTTAAGCTCATGATTACGCAAGTTAAGATTAAGCTCAAGAGAAAAAAGAGTAAAACCTCAAGAATGTCTATTTTGCACATCTCCTTATGTGCTTGTTCACACCTCATTCTTTGCTAAAAATATAATGAACAGTCTATGATCTACGTTTTTGTGACAATTGACACATAATGCAAAATTGACGCTCCCTAATATATTAGAGGCAACTATGTGCTAATTAATCCTAATTAATCAGGCAGCGGCGATTGCGAGTTAACCCTAAATAAATCTTAATCAGGGTTAAACCTTAATTATTCTATACATTCCTAATTAGCCCTAATTAAATCCTAATTACTGAAATTAGCCCTAAAGACCCTAATTAAACCTATTAATCCTAATTACCCTACTTAACCTTAATTAAACCCTAGTACATCCCTAATTAATCCTAATAAGCCCTAAATAACCCTAATTAAATCCTAATTATTGAAGTTGGCCCTAATTAACCCTAATTAACCTAATTAAATCATAATACATCCCAAATTAGCCCTAATAACCCTATTTAGTCCTAATTAAACCCTAACAATAAGCACTAAGTAAATCTAATTAACCCTAATTAAATCCTAATCAGGTTTAAACCTTAATTATCCTAATTAAACCTTAATACGTTCCTAATTAATCATAATTAGCCATAATTAAATGTTAATTACCGAAATTAGCCTTAATTAACCCTAATTAAGCCTATTAGACCTAATTACCCTACTTAATCCTAATTAAACCCTAGTACATCCCTAATTAATCCTAATTAGCCCTAATTAAACCCTAATTGCCCAATTTGGCCCTAATTAAACCCTAATTAATCCTAATTAACCTAATGAAACCCTAATCATCCCTACTTAACCCTAATTAGCTATACTTAACCCTAATTAAACCCTAACCCTAAATTAATATATACACCCCTAAACCAATCTTTATACTAAACCCTAAGTAAACTCTAATGATTGATCCTAAACCGCGTCCCTACATGGCAATATCACAATCACAGTCACAGGTAGGACGATATCAACTCTGCGAATGAACTCCATATTCTACTGAGAAGCGTGAGTCGGCTTTCGGCATTAAGAATATTCGCTGTTATTTTGTGAAGTTCATTGACAACGAGTTGGTTACAACTCGTTATGAATTCTAAAGTGGATCATTTTGGTAATGGCATGTTTTTACAAATTACCTTAATGATTCCATTTTCTGGGTTGCATATATTATCAGTTTTTAAACGCATGCATATATAAAAGTCCTTAGTTCCTGTTCATAGGTACTCATTACAAAGTAATGATTTGTAATGAGTCTTTGGATGTCCGGTTTGGACTATTTGAAAAAGTTAAGTGTTTATAAAATAGTGTATCAACTCATGCTCTGTGTTCTATATAGTGGATATTTGGTACACGTTCTCCAGTATTTTTTCGGGTGCATACAACTCTGGTATTTTAACATCCGTTAAATCTTGCAAGAGAAAGATTAGACAGATGTTAGAACACCTAATCAATGTCATAAAAGTTATAATGATTGACATAAAAGTTTCTCTTTCGACGGCGTTTTCTCTTCATTCTCTAACTTCGGGTTTCACTACGCTTGTTTTATCCCATCACATTGTACTCCAGCTAGTCCACTTTCTCTTTGTGGTGTTAAGTAGTCTAACTAAAGCATTCTTAAAACCGAATGCCATTAGGATATTGATGTTGTCCAACAAATACATCCATTGGTAATGGAGAGATAACAAACATAAGTTGACAAAGCAAGAATTTAGTTGGGCACGCTTGTACCCAAACTCAGACTAACGTCTATTATAAGGCGTTTGGACTGGTCTTAGGCAGAAGAAAATTTCACATCCATTGACGGGCGTAAATCAACAAAATTTGGCTGCTTTACATGTTGTAGAACTCTTCGTCCGATTCCGTATATAATTAATTGTCGTTATATATTTCTATTGACTTGTCTGTTAATACTTTCAGTGACAATTCTTAGTAACATTTTTTTTAGCATCACTAAATAAAAGTTACTAAAAATATTTAACTACAAATAATCTGTTATATGGGGGTAGGAGGAAGATTCTTTCGACTCGGTCTGCCAACAAAATTTCAGCGCAAATAGCATAAGCTTAATTTTTTGAATGCCTCATGCTTAAAAATAGAAGTTAACTAACAAGAAAAGTAAATTGGAAAGTAAACTCGGCGTTAACTCACACCAAGGTGAATATCAATTACCTTCCCAAAATTCTCCCTGTTACTCCCTTCTTGAATTTCCTTTCTTGCTTCTTTTCCACTTTCTTCTTTCCAACTCTTCTTGAACCCTAGCACCCCTTTCACAATGTGGGTGCCTCCAATGGCTCCCAAGCGACTTGCTTCTGCAAACGGCGTGCACCCATGCGGGTAATGCCACAGAGGTTTCGACACCATAAGAGGTGTGGGGATCCATCGCGCGACTGTTCATGGAATCAAGAAACGGCCCAGGGCAGTTGCTACAAAGGGACCGCGCCAATGTACCTACTGCGGAACATGGTTTAAGAACGGAAAGGCCATTGGAGGGCACATCCGAGTGCACAAAGTAAACGGAAGATGGCCTGCAAGCAACGCGTTGGTAGTGGCTGGAGCACCCGCGCTCCAGCGCGTCCTTTCTGAGGATGCTGATGCCAGTCCACTACAAGTGGGGTTGCCGCCACTGCAACCTGGTTTTGATCTGAACGAGACGCCACCAGAGGGTGTTCCGCAAGCTTAGGTTATTCATGCTTCTCGTACCAAATCTCGTACCAAATTAGACTTGGTATTGAGTTTTGCTATAGGATAAGTTTTGATTTTGTATTCATCTTCTCTTAGGCATATTTTTCTTCATGCATAAAGGGTTTTCCTTTTTCTGAGTGAATCGGCCAATGGTCGTTTTAATGTCTAATGCTGCAAGATTGGGTTGGGGACCTGTTGTTCTTGGTTGATTCGCTGTGCCTTGTAGGTGTTTCTCTGACTTATAAACCTAACAAACGACTGTAGAATTTTTTTCCAGGTAATGCTAGAGGAGATTTCTTGCTTAGAAAGTTATACTACCATCTTGATTTATGTGTTGATTCAAAAGTTTCTTCTTATCATATGGGTTTTCTCAGTAGCACGTTGCGATTTTGTACTAAAATGGGCTTTTGCTGAGTCCAAGATATAGCTTAAAAAGAATCATGCTGAGTCTGCTTTCACATTCTTTTCTGCTTTTGTAACGCCATTTGTGCCATAAAACCAAAAAGACTTGATACTAGGGTTGGTTTGACAAAACTTTTTTTTTTGTTTTCAATTCTTAAAAAGCAGCTTATTATTTTTTTTTTTACAAAAACAAGTGGGTGTTTGATAACCTTTTTTTTTTTGGTGTTTGGTAACCCTTTTAATTTTGACTTTTTTTTTTTGAGTGATTTGCGGTGGCGGTGGTGGGGCGTAGCGGTGGTCGACGATGGTGGTAGCCGGCGGTGGCTGGTGGCTGCCGATGGTGGTCGCCGGCGGTGGTGCCGGCTGCCGGAGGTGGCTGCCAGCGGCGGCCGGCGGTCGCTGGAGGCCGGAGGTGGCTGCCGATGGCCGGCGGTGGTCGCCGGCGGCCGGAGGTGGCTGCCGGCAGTGGGAGGGTGGTGGTCTAAAAAAAAAAACTAAAAGTGAAAAAAAAATCAGTTTCTGGAGTTTTTTTTTACTGTTCAGTTTAAAAACTGATTTTTTAAATTGGAGAAGGAAAAAAAATGGTTACCAAACGCACTTTTTTTTTCTAATTTTCAAAACTGAAAAAAAAAGAAAAAAAGAGTGTCAAACGTGGCCTAAGCCTGAACCTTGAGAAGTAATGCTCACCCTTAGATCTAATTAATAATGAGGACCGCTAATTTTGCGACTGGGGTCATAAACATTTTAGGGTTATATATGCACCAGAATTGTTCAACCTTTGGTTGAAAGGTTGGTCTCATTGGTTTCTTTTGGGTGGTCAAAATGTAAGAGTTGGAAGCGTCTCCATCGTCATGTGAGAGTGCTCAAACTCAATGAACAAGAAAAACAAGCTTTTAGTCATCTCATCCAGGGATAAGCTGACCCAGGAAGTGTAATGGAGTGGATCAAAAAGTGATAAAAAAAACTGATAAGTAACATAAAAAAAATTCAGAAGGTACAAGTTCATATAAAATATGATTTATATAACCGTACAAGTTTACTATTCACAGTGATTTGGCAAGGTTAGTCAACAACAAATTATTAATTTGCATAGAAGTAGCTTATATGTATTACTATGTGATTGTTAATTATACGAGAAAAATTGTGCATCTATAAGTTAACGTACTATAACAACTTAAATTAAAAAAAATGACTAACCTTGATCTATTCGTGTTTCTTTGTAATCTAGAGATTTGAAGTTTGGAAGAATGACGTTGGAGCAAGGGAAGGGCAAAGACAAAGACTATGGGCCAATGGCAAAAAAAGTTAAAAACACAACAAAAAGAAATCCAAATACATTAATGTTACAATATAGTGGCATTTTTGTAATTGTCTAAACATAATTTCCCACTACTTTGATAACTGAAAAAGAAATTACAAAAATTTGGGAGGTTGGTCCGCCTCTGCACCCTGCTCTTGTATATACTTGATAAGAGCTGATAATTGCAACAGAAGTTAAAGCCTCATGCATTATAGATCGAAAAACTTGCAACCATCACTCTGGTAATCAATCTAGGTGAACCCTAGAAAGAACGCTGACATTCTTAGGGCTAGTAAGCTTTTATCTTTTTCAGAACTATCTTATTACATTGCATAATATTTAGATCCTAACCGCTTTATAAGAAGACGTCTAACTTTTTGTATATACAAAGGCAATTAATGGCGGCTAAACATACTTGGTGACAATTTTATCGACACCTCTAACAACAATCTTTAACAACACATGTTTAGCATCACTAAATAAGTGTCATTTCAACTCTGTTAATTGTTCCCAGTATGAGGCTGTAGGCATCTTCCTACAACCAGGTTAGTAGCCAAAAATATTTTGCACAGCAATTATGTATTGCCGCAACATCTTAAATACGAAAAATTCAAAGATGAAAGTATGCAAAATTTTTTGTCCTGAGATAATTTATAATACGTCAAAATATTGGAAATGTTAGGCAAAATTTTGTTTAGGTGGACAAAAGAATGATCTTCCATTTTTCATATGTGCCATAATTAAGCTAAGAAAATTACTAATAGTCGCCCGTTATATACTCCCTGAGCAACAAATTTTTCTGGAATTTAAATTAAGCAAAAACAATGAGCTTGCAATTTTACTGTAAAACCAAAAAGATCTTTACCTTAAGAAAGTATTACTGGCCCATATATATATAGAACACTAATTAAGAAAGCAGTCAATCGTGAGCGTGGGATCATAGAGATTATTAGGGCTACATGCACAAGTTTCTAGCATGCGGTCAATTTGTGGTCTCATTATTCTATCTCTGGGCCGCAACATGAGAGTGCCTTGCTTAGACATTTATAGGTTCAGAGAGTAGCATCTCTATCGTTATGTCAAGTGAGAGTGCCTTATTATATATCAATATATATGCAGGACTTGGTACCCAAACTCTATTGTAAAGGAGCCTATAATGATCAGCTCAACCTGATCTTTATATGCTTAATAAGAGCTGATAAATGGGTCAAACAGTAAGCAAAAGTATAGGCTGGATATTCCCAAACAGCAAAAACAGGAGAGCCATGCTCTGCGGTTATGAAAAGTTCGCAATATGATTATGAGAAGTACTAATTTTTTAAGTTTATACATACACTTCAATTGACTTGAATAAGTTTTTCTGGTCTAGTGTTTCTAACTAGACCTGGCAAAAATTGGCCCGGACACGTGGGTCTACCCGCATCCGGTCAAAAAATCCGGGTACGGGTACATAATTAGGAGACCCGTAAAAAACAGATCCGTACCCAAACCGACTCTTAAAATCCGGATAAGTCACCTCGTCGCGCCGTCACATCGTCGCCTCCGATCTGTCCTCGTCGCGCCATCGCCCTGTTGCCATCGATTCGTTGCCGATCCGTCACTGTCGCCACAGATCCGTCGCCCAGTCGCCACCGAACAGTCACTCCGTTGCCTTGTAATTGTTGGGTATATCTTTCAGTCGTGGATCTTGATGATGGTCATGTCAATGTGTAGATTTTTTTTTCCCGTTTGAAAGATGTAAAGTTGCCTTGTGATTGTTGGGTAGATCTTTCAGTCGGTGGATCTTGATGATGGTCGTGTCAATGTTCAGATTTTTTTTGTGTGGATTGAAAGATGTTCAGATTGTTGTGTAATGAATTGATGGAGAAAGAATGAAAAATATGTCTAATTACTGATTAGTAGGTATTTAAAATCTGTTGATTCAAAAAAACAATTAATCACGAAAAATGGTGATTTACCAGCGGGTAATACCCTACCCGCAAGGGTAAGGTATAGGTTCTCAAAAATCGTACCCAAGAAAAATCGGATAAATTATACCCGACCTGTTTTTATCCGGACTTGACTGGTATACCTATTTGCCAGGTCTATTTCTAACCATATATTTGGCATTTCAAGAGAAATAGCATTTTTATATCTTACTTATGGAAAAAAAAAAATCTTTCAATGTCCTCATGAATTATTGTACTTTTAGTGTATCTCTTCATGTTAGTGGCAGAGCCAAAATTTCACTCCAGAGGATGCCAAAAATATATTGAAGTCACTAGATTTTTCTTTAAGTAAAATAATACGCAAAAACTGAATGCATCCAAACGGCACAAAAAAACAAATACAAAATAAACATTAAAGTGTTTACAAACAAAAGCAATAAATCACTACTTGATGAGTCACCAAAGATTGGTAGCGCTTGATAATAGCCTCATTCTCAATAGTTTTGAATACATTTTTCTTAATGTAGCAAATCAAGCTATCATTCAACTATTCATCTTTCATGTGATTTCGAAGTCGAGTCTTTATTATCTTCACGCAAAGACAAGTCTTTCTATAGTAGCAGTTGCAACAGGTAATAGTAAGACCAATCTCAGAAGCAAGTACACCAAATGATATATTACATCTTTTTTCAACTTAACTAACTTTATGGCAAGTTCACCAATTCCCTTAATCATAAAATTCTTCACAGGAGCGCACATCCAAAATATAAGTCTTGAGTTGACTTTCAAGTACATTAAGATCTAATAGGGAAAAGTCATATGGATAAAACTGTGCAAGGCGTATCAATTTTTGCTTATTGAAAGCAGAAAAATCATCACTTAGATGAGACATGCCATACAAATAAGCAACTCTGTAGTCACGTCACTGAAACTATTATTCAACTCATTAATTTACAAATCAACAACAGTTAAAAAATTATCAACACTATAGTGGTAAAAATTTGTATCTTCTTCAGCATTACGTTTTTGCCTCCCCGAGGCTACAAACCTCGAACCATGTCCAATATTTCAATATCGTATTTTATACAAAATTGTGAAACCTCCTTCCTCAAGTCTTCTCACCCAAGATATCTCAAACTATGCACTTGTTGCTTTGTTATTCTTACCAAATTCATTACATTCATATTTTTTTTTATTGTTCTTTTGCAATATTTATGAAAGTTCGTTCGTCATCCCCAAAATGTTTTTCATCAAATGCATGTTGAAGGCAAAATCATAAGTTGACACCAAATTCAAGAGGCTCAATGCTTCTCCCCTTTCTGATCATAATCTGTAGCATTCTCAACAACCTTATTAAGCACGTTTATCAAAGAAGCAAACGTATAAATCAAATTCAATAATGTACCATAATGTGATTTCCAACGGGTCTCTTCTACTCTTTTGATGCTAGTTTCTTAATTTAAATCTCGACCACTAGCGATAATACTCCTTTTAAGGGCATGAGCAAGTCTAATGGCTTTACTTTCTCGAAGAGTGTCTCTCTTTTGCATGAGACTCCCACAATTTTTACTAGCTTAGCAACCAAATTAAAGAATAATAAATTGCAACGGTTACAAGAGTTAGCTGAAGTTGATGAGCAAAGAAATGAATATAATAAACACTTTAATTCTCCATTTGAATTAATGTTTTAAGACCATTGAATTCATTGCATATTGCTTGCTCAATCATATATAGTCTTGTCCACAAACTCTTGAAATGCTCAATTCATGCGTTGAAAACAAACCGTCAATCGCATTTTTCAGTAATAAGGTAGTGGTATTAGCAACATGGACAAAACAAAGAAAATGATCAATAGCACATGTCCTCTTTTGTCCACGTATCTCAAGATAACTCCAATTTGTTTTTTGATTGAGACATCATGACACTCATCAACTAAAATGAAAAATTCAGTTTTTACGTATCGAACAATTGCATCTCTTATTTCTCCAGTATGACACTAGCAATTTCTTTATGGACTTTTGGTGATATCAATTTGAGATTC
This sequence comes from Escallonia herrerae, assembly GCA_033070095.1. Classification (NCBI taxonomy): domain Eukaryota; kingdom Viridiplantae; phylum Streptophyta; class Magnoliopsida; order Escalloniales; family Escalloniaceae; genus Escallonia; species Escallonia herrerae. The sequence goes on from JAVXUP010001560.1 coordinate 166,380, forward strand.
TGAGAGCATTGGGCGACGTGACTTTTTTCACACTTCCATTGTGATCCGCAAGGAACTATAAAAGCTCAAAAAAAAAATCCCTAATTCTCATATTCGTTAGATACATCATGCCCACTGAAAGACAAGCCTCACGCAAGAGCGACCGAATGACATCAATTGCTGTAGTCAAGCGAATACGGTATTGAACCTTACTTTCATCTGTTTGCTTGGATAAAACTATTTCAATACTCTGCTTCGGGTTATCAAAGGCTTGACACTTGCTTAAAGCAATGTTATGTGCACTATCGACTTCTCCAACATGTTTTTGGAATTTGTCTCTCTTTCTCCAATCTTTAAAACCATGACTGACAAAAGTACCACCACCCCTTTCCCTCATGAGCACTTTTGAATAGTTAGCAACACAAGTAATATGCTTCATCTTTTGCTACACCATACTCCAACCAACTCGTATGAAGGTCAAACCAAGAAGAAACAAAATGACCAGTTTGAGCCCCGAATTGTGTAAATGGAAAAATGTAGGTACGAGGTTGGCACGGACCTTTCTACCAGTATGCTTGTCGAACTATATCTTAAATATTAGGACTACAATCCAAAATATTCGAACGCAATTCAAGATCCGTAATAAGCTCGTCAAAGTTGTGCCCATCGTGAGCTTTACTTAAAATGCCCAGAACCAACATCACGATGCACAAGAGGAGCATTTGTCCTTATAGTTAGAATTGGAGACTGTTAAATATTATCTAAATTTCTACACTCATTCTGATTAGACTCCAATAATTCTTCCAATTTTGCTTTCTTTCTAAAATACTTTTTCTTTCTGTAAAAAAATTGGAATAAAATCTCAATATCTCAACACAACATCTCATTACACTAAATAAAAGTACATTTCAAAGTCAAGATCTACCTCTCAAAATTTTAAAACTAAATCACATTCCACCACAACAGTACAAGCTCAAGATTAACCTCCTAAGCTTAAGCTCAAGATCAACCTCCCAATCTCAAGATTCTCAACACGAAATCACATTCCAACAATAGGGCTAGTATATTTCAACCTCCCAATTTTAAAACTAAATAACCAAACAAGCTCAAGCTCAACATCACATTCCAACACAACTAGAGATAGAGAGACTAAGCTGAGGCCAGAGAGAGCCCCTACCTTTGCGTCACCGTCGTTAAGTGGGTGGTGGTTGTCTAGATGAGAATGAAAAGGGTAGGGCATAGAGAGAGAGAGAGAGAGAGAGAGAGAGGCAATGGAGATTGGAGGAGAGTTGGGCAGAGCGAGACAGTTAAGGGTGGCGTTGCCCGTCGCCGTCGATGAGTGCTGGGCTGGTGTTTGGCCGTCTAGGTGAAGTGAGAGAGATAGAGAGAGAGAGGTGATGGAGATTGGAGGAGATTGAGCGGGTGTCTCTCTAATTTTGACTTGTCCTGACCTAAGTTTTGTCATTTTTTTAAGGTTCAGGGGATACATTAGCCCCCCCCCCCCCCCCATTGCAAAGGTGGTTTCGCCACTAATGCAACACCGTAGTTTCTTTGCAGTGTTTTATCCATACATGTACATGACAAACTTGTATTCTTTATAGTATGATTCACATATATTTCCTGTTATAATCAATCCTAAAAGGAGATTATGAGTTACATGTCGTGGAGGGGAGTTGGTTCTCCGAAATTTATTAATCCTTAGTGGTTATGAACTTATTAAATGGAGTATTAATTGCAAGAGGTGAGACTGTGGAAACTTGAAAAAATTGATAAAATTCCCCTACTTATTTTTATCGGAAAAAATTTAACTGCTACCCCAGTTGGAGGAATCTTCTTCCTACCCCCTATATAGCGACAATCAATCGTCTCTAAATATCTTTATTAGCTTCGATTTAGTGACGCTAAAAAGTGCTACTACTAATTGTCGCTAATAGTGTTAGAAGAAAAGCAACTAGAAACATTTAGCGACTATTAATTGTAACTATACACGGGGTTGGAGGAAGATTCCTACAACCCGGGTAGGAGCCAAAGTTTGTTCTTTTTTATCTATGCATGCACTTATCGTTTTGCTAAACCACACCTTTGTGCACAATTTTTTTTGTTTCTTATGTCTTCTTCAGCAACAATTTTTATTAGAAAAGTGTACATTAATATATGCTCGAAAGATATAAGTTTAGCTTCCATAAGTGTGAAGAAACGTGAACGAAACAAAATTATAAAAAAGAAAAAGAAACAGAAAAGGACAATTTAGGAGATTGATCACTTGTTTACGAAGGAAATTCAAAACGAAACATTTAAAACTTTTTTACTAAGATAAGTTTGTATATAAAAACTCCATGGTAATTATTTGAATTTTATCCAAAGGCAATTTTGTATATTAATGTTTATGTACAGCTTTGGAAATAACCGGCATTACAAAATCAGGCACTTCCTCGATCCATATCACACAACCTCTATGAATTCGAGTAAAACTTGCTGAAAATACGCCACGTCATACTGTTCCCTTTTTAACCCATGCAATTTTGCATGTTATTGTATACATGAGGCTGGTAAACTTTTTTTTAAGGAGATCAAGTTTAATGACCTTGCATTTTCGATATACTCCATATATTAACAAAAAACTTTTGTGGGCAATCATTCTTGGTTAACTAGACCTTACAATTTACTACCCAAGAAAAAAAACCCAAAAATTTTAGGCAAACTGTGCGGTACAAATAAGGTAAGGTCTAAATTCATGTATACACCTTCAGATTTTCTTGGTTACTAAACCAACACTTGTTTCATGGATTATCTGCAAACTAGAGCACAACTTGACGCTTATATACTCCCCGAGCAACAAATTCCTCTGCAAGAGTGTAAATTAGGCTAGAAAAACTGAACAATAATGACGATATGAATTTGTCTTTGTTACTAGTACTACATAACTATTTGGGGAAAAAAATGGAATGACACTAATCCCTGACATGAATGTGAACAATGATATAATAGAAAATAACCATAAAAAATGTAAGAAATTGCCATAAAAAATGTTATTAGCCATAAAGAAAATACCAATAGACTACTCACTTTTAAAGTCACAAGATAATTTTCATGAGACAGTGTCCGGAGCTCACAAGCCCAACAAGATCTCTCATAATACTGATTTGATAAGGGTAGATCCAAAACTATACTCATCTTGGGCACTGAAGTTCTCACCCGCCTCGTGCTCAAAGCCGAAACTCGAGGAAGACTCCATGGAATCAAAGTCAACCCTACAAGTCCAGCCATCTCTCACCTCCTTTTTGCTGATGATCTGATTTTATTTTGCAGAGCCAACCAATCTGAAGCTGAAGAAGTACTCAATTGTCTTAAGACCTTTGAGTTATGGTCGGGGCAAGTAATCAATAAAAGCAAGTCAAGAATCTTCTACAGCAAAAATGTCGAAAACAATCTACGTCGGCAATTCGGTGGAACTATGGGAATCAAGAAAGCACCTCCACAAGATAAATATTTAGGGCTTCCGATGTTTACAAATCAAAACAAAATCAAGTTGTTCTCCAATGTTCTGAAAAGGGTAAAACAAAGACTCAGTGGTTGGAAATCAAAATGCCTCTCCTTAGCAGGGAGAGGGACTCTAATCAAAGCAGTGGCAGTGGCAATTCCAACCTATACCATGTCTACGTTCATTCTACCTTCAAAGTTATGCGAGCAGATTGACAGCACCATTCGTAGGTTTTGGTGGGGACAAGATGAGACCAAGAAGCATTATTACTGTCCAAAAGCTTGGGAATCTATCTGCTCTCCAAAAGCTAGTGGAGGTATGGGCTTTAAACTTATGAAAGACTTTAACATTGCGTTAATTGCAAAATTAGGCTGGGCAATGATCAACCAACCAGGGACACCTTGGGATCAAATCATGACAAAAAAGTATCTCAAAGGTACAGCCTTCTTGGATCACACCCCACCGAAAAATGCTTCTTGGATGTGGAAAGGAATTTGTTATAGCCAGGAATTGCTGAAAAAGGGGACCTGTTTTATTGTGGGCAATGGTGAAAACATCAAGATTGGACTAGACCCGTGGATTCCAACTTTATCGAACTTCCGGCCAAGCATTACTTCAAATTCATTGTCGGTAACTGATAAAGTATCTAGCCTCATTGATGAATCAACTGCATCTTGGAATCTGAACAAGTTGCGTAGTAACTTCTCGGATGATCACGCTGGAGAGATACAAAAAATTTGCATCTCTCCGTCAAGACCCCAGGATTTTTTAGCCTGGACTCCAAACAAAACTGGGAAATTCTCTACAAAATCGGCTTATCTTTTCCATAATGAAAACATATTTCAAAGTGGCGACCATAGCATCAGAGCATTTTGGAAGGTCCTGTGGAAATCTAAGATCCGAGAAAGACACAAAATACTCATCTGGCGAATTGCTTGGAACATTTTCCCTGTCAGGATGAAGCTGCGAACCATAGTTCCGAATATTGATACTGAATGCCCGTTATGCAAATCAGCAGAGGAGACCACATCACATGTTTTTCTCGCATGTCCTCTCAATCGTGCAATGTGGTCGATCTCTCCCGAAGGCTTTCGTCCTCCCAGCATATCGAGCCAAGCCCAGCAAAGAACCACCAGTTATCCTTGGAGTGACACGCTACAATGGCTATCAGAGATTCTATCCCCTCCACTCCTCAAAGATGACTCTGATTTGAGTTACCATTACATTTTATTTGCTACTACTATTATGGATCACCTTTGAAGGTACAGGAACCAGCTAGTCTTCCAAAATACTGAAATCAATGCAAAGAAGGCTTCAATCCAAATCTTGGTAGCTTACAATCGGTATAGAGGCTGCAAAAGTGACCCAAATCCCTTGCTCTCTCAACAGACCCATCAACTTCATCCCTCGCCACTGGGTTCGTATCAACTTCGATGCCGCAGTTCGTACTAGCAGATCTATTCAAGCTGCCACCATCCGTGACCATGATGGCAAACTCATTGCGGCCAAAACTCGGGAGAGTGCACAACTGGATCCAGCAGCAGCTGAAGCCCAAGCAAGTCTACTGGCGATAGACTTAACAATCTCTCATAACTGCTCTCATGTCCTTTTTGAAGGTGATGCTTCTGAAATCATCAATTGGCTTAACAACCATGAGGAAAATCCCAGCTGGAATTGCTTCCCCACCATCCACGAAGCCAGAGACAAACTTAAAGCCATAACCTGCTGGTCCTTCTTGAAAGTTAGTAGAGCTGTCAACAGTTTAGCGCATAATCTTGCTACAAAGGCCGATGATGATAATTTGTTTGGTTCGGTTCCTTCCTCATCCTTTTGTGTGTTGTTAATGGATGAAAATGTGAACCATGAACCATCTTTTGTAACAGCCTGATTTTTAATATTACGACTTGATCAGAGAAAAAAAAATAACATCACGTTTAAAAGTATTAGTATTGGAATTAGGTTGGTAGTTGAGATAAAGTGGATCATTAATTGCTGGAACAGTGAAATAATAAGTGAATGTGGTGAGCGAAAAACTCATCTAGTGAGTGAAATGAATGAGTTGACTTGAGTGATGTATATTCTTGGCTAGACAAAATGACTTAAAAATGGTTCGTATATGTACCATTTGACAACTGAACAAGCTTTTGGTAAATATGAGAACCATCTTAACAAATTTAGAACAAATTTAGAACAAATTAAAAGACAATGACCATTTAAGCATTTATTCAAAACTTAATATGAACCATGAGTTTAGTTATCCATTTGGTTTTGTATTATCTAGCCCCCTAAAAATAGTCACATTTCTGGCATGTGACGACTCAATCAGATGGAAGAATCTTTTTGTTGACAAAAGCCAAGATGTCAAGATAAATGACCAATTCATGAAAAAAATCAAAAGGAGCGGACAATTTCTAAACATTTATTAGAGTAAATTATACGCGACACTTATGAGGTTTACCTAAAATTATATACGGTGACTGCAAACTATTTTCGTTACACTTTGCTCCCTGTGGTTTATAGTATGTTTGTACAAAACTCCTTTCTGTTAACCATTTGTGAATAAAAGTTAGGTCACCAGATAATATTTTGTGATCTACCGAAGTTGCCCTCTAAGATGTCTTCCCTCATTCGGCCACCACCACCAACTCAAAGGTATTGCCACCGGCGCTGCCGTTATCCCCTTTTCCAAACACCATCTGTAATACCCCGCACCTAGAATACGGTTTACGGTAAATATTAGAATTTTTGTTAATTCTTTAGAGGCGGTTGTTGGGATATACATTAATTGGAAACTTTAGCGACGATTATCGCCAGCGGTATTGATTGTGACCTTTAGTGACAATTTATAATGCTCTTAAGTTGCAAATTAATGAGGTGGGAAGAATGTGATTCCCCAAACTTTTCATTTGTCAATGAAAATTTTATTTTAATCTTAATCTAAAAATTTTGTGGTCTTTTCAAGAAGTGAGGGTGAAAATAACTAAGTATGAAGGTGTTGTTAGCAAGTATTAGCATTAGGACAACCATATATAAGAGCTTTTTTTTGGGGGGAGGGGGGAGAGGCAGCCTTCCAAGAAGTTTGTCCACCTCTTTTACGTGAGAGAGAGAGAGAGAGAGAGAGAGAGAAGCAATACCCTAAGGCAAGACTTTTTCAAGGTAAATCCCTGAATCTTTCCTATCTAATTTTAGCCATGTAATTGGATGTTTTAAATATGATATTGTATGTGAGTTGGTGGTATTATGTGTGTTTCAGATGGTGAGATATGAGTGTTTTTGAGAAGGAGGCTGCTGTAGAGCAGCATAAGAATGGGTTAGGATTTTTATTATATCTTCTTTATTTCAAATCCGATTGAGATGATTTTGCACTTTTTGAAAACTTCATTATGTTGCCCTTCAATTTTTTAGTTTTGAGTTTTCTCAGAATCTCACGTTTATACTTCAAAAAATGACCTTAAATTCAATTCACTGTAAAAGTCCAAAATCTTTTGGTTTTTGGCAGCCACTTCGATTTTTCATAGAAAAATAATTACTCATGAGTTTTTTGTGAAATTTATATTTCTAAAAACCTCTTCAACTTTATAGTTTTGAATTTTCTTAGATTCATAGTATTTTTGTTCCAAAATAACCATTGAACAAAACTGGTATGTACAGAAATGTGTTGTTTCTATTAGCCAATTCGATTTGCTATAGAAAAATCATTACAAATTGGAGGCACTAATGAGGGTCACAAGGATGAAGTTGCGTAGATGACTGTTAGAGGAGTTGTAGTCCTCTTAGATTATTTAATAAACCTTAGATGGTATGCTAGTACTAAATTTGTAAATTTGAGAATTTTTGGAGCTTAGATCTCTATTCTACCGGGATTTAAAATGATCCATGTTAGTTATTAAATAAAGAATGTCATTGGAGATTTATTTATGAAATTATAAGTGTGATTTTGGAAATATTATTAAGGAGATAGCTTTAAAATTCTTGGTTATAGATTCTTGTATACATGTTATAGTAAGGCCCGACAAAGCCCTAAGTGGATGTTCGGATGGGCCTGCGGCCGATCACGGTCCTAGCTCATGGGCTCACCCGTGAGTTTGGGTCATGATACCATCCCACCCCCCAACACCACTGGCCCCACCTCTCTCTCTCTCTCTCTCTCTCTCTCTCACACACACAGACACACACACACATGCACGCGCACACACATTGCCCACTGGATACTTACCACCACCACCAACAGATCTAGCACCACAACAATCTTACCCACCTCCAAACACAGCATATACACGCACACACCCCCACCACTTACAAACACATCGCACAACACGCACACCCCCTACAAACACACAGACACCATGTGAACACGCACACGCACACACCCAATGGCAGATACACACCGCGCATGGATCTTTCTCACTCTCACTCTCTCTCTGTTTCCTTTTTTCCTTTCCTTTTTCCTTTATGCGCGCTATTTCTCCATCGATCTTTACCCTGTCTTCCGATCCATCGCCTCTGCCATCTCCCTTCAACAACCACCATTGCAGACTTTTGCAATTTATTAGCAATGACGAGAATGAAGTATCGCCGGTGGAATAGTTAATAATGCATGTGATTTAAGATTTTTGGTCAACATTGTTTGGATTTGATTATGGTGGATCTTATTTCAGATCTTATATTTATTTCTAAAGCAAAAGGGTTGGTGAATCTATGGGTATGGAAATGGATTTTGGTGATTTGGCCTGCAGTATGTGATTCAGTTGGTGTGGTGGTGGTGAATTGGTAGAGCATTGGGTGAGTGAGTTGAGTAAATTTATTTATTCATGAAAGGATATTATTATTTTTTTATTGATTATGTTATTTCTGTAAACTGAAAAATTAAGAAATGTAACAAAGTGTAATAAAAATACTTAGTAAGCTTCATCCATAATTTTGAGTAAACTTCAAAAGTGTCCTGTATAACGCCGATTCGGAACTTAGAGGTATTAAAAATATAAATTACGTTAAAAATGAATAAAAGTACGGTTATATTTCTCCCTTGAGACTAGAGTAATAGGCGCATAAGAAATTGATTAGAAGCGCAATGAATAGGTAAAAGTGATGATGGTTGAAGTCGAGCAAGCAAATAACGAACTCCTTCTAATCTCTCCTCACAGGTTTTACCTTCTGATCAATCAACCAACCAACCACGCTCCAGCTCAAAGATTCAATCTCCAAACCCTAACAAACCAATCCAGATAACCTAGGGTTTTCACACACAGACACACACACGAACTGAACACACAAATGTAACATACACGGACACACTATTGCAAATGGCAGCGCTTCTCGGCGACGCGCTTCGCCAGGCATTCATGCCCAAGCACGAGTACGAGACCCTCCGCGACGAAGACAAGGCATGGTATCGACTTCAGCGACCAGTTTTACTTTCCATCCTCACCCTAATTACGCTTGCAATTGTCATTTCCACCGTGATTAGCATGAAAATTGTGTTTCCGTCCAATAACAGACGGCGGCCGTTCTGCCGTGACCTGAGGATCCAGCCGCTCTCGATTAACGTGAGCCTTTGGCATTGATTCGGATCGCCTTGCTGGGGCGTTTTATTTGACGGATCAGGAGACGGTTGATTACTACTGGATAGTCGTGTTCATGCCTTCTGCTATGGTATTCGTGGCGTTCGCAGCTTATCTTGTTGCAGGCGAGAAGTTAATTAATCTCTCCTTTCTGTTAGATTTTGTGATTTTTGAATTTTTGTACATTTTTAGGATCGATTTAGTACGATGTAAACATTGAACTGAGCTGAAGTCATAGATTAAACAGTTATTGTTAGGTGAGTTGAGCTAGGGTAAAGACTGTGTGTGAGTTCGGTACATTTACTAGATTTGATCTTAGGAGGTTACAAAGAAATCAAAGGGGAAAATCAAATTCAACGGAGGGAGTAATTATTTTGTTAATGGACTGTAATGATTGGAACGTGTTTGAAGTATGTGCCAAACATTATACAGGTTTAGGACATGTAAGGGAACTCAGCTGTGGCTTTAGATATATTCTTTTTGAATGAACTACTACTGTAAAGAGGTAGTCTTTGTTAAAATGTTTTTCAATCAGTTTTTGACTATGTATGTGGAATACTTATGTTGTTGATGGTCGATTCACTGACACACAGCTGCACACGAAAGAACCCCCTTCTTTGGGGTTTTAATCTTTCAAGGACATTTGTTACCTAAGCGAGCCCGCAGCAAAACAAAGAAAGCATGTAACCCTTAATTTGCTCTGAGGATAGAGACTGCGTCTCTAAGAAGCCTCTTAGTTTGGTTATTGGTGATTATAGGGGAGTTGATGGTTATGGCAATTACCTCACTAAAGTACAAAGTACTATAAATGTAGTGGGTAGTCTGATGGGAGAAGTACGGGATATGTAATAGAAAATGAAGTATAAGCTCATGTGTTTGATGGTGCTACAGTGAAGATACTAGTTTTTGTCCACTGTACTTCAATGCTACCGAGTCGTGTTGCAGAAAAGGTGGAATATTCATAGATACTCTTAAATATCTTTTGTTGCCTTGTATTACCAGCATCTACTAGGCAGTTGAACTATCTTTTCCCCTTCATTTCATCCGAGTATTAGCTGGGCTAGAATGTGTACGTCTTCCGCACCCATTAATTTTTCCCTTGAGATTCGGACGGCCAAGTGCATGCTTCTGGCATCGTGGAGTTTGGGATGGTTGATGTGCCTTGTTTTACCACATTGTGCTTCAATTGACTCCTCGAGACGATTCTTTCAACTCCCCATAATTCTGAATAAAAATCTTCATGGGCTACCTCAGAATCTCTGTGATGTTTCCGGGAGTTTTAAGCACTGTCTTTTTCATAATTGTTATACTAACTTTGAATTCAGTTTTCCAAAAAGACTACTCAAAGGCTCACCGTCTCTTAAGTGAAATTGGATAGGTTGCTAATTGCATGTGGAGATTTTACAAAGTGCCTTTGGAATTTTTAAAGGTACAACTGTACTTGGATGCTACATCAACTATGAGATGAAAAATATCTATGAAATCTCTTTGATAAACATCCAAAGACTTGGGAAATGGTGGTTGGCATGGATTATGATGTTGTAAACAGTCACAAAATGCATGATTTGGGTGTGGTTAGCACTGAGAGTTGTGGAAATGATATCCTCTCTCTCTCTCTCTCTCTCTCTCGCGCGCTACACACACATGTATGAGAGCACATCCCCACCCAAGGTTGGGATGGCTTTGTTCTTCCCAACTCATCTTGAACCGTCCATTTCTTCTATGCATACGGTCCAAAATGAATTTTGAAATAGGCAAAAGCTAGTGCCCCGGATTATCTAGCGCACTGTTCATGAGACCAAGATGCCCCTTGCTCTTTTATTGTTTTGTCTGTTATATCCTTTTTCAATCTCTCTTCTCTAGCTTTATATCCCCCTTTCCAGGCCTTTATCTTCAATCTCTTTTCCCCCATTTTCATCTCTCTTCTACATATCCACCACCACCTTTTCACACCACCCCCGACTTCGTCCGTCTCTTCAACCACCGGTGCACTGCCCCAACAGCCACCACCATACCTTAAAAACTAGCGACCCACCACCACCATCCTTACCCCGCCGCTTCCACAAATCATCAAGTCGCATAACCATCATCATCAACTACCAGGCCCACCACCACTGTTTGACCACCCACTATACTCACTGCTGCACCCGCCTCCTGCAGATGGACATCACCATTGGTCTCCTCCCCTCTACCCTCTATTCGAACACAGATTACCCACACTAATACCGCCAAGGTGATGTGGACTGTTCAAGCGCCATCGTTGCTGTTGCTTCGCATGTATTGACATTAGGCCTGGCAAAATGGGTTGGTGGGTTGGGTTCGGAATTCGGTCAAATGGGTGGCTGACCCATTTAGACCCATTTATTTGTGGGTTAATTGGGTCAGTCATTAAATGGGTTGGTTTAACCCATTATCTCAACATGAATCATTTACCAAGACCTAAACCAATTTGACAATTTTTTAACAAACCCAGTTTTTGACCCAGCACAGTCCTTGGACCGACCCAGTTTCTGACCTGACATATTTTCACCCGACTCCTTGACCTTAATTTTCTGGTATTTTTTTTTTCAAAATGATGATAATAATATCGTCATAGCTATAAATTGTGCTCATATACTTCTAATAATAAGTTACGCACTCATCTTGAATGATTAGATGATTAAAAAGCATAGACCTAATATGAAAAAAAAAGGATAAAGAAGAAGACACGAAACAAAAGTAAGTCCTCAATTTCAAAACGTTAAGGAAGCAAATAACTTAAGTTCGATAAACATTAAAATAGCTACAATCTGAAACTAAGGTTCCTCAGGTTGAATCTTTTTTGCCCTATAAATGCGGCCAAATATACTCAGACAATCACATTCGAAGCAACTTCATTTTCTGAAATCAACAAGTGTGGGAAGTCTTCGGTGAATCCTTCCCATCGGCATCATGTAGACCTTTACAAATAAATAGACAATTAATTAGAAAGGAAAACAAACCTACAGTTACGTATAACAGGTGAACCCCTTCCAGAGATCATATGCTAAACTACCGTCTACCAATGAATTCTGAAAAAAATTGACAATTTAAGAAGATAAACGACTAACTTAAGGTGTACCTGACAAGTCACGTAATGGAGCAGAATTCTAGACCTTGGTTTGTAAATAGATTGAGTTATCTGATGAAAATCAACGATATAAAATATGATGAAGCGTTTCCCTTATTTGTTTTTAAATAGCAAGATGGTTTTTAATCATAGGACAATCAGAGTACATATGACGCATTTAAGATCATTAATCAATTAGAATTCAACAAAAGTAAACAAGATGATTACCAACATGTACTCATGTCTTTCCATTACCAAGATATGCATATGTGTGCATAATAGTGTTTTTTAGAAACTACTAATACTTGCTTAGCATATAACCGTATGGTCATTATTAAAAAGCTAAAGAATGAAGAATGAAGCGAATCATAGACAATAATAGTTCGAGGTACTTACTAAGGAAATATGGGCTTCACTTTCTCGATATCCAGCTAATGTTGAAGAGGTTGAGGAACCCGGCTTGGTCTGTAGTTTCATCTCATCAAGTGTGACCCAGGTATAGACCCTGCATCAGGTGAACTTTGTAATATTACAAACCACCCAGAACTTCTAGTTCATGCTGTGCGGAATATTAAAGGCACAAGTGGCACTTAAAGCGCCAAGATCTCCCAGAGCACAAGCACAAGCACAAGGTGCAAGGTAAGTAGCACACGCCTGAGCAACACATGCATTTTCATCTATGACAGTACGACATAAGTTAAATAACAACAATTTCAACAAAAATGGGACCAATTCCAGCATTATTACAGCCCACTTAACGCTTAGAATAAATCTGTGGAGTGTACTTTACATCGAAGACACACCAAGGCCGACGATTAATGGAGAAGCTTTACATAGAGACCTGATGCCGACTGAGTAATTGAAGTAGAGCAGTGCACCAACAAAGATGTTTTTCGTTCCCATCCCTGTCGAATAATGCTTGCAATGAACTAATGCCTTGGCGAGGCCTGACTGCATGACGATGTCACACCCTTCGTGAGCAGATCACCCAACACCTTCTAGAACTCTGCCATCAATCTCAATCCAACGGCCACATTCCGAAAACCCAACACCTTCCATTTTTTCCAAGCTGCTGGATCACCCCAGACAAGCCAGCTTGGCGTCTAAGATATAGGTAACACTAGAAATAATATCATCATTCATTGGTTCTAGGGGAGGACTTCGATGCATTCGTCTACATTTCGTACATGTTAATGAAGTTCAGAACTTTGTACACCAAAATTATTCGTCAAATGATCCTGATCGCTGGATTGATCAAGGTTTTTGCATGGCTTGGAAGATGTTTGGGAGGACAACAGAAAACATAACAAAAATAGTGATTTGTCAATCCATAGTGTCATCTCTCTTCAAAGAAGCCGGTCAAATAAAATCCATGTTAATTTGCATTGAACTGTTCCAGATTTAGTTATTTATAGCACTGGAAAGTTGCATGGTAAGAAACAAAAGATTTGACTTTATATTTTTTAGTTTCTGTCCTATGGAACGCCTTTTAGAAGCAGCTTATGCACCACACTGGAATCTTAAGCTCCTGTTGAAAGTGGACAATCCCGAGGAGTTCTTCGCAGCTAGTAGATATCCATTACATCAACAAAGCTAGTTGATTTCAAATCTCACAAAAGATAAAATCTAGCAGCAAACCTTCCTAATGTAATGACCAAGGAAAACAAAAATCTTGCTAATGGATCAAGTTGCAGGGATACCATATCTATAATGTCTTCTAAGTTTGTACAGTGCATTATATTCTCAATTTTACGACTCAATGGCATATCAATCAGTTTCATATCCTTCTCCTGTTACACTTCCCCATTCCAAAGTATAACCCAATTGTCAACACCCTCTTAATCCATGGCCAAAAGAAAACCAATCTCCATATGTAGTCTATATCTCCCTCTTAACTTCCTAAACTATTATGTGCCTAGATTATAGTAAGCGTGGATCAGACACAAAGGAATCGGCACACATATGAAATGAAGAACATCAGGTGCTATACTTATTGCAAACATACAAGACGCAACTGCCAATTTTAAACCTATAAGTAGAGGAAGAAAGAGATGATTGGTTTACCTCCATGACTATCGAATCCAAAATCGATGGAGGGTGGGTTGTCCATCGTTGGTGGTGATGACGGTGATGGCAGCTTGGTTGTGAGCCGGCCGTGAGAGACAGCGGTGATGATGGTTAAGGGTGGTTATGTTTCGACAGCGAGAGATGTGGCTGAAGACGGCTTGGTCGTGTGTCGAAGAAGGAAGAGAGAAGAAATGATAGGCTGGTTAGGATTAAATGCCTCTTGGACGTTCGAAATATTCTGATGGGTAATGGGCACCCATCTGTAACCCCTATAAAACTAATGGGTTAATGGGTTGCAAAATCCTGGACCCATTTAGACCCAATAATATAAATGTGTGGTTTTGGGTCATTTTTAAGTGGGTGGATTTGGGCAGGTAAATGGGTTTGGGTTGAGATTGTCACCCCTAGTTGACATGGTCATTCGCGTCAAGTGCGGAGAGCACTCCTGAGATCTATGCCATCCGCCTTGACACCGCCTACTTCTTCTTCGACAACCTCCGATGTCTTCTTCTACAACCGCCGCCATCTTCTTCGACCACCACCGTTATCTTCTTTCGATCACCACCGCCGACGTCATCTTTGACGGCCTCCGATGTCTTCTTCGACCATCGCCGCCATCTTCTTCAACCACCAACGTTGTCTTTTTCTATCACGACAGCCGTTATTTATTTATTTTCTACCCCGTGAGGGGGGGGGGGAGGGGGAGGGGGAGGGGGAGGGAGAGAGAGAGGGAGAGAGTTGGTAGAGGGTTAAATGTGGAAAGAGAAATAGAATTAAAATGTAAGAAAGTGGGCAGGAGAGAGAAAATAAATTGGTAGATGGTTAAATGTGGAGAGAAAAATATAATAAAAAAAAAAGTAAACATGAAAAAACACTGACCGAATCTTTCTTAACTTGGAACATGAGCAATTCTTTTGGGGCATCTCAGAAAGTAAACATGATCAATTTTTTTTGGGACTAAAGGAGTAGTTTTTAAACAAGTGATCTGGAACCGTCCACATAGCCGTGATAGAAGACTCTAGATGGGTTGGGAAAAGGGAGCCTTTCCATTGTCTAGCAAACCTTATCCATTAGATCCTCAAGTTTATACGAGTTTATGTGTGAATTTGGAGGAGCAGTTTGCATACTACTCATCAAACCACAATTCATACGTGGAGATAACTAAGGTGCTAGTGTTGTATATCGACGGTGCCGCAACGCCTGTAGGAGATTAAAGAAGTGATTGATTGCAGTCACAGAGGAAATTGACGTTGTTTACGACTCTTAAATGTGGATTGAATCTGAGAAAAGTCAAAAGCAACCCTTTGAATTAGTGTTATAGAATCTTGGTGAAGATTGATGATGGCAGAAATTGTGATGGATGGTGGCGGCGGAAGTGGCCCTTGGGGGATAGACAGTGGAAGTGGAATTGACGATGCCAGTGCTTATGGTGCCGGCAGATGCGGCGGCTATTGATTTATATTGGGTTTGCGATGGTTATTCAAGTGGGTATGTGATTACTCGTTAAGGTTACTGCAAACCTCAAGGCATTTGGTAAACCAAGGGGGCTGCCTAGATGGATCCCGCTGGAAGGGATCTGGATCATCCACTACCGTCAGCCGTGCCGCCCTCAGCATACGTAACACTAGAGTAATGACCACCATACCCCCGAAACGAAACCACCATCATGCCGAGATCCACCATAGTGACCAAAATATCGAAGATCTACCTTGGATCGTTAGTCGGGGCTTTCCAACCCAGTGCAAGAAGATCCTGAGAGATGGGGTGAGACGTGGAAACCAACTACTTGGGATTGGATAAAGTAAGACCCCCGGAGAATAGAAACAAGGGAAAAGTAGGGAATGACCCCTCTACTTTACACGTTGTGCGATTTGCCCCCTCCACTTCAAAGTTAAGCACTAAACTCCTCCACAGTTACAGAAAATGGGCACCTTAGACGGAAACCGTTAAATATAACAGCGCGTGGTCAACACGTGCGCTGACTAATGATTTCTTTTTATAAATGACATTTTTGCCCATTGTCTCTTTTTAGAAAAGAAAATCAGAAAAAACCCTAATTCTAACCACCCCACCCCCCACCCCTCCGCCACCCAACCCCCCTATCCCCCCAACCCAATTCTGTCAACTCCCCCGACCACCCGACCACCGCACTCCTTCATTTCCCCGTCTGCCTCCCTCTTCCCTGTCGCCGCACCACCCTCCCCCTTCCCCTTCCCCGTCGCAACGACCACCCTTCCCCATCGCCGCGACCGCCCTCCCCCTTCCCAAGGCCCCGTCGCAACGACCGCCCTTCCCCTTCCCCGTCGCCGCGACCGCCCTCCCCCTTCCCCTTCCCCTTCCACGGCATTAATGAAAATTTGAATTGAATTGAAATGGAATTGAATTGAAATCGGCAGTGTGGGTTTGCCAAAGGGCTTGCCGGCGTGGTGGGGTGGGTTTGCCAAGGGGCTTGCCGGCGTGGTGGGGTGGGGCGAGTCTGCCGGATGGTGGGCCGAGAGAGGCTGCCGGCGGCGTGGGGTGAGGATGACGCTTGGGCTGCCGGCGGCGGGGTCAGATCTGGAGAAGGAGAAGAGAAACCCTAATTTTCAAATTAGGGTTTTGAAACGCTAATTTTCAAATTAGGGTTTTGAACCCTAATTTTCAAATTAGGGTTTTGAACCCTAATTTTAAGGTTTCAAAACCCTAATTTTTAAATCAGGGTTTCAAATCCTCTAATTTTAGGATTTCAAAAGCTTAATTTGCAAATTCGTTGCTAATCCTAACGGCAATCGCGATTCCTTTTTTTTTTTTAACTCTCTGGTGGTCGGAGAAAAAGACCAGTGGTTGTGTTCAGTGAAGTGGTTGTGCTCAGTGAATCACCAATTGCAGTGGGGTTGACCAGAGGAGGAGGGTCATGGGCAAAAATTGTAATTTAAATTTGAGGCGGGGAAATTGCACACCATGCATAGTACAGGGGGTCATTAGCTAATAAAGAAATAAGGGTATTTTGGTCATTTCACGCTATTCATAACGGATCCGTCTAAGGTGCCCATTTTCTGTAACTGTGAGGGAGATTAGTGCTTAACTTTGAAGTGGAGGGGGGCAAATCGCACAACGTGTAAAGTAGAGGGGGTCATTCCCTACTTTCCCCTAGAAACAAAGGAATAGGTTTACTTTTTGATTACCGTAGTGATTGGTTGTGGTATTTGCACTGATGGGAAGTATGTCTTAAACTGAATAGTTAGGGATTCAGGGCTAAATATCATTCTCACTCTTTCATGTACACGATCATAGTGCTTTTTTTTTTTAACCGGTAGCAACTTATCCAGATTTCAACCAAAAGAATAATGATGTAGCAAATGACCCCCTTCCCCTACCTCTAGATGACCTGTCAACATTATTTACATGTACAGTGCAACAACCTTGGTGTATCGCTACGCCTTTAATTTGCTTTGATCTTAATTGTGATGGTGATACACTAACAATTATGCGGTTCACTGATTCCAATTTGGTGCCCTTAAGTTAAACTTCAGAAGATGGTCTGGCTCTGTTATTTATGTTAGTGTCGTCTGATTGCGTACTTGGGGTGCATGACATTTTACCGATTCCGTCTAAGAATCTGATGGATAGTACCACGCTGCAGGAATTGCTGTAGCTTATACTGCTCCAGTTAGACATGGATGCTTGAAGGTAGTCGAGAATAACTATTGTGCCTCAAGAAGGGGTATGTCTCTGAATCTCTTTCCTGAATTGGTATTTCTGTTGTAGTAATATATACTAATTGTAAGGTTTTGAAGGTGAGAAATGCATTGTTCTTTTCGGAAGTTACTATGCAGAAAAGTATAATTTATTGTTAAAGAGGATTACAATCTTAGTAATGGCTGGTGCACATTTGTTTGACCCTGTTGTTGTTTTTTGTGGAATTACCTGTTACTGACAAAGAAAAAGTAAGATGGGAATTACTTTAGGTTTGGTGGTGTCCGATAGTGGGTATATTTTAGGGTTGGTTTGACAAATTTTTTTTTTGATTTTCAGTTTTTAAAGAGCAGCTTAATTTTTTTTTTTACAAACACAAGTGGATGTTTGATAACCTTTTTTTTTTTTTGAGTTTTTTTTTTGGTGTTTGGTAACCCTTTTTATTTTGACTTTTTTCTTTGGGTGGTTTGCGGTGGCGGTGGTGGGGCGTGGCGGTGGTGTGGTGGGGCGTAGCGGTGGTCGACGGTGGTGGCTGCCGGAGGCCGGCGGCCGGAGGTGGCTGCCAGCAGTAGCTGGCGGTGGTCGCCAGCCGCCGGCGGTGGCTGTCGGCGGTGGCTGCCGGCAGTGGTGGCCGGCTGCCGGAGGTGGTTGCCGGCGGTGGGAGGGTGTTGGTGGTGGTCTGCAAAAAAAAAAATCAAAAGTGAAAAAAAAAATCAGTTTCTGGAGTTTTTTTTTTACTCTGCAGTTTAAAAACTGATTTTTTAAATTAGAGAAGGAAAAAAAAATGATTACCAAACGCACTTTTATTTTCCAATTTTTAAAACTGAAAATAAACTGAAAAAAAAAAACTGCGTCAAACGTGGCCTTAGTTTGGTACATATCTTTGTCCGAATCGGAAAATCTTGTGTCTAGACTTGCTTGTACTATTGTGGGCCTTGTTTACAAGGGCAAACTATAAACTTTGTGTAGAGTGCTTACGAAATGATTACAGGATGTTGGTATGCTGATGACCCATGTAACACGGACTCGCACTTCTCCCCAAGCACTGGTGTCAACGTGACGTGACACCGATGTGACATGGGATGTGTGTCTGTCACAGCATGCCAAAAACTTCAACGAGTAAATCAGTGCTGGAACCAAGTGTTATTCACTCTCTCATGCACACGCTATTAGGAGCAATGAAGAGATCTATGAGAGAACAAGCAACAATCCTTCCACTTGGAGGATATTTGTCACTGTGACTTTTAAATGATCTTCGGACCCGTTCGTGGAACCTTAAATGAACACGTTTTGTACTAGAAAGCAAATACACAGCAAGCAACTAAAGTCGAGGTGAAGTAAGGTAGAGGATCCCAGTGTTCACTGTTCTTGGCCTTGCTGCATAGATGAGTATAGTTTTGGGTGCATACTCAGGATCATTATATCTTCTTTGGGTGTAGAGCTTAGTTGCAGGAAATTCCTAATATGGTGACGCTTCTCTCTCGGAAACTCGCTTTTGCGGTCCCAAGTTAGGAGCTCCATGAGATCTCGTCCCAAGCTAATATGGAAACTCGATCCCATCAGCTGGATAGAAATGCATGGAACAAGTGAGAGAGTACCCAAAAATCAAGTCCTTTTCAACTCAATTTCTTGTTTTTCTCTTCCTTCAAGTCCTTAAAGCCTTCTTTTCTGATGTTGTTGGCTACCCTCCTCTCTCTCTTCTGTGAACTATACTAAACAAATGATAATACTCTTTAGGCATTTATTTACTCAAACCGCTCCCAACCTTTGATTCTTCTTGGTGCTTACACTCCCCCGCTCCCCGCTTTGTGCAACTAAGGTGGAGAGTCTCTAATTTTTTAGGTTATAGGCTTTAGAGTAACCTGCCTTTCAGCTTCAAAAGAAGTTATGGTATACCGTATGCGTATCAGTATCGAAGTAGTACAAACACCTGATTTTGAATATGGTACGCGTATTGGTATTAAAACTGTATAAATACGCACTCACTAGGAGCATTTTTTTTTTCCATTAGAATGATAGTATTTGCTTAACGCAGATATAATACCGCGTCCCCGTGAGACTCATACATGCAACCTTATGCAATAAAGGGAGAGTCGCTAACCTTGGTATCTATCTCATGAGCACTTTCTGAACAGATTTTGAAGTTTGTGGTTTGTGTGTTTATTGGTAGCAATTTTTGGTACTAGGGAGATACTTGGTGGCTTAGGCAAGAAAGGTAGAGGAGGAGCCCTGGCCTGACTGGGAGGTGTTTTGCTATTGTAGTTGGGTGTTTTGCAACTACTGTTTTCTGTCTCTCACTGGCTGCGTCTTTGCCACTTCACCTTCCGGTGAGTGGTCAATGTTCCTCTCTCTCTTTCTCCCTCCATCCCTCCACACCAACCCACCACCAAATCCCTTTTCTTTTTCTTCATTTCTACGGTAAGTTACGTTTTATGTGTATTAGGATTCTACTAAATTTTGTACATCATGCTTGGCACCTATCTTGTGAATCAATCTTTAGAGTGCTACACATGCCATAATTATGTTCTTGTCTAATGTTTACAGTCCTTACTCCTGTTGCTCTGGATTTTCTTGTGTACATATTACTGAAGAATCATCAAGGAAGTAGTTAGATGAATTTTCTGGGATAACATGTTTTACATAATCGTGTATTACTAATGGTTCTAATCAACTCAGCATTCCAACGTGACATCTCACTCTCGTAAGCAAATATAGTCATAGTGGCTACATTTGTCTACTTTTTGTTTTTTTTAGGAGGGGTTAGTGTTTCCTGTAGGATAAGATATGCTAAATTATATCCTTCTGATACTTTGCAGGTGGCGTTCGCTGTCTTTTTATACTGAATGTCGTGTTTGCCATTCTTTTTGGTCTTCTTGCACTATTTCTGGGTTCAACCCTCCTCACACTGGGGAGCAGTTGCTCTGCATCGTTGTTTTGGTGCTACGAGATTGCGTCCTGGGGGCTGGTTATACTGTACGTGGGAACCATATTTTCCCTACAAAGGAAAGCAGCTTTGATTCTTGATGAAAGCGACTTCGTTGGTCGGAACCTTGGGGTGGAAATGTTGGAAGCGAACCCAGTAGAATTCACAACAGATGTGGAGAGGCGTGTTAATGATGAGGAGGATGATCCCTGATGACTATCAGGAAGTGCCTCATCCATCCCATACTAACTCTAGCAGGCAGAGAGAGTGATTTTGTCTTTCCATCGAGATTTTCAACACTTGGCAGCTTCCGCGCTACTTCTTCCTGGGCTTATTAATTCATCAAGTTTGGGCTTGAGCTGGAAGTCTTTTAGGGAAATACTACTGATATAACACAAAAGAACGCTAATGACAAGGGATGTTGACAAACGAGGCGGCTAAAATCAGTACTAATAGTTTGGGCCTAGTTTACGAGAGAGGACATGGAAACTTGGATCATGGAGAACAAAGATCGAAGTTGAGCTTGACGGTGGCTGACACGCTGCCTCAAGGCATTAACGTGTTCGGTTCTGTCCTAGCCTATGTTACATGGACTCGGTACGAGTGTTCGGATCAGATACGTGTCCAAGTGTCAGACTCGTCTAATTTTGAAAATCCAGGATATGGGGATACGACAAAATGTTCATATTTATTATTGCTTTTTAGTTATTTTGAAGGCAAAAAGGTGTTTTATGTGATACATTTAGTTTTCATTGACAACTTGTCTTGTCTTGTCTCAAAGCAATAACTAATTAAACAAAAGACTATAAGATAGTATCATAATGACATATCCAATGAGATGTGTCAGACACATATCCCATATTCATGTTCAAGTGTCGAGTGTCACGGATATTTCACGCAAACCGAAGAGTCCATGTAACATAGGTCCTGACTTATTATGACATTTGCTGTAAAAATCCTTTTTGAGTGCAAGTTACGCAATGAATGGTATGCATCTTCTCTCTCGCTCTTGCTTTGTATATTATATGTAAACATATATGTTTGTGTGTGTGTGGGGACGTGGCGTGTGCGGTTGTGTGTCTAAGGCAAGATAATTGGCTTGATGTCTAAGGAAGGCAAGATAATTGGCTTGATACACGACGACCGAAGCTATATATTTTATCTACTGACCTCTTGAAGACTTATACCCTATCTAGCTTTTAGCTCACGATAAGGTTCTGACCGGTTTCTTGCAACTATAGCTTTTCAATCGGGCAGCCTTTATTGCTTTGGCAATGGAGGCTGATTACCTTCTGATAATTAAGACCTTGAAATCCTAATTTTCTCTCTTCTCCATTCTACCACCACCAGAACCTAGGTTAACATTAAAACCTCCAATCTACTTCACCACTGTAGCCGAATCAAGCCTCCCCTCTCTCCGTCGTGGTTGGTGATAAGTTGCGAAGCCAATCTAAATACTATACCCATTCCTTCGACTCTCCACGAAAAGCCATGTTTCCCCATCCCTACCACAAACTACAATGGCCGCTACCCCTTACCGCAAATAACGATGACAACAACCATCGCAACCACCACTTTCATCAACCCAACTGGTTGAAAATAATGCCCTGAGATGTCACCGAGATGCATACCCAGATACCTATTTCTTATTTTAATCTAAGCTCTCGAGCCCACTAGAAATTTTACCACCATCAGGAGAATTTTTCATGCATATATATATATATATATATATATATATATATATATATATATATATATATATATATATATATATATATCAGTTGTTCTTTGTACAACACATGGTGGCTAGTGGAAGTAAGAACATTGAATTGAAGACTTTTGCCTTCGCAAAATGGCAGGGAAAGTCTGGTGGAGAGTGATAATTGTTCTGCCTAATATAGTACACAGGGAGAAGAGGCACAAGGAAAGAGAGAAATGGAAACGTTAACCATAACATAGCTAAATTACTTTTGTTTTATATGTCAATTAAGTTTCACTCTGCAATGAAGGATGCCTTCCAGAACCTCGAAACACCATATCTAACAAACAGCTTGTCCGTGACAAGCTCTGTACTTTCACCCGTATATGTTCTCCACTCATTGAACATGTCACCTTCTTAACTCATTTCTAGTCTAGGGTTCACTGCATCCGATGTTTGATCTCTCTCTCTCTCTTACACACACACACACACACACTGATACCAGCTGCGCCCGCCGTCAATACCACAACGTTATGCGCACTATCTCGTACATTGATACCAGCCGCTCCCCGCCGTCACTACAACAACCTTACACAAAGCATCGTCGTCGCCTGCGCGTGCGCACATACAGTAATGTCCTTGCTGCCTGCCATTCAGTCGTACATGTTAAGTCCCAACGACAGTCAAATTTGTCAGTAAGGTTTGTCATTACACCAGATACCATTCATCATGAAAATTCGAAACATGGATGAATCTAGATGAAGTTTAACTGAAACCTTTAAAATCATCTTCGAACCAGTTTTTGACAAATCAAGCAAAACGTCCAACTTAAGTAAGGTGCAACGCATCAAAGTAATGCAAATGTTCTTCTATCAGTGGAAGGTGCATTAGAAAGATGATCTAAACTTTTATGAAGAATTTAAGCGTACTGTATAAGGACAGGCGTGGGAAAATCTACTAGAAAGGGGCAGCGATGTAGTAGTAGTAGTAGTACAAGTAATGCTAGCTCTCTCAAAATTTTCATTCAAACTTTTGTGTTTTGAAGAAACTTGGAAAGCTGCGAGCCAAGTTTTATAAAACATTGAGATTTTTTTTTCTCTCAACACGTTATGCTTTAGAAGTCTTAGATTTTTTTTATTCTCTAAACACTTTTTTTTTTGTCAAAATGTCCTTTGTATTGCATTATGAAACGTTTACATCTTTATTTGTCAATCTGCTATTGTATCATCACTCTATATGTACACCTCACTCATACGCCTAGTATCCAACAATGTGTTTTTATCTTAATCCCGTACCCTGCATAGGGATTGATTTTTACTTGTGGCAGGTGCTTTTGGCCAACTATACATTCTAAACTCAATCCATTGTAAAATAACAGCAATACATCCATGCACACTTGTTTGCTTCCTTTCATAGATCCTTGTGTTTCTCTCCTGCTAGATACCACAAACAGTTGCTGCCACAACCAATTTTCCCAATCTGGCTTTAAAGCTTTCCCTCTTAAATCTCTGTGTAGCAATAGAGCTGAGTTGCTCCCAGGATTGGAACCTTCCCTGTACCTGCATTTTGCCAAGGATATCATGCCAAATTGCAGCTGCATAAGAGCACTGAATGAATAAATAATCCTCAGTCTCCACATTATTTATACACATCACACATTGGTCATCTTGTACCACACCCCAAGCTTTGAATTTAGCTCTTGTTCTTAGTCCTCCTTTGCTTAGCAGCCATAGTATTATTGCACATCTAGGGATATTGCCTGTAAACCATATGAATTTCCATAGTGCAGCAGCTTCCCCATGATTTCTGAGAGCCTCCCAAGCTGATTTAATGGTAAATTGTTCATGCTTGGTCAGATTCCATTTGCATTGATCATCAACTTCTACATTTGGTTGTTGCAGATCACTCAACAAGGAGTTTATAGAGCTTAGTTCAGTTGATCTATTCAGTAGTGAGCTCCACCTTCCTTCATATATGAGTTCACATATTTTTGCATCTTCCTGGAGTCCTGAATCATACACAGCTCTGTGACCAAATTGTTCAATTAGAGCATTATCCTTAATCCATATGTCTTTCCATAGCCAAGTAGTCTTACCATTTCCCACCTTATATTGAACAAAGTGACTCCACTGTTATCTGATCTTAAGGATTTTGCACCATGTCCATGAAAGCACTACTGGAGGCTTGAATGTCCAAAAATGTCTCCCTTTTATTATAAAGATGTGGCACCACTTGACCCACAGAGAGTGGCTTCCACAAATGGGGGAGGAGGGTGTAATATGTGAAAGACAGCTATGGGAAAGGCGGTCAATATTTCCAGCTTCAGGTGCGAACTGATGGACCATTTGCTTCTTTAAAGACATTCCTTCCTTGTTGCTCCAATAAGTGGAAAGGAAGTGTATGAAAGCTTACATATATGCCCACGCACACCACCCGTCACATACACGGTTTTGAGTGGTCCTTGAAATTATCATTTCCCAACTTTTGAAAATATTCAGATTAACCTTGGACTGAAAAGAAAATTTTGAATGCCTCCGGGAACTTTTTTTACATCACACTGCAGCAAATTTAATGGTGGAGATCTTTCATTCTGTTCTTGATGTGGATCTATTTGAAATGTTTGAACTGTCTAGAGAAAACTGATTGGGCTACCAATTTTTATGTTGTCCGTTAATCTGGATCTCTTTTTCTTTTTTTTACCTCTGAATGATTCATATTCACCATTTTTTTAATGCTCTTATATTGGTCTGTTTTAGACGTGCGCGTCTGTTTAGGTTGGATTGCAGATTAATTATGTGAAGTTGGATAGTTACATAATTTTGTACAGCAATGGAATACAAATGAATTTTGACCCAAAAAAAAAAGAAAAGAAACATTGGAGTCTTGGAAACTTTTTCATTCTCGTTCTTTTTGCTCCAGTTTGAATTCTATATTCGAACCTAAATGAAAAAAACTTCAAAATCTCCAACCGTAATGTTAGCTTGATAATTCTAGATGATCCATGTTCACCACTGAATTATAGTGCTATGCAGGCATGCGTGTAAAGTCACTACAATTAGTTGATGCCCCTTTTTGCATTTGGAATGCAACATTCATTTGGCTTGGGTTGGTCCTACACGACACAAACATTCTTGTGAAAACATATGAAAGGTCACACAACAACTTCCCCACTTGATCACACTTCAGAGTTCAAATAATGTTTCTGAGTTCTTGGAATATCATAATATTGTCCGAATCGATCATCCAACCACGAATGCATTTTGAAATCGAGACACAAGGGTGTCCATGACCTTTTTCCATTGATTATCAAGGACTTTGGAAATGGTTCTGAAAACCGTGTTGAAAAGGCTGATTGGTTGAAAATCACGTGGGCTTATTTGAAGCGGTTATGCGGAAGTTCAATTTTCCTAAGAAGTGAATTCGGCTTATCTTGCACTGTGTCAAAATTGTCTTATATATTCACTAGACAGCGGTGGTTCCCCTCGTTGCATCCACAAGGAGATCCTCTTCTTCTGTATCTCTTCATTCTTTGCTCATAGGTCCTCTTGGCATCTCTTATAAAGGCTTACTCTTCACGATATTAAGGTTGCTACTATAGCTCCGGTAATCAACCATCGCCTGTTTGCTGATGACTCTTTGGTCTTCTTTCGTATGGACAAAAAAAATTATGAAAGCTTAGACAGCCTCTTGAATTGTTACTTTGGGGATTCAGACCAACTCATCGACTTTGACAAATCTTCACTCTCACGTAGTCCTAACTATAACTTCTGCAGTTGGTTGTATCTAACATCTTAAAGATTCCTATTTAGGAGAAATTTGGGAAATAATTAGGAACCTCTTTCTATATTTTCACCCATTGCAAAGATTTTTCTCCAGGGTCGAAAATGTTTATTGTCAAACAAAACAGACAGAGCTATGCTGGTGCGGTCATTTCTCTCCAAATTTACTCCATCGTCACGTGTAATGCTTTCTGTTTCCAGGTTATGTGTGCAAATAGATCAACACAACAATGAATCAATATTGGTGGTCAGGTAGTAGTGCTAAGAAAGGGATCCATTGAGTAAACTGAAACTGGCACTGTCTGTATGAGCTTATTAATAAAGGTTTTGGCATACAAGACTCTTTGTTGCTGCCTTACTCGCTAAAGTAGGTTGGAAGATTCTTCATCCACAAACACTTGGCGACATCCATATTCATGGATAAATACTGCAAGCTTAGCTCTTTCATACGTTCTCCAAACCAAGGAAACTTTTCTTGGGAATGGCAGGGAACAATAGCGAGTAGGGAGACTATGCAAGTAGGAGTGCGGTGGCACGTGGGTAAATTGACAGTGAATACTTTTATGGGAAGAAAATTGGCTCTCTCAAACCTATCTCTTGGGACTTACAAAGCTAATCACAACCCAGTACTAAGGTTGCAGATTTAATGGTAAATGGTAAATGGAGAATGAAATGTTGGTTAGTAAACTCCATTTTCTCCAGTGACGTTTCTAGTGATATCCCATGACAATGGAGATTTTTCTGTTCCCTCAGCTTATGATGCTCTCTACCGGCAGAGAGACGCTCAGCTGGTGTTCGAGATCGCAGTTATTCTAATCCAGCAGTAACTATTCCCTTTAAAGTCTGGTAAGTCCTCTGTTGTTTTTCTATTTCAATGAAAATACATGTTTTTCTCTAGCACACTCTCCTATATAGACTTCCCTCTATGTACCTCTCATCATCATTTGAAAATTAAAAATAGTAATATATTTGTGTCTTTTTTGAAAATAATACTGATGCGCTTACTTTCTTAGGATGTCCTTGCCTTTATCCTATTCCATAGCTATTCCCCAAGAAAATGAGGGTTCAGCTTTTGTGGAGTGTTTGATCACTTGGCGTCTTGTATCTTCTCCCTCGATCATAAAATTTTCATCTCATATAAATAAAATTTATATAATTGTCGTTCATTTGGAAGCATTGAAATAAGATTCTATTTAACGAGGATAGGCTAGATGTCCATAGGATCTTATTCAAAACTTCTTCATTAGTTACAACTCTTTTCAGATTCATTTAACATTTTTGGATCTTTGCCCATTAGGGTCATATCCATTAGAACTCGAGTTCTTATGGCGGCCGCTGCATTAATTTTAGTCCAATTATTGTAGCTGTATTAGTCGGCAAGCTTCTTGTATTTTGGCTAGCATCTCGGTTTGACAAAGCAGGCAAGCGAGTGGGTATTGGATTAATAGCTATAGTAGATCAACCATCGCATTAGTTCCTTGTTAGTGAAACAATAGGTAGCTAATAACCGCTCAGCACAAGCTATCACGTTTCTCAAGACATGTACATGGACTCACTCTCGTAATTTCATGCATGTTATGATCTTACTCAAATTTCTTGTGTTCACAACTAAGTGTTTGTTATGGTATTCGTAAACATCTACAAAAAGGACCGATAGTTTTTTTGATATATATTTTGCCAATATGGAGCTTCACAATTGCAGTTTGATAAAGAAGTATAATGACTTGTTTAACATGGTTATTTCTCTTACTAATGTATCATGTATAGCTAATGATAATTTCTAGGAGAAGTGGCCTACAGTAATAGAGTTCTGGATTGTACCAGGTTATAATAGGTTTCTACTATTTATAGTGTTCAATTGGGTTGTAACATTTGTTATAGTTAGTCATATTTTGTATAAATTCTTCTTATTAATACAACTCTCCTTATTTAAAAAACATAGTACATCATTACGATGCATTGCAGCAAAATATCATGGTCTATTCATGTGCGGCCCCATATGGCCTTTTCATAAATTGTCCAAGACATGAATTTTCTTTTTTAAATAAATTAAAAACATGGCTTTTTAAAAGTGTTAATAAATTGGGTCATTGGACCCATTATCCACCCATTAACAAATAATATTTGTTAATCAAGATGATTACAGTTAATTAGATGATATTTACCTCCTAAGAGTTTGAGATAAAGTCAGTTTCTAATATTATCTCTATATAAAGGTCAGAGATATCTCAAAAAAAAATAATAAGTCACAAGACATAAGTCTTCACTGCAAATAAAAAATCCCTCCCCATGCTGCATTCTCTCATAACCAAGCTCTAGAATTTGGTTCATGAACGAAAAACTCAATTTTACTAACTATTTTCTTACCTACGAATAAAAAATTAAGTGTGTTGGAGGCTCGTAACAGTTAGGATCCTCCATTGGAATTTTTGGGATACATCATACGATATGTTCCTGAACCCACTACCTTTTATGTGGTAAATTTTTAAAACATTGGTATTAGAACATGATTACTTATTGATTCGCCTTTTGATATGTTAGTATAATTCATGTACGTCACGATTTTTTTCCGATACAAACAATAAGATCCATCAAGAAAATTTTAAATTTTTTTGAGCATGTTATTCTGAAAAATAATTATATGGTTTTTGTTTCCCAATGCTTCGAAATGAACTCCATAAAATTTCGTGATCATGGGATGCAAGGTTTGTAAGAAATCACGGCTTTAATTTTAGAAAATAATAGTTTTTTTTGAGTTTTTGATCTCAAATTTGGAACACGATATTTAGTTTTTATCATGATTGGTTAATTCAGAGTTAATCTATGTCGATTAAGTTTTCCAACGAGATAAGCTTTTCGACGATATAAGTACGCATTATTTGGCTTAGAAAAGAGAAAAATATGGCCTTCGGAAGTTGGGCTCACAGCATGGCGGCTACTAAAAAAAATTAGGATTTTTAGGAAGAAGATGAGCACGAGTGCCACGCGCAAGCCGAGTCATGCATGCGGATCATGCTCCAGTCAGGCTGTGCCGCACACGCTCCTGAAGCTTTAGACGCTGTTTTTTGGCCAATTATCGCACCATCGATGAGTGGAGCATCTGTTTGGTTTTTTTTTTATTTTTCCATGGAGTCAAAATTACCTTTATACCATCTGTGTGTATTTCTGTTTAATTTTTAAATGACTTTTTCGATTGAAATTAGCTTCAAAATTTGTTTTATACGCGCAGACTTTTTTTTCTCAAAGAAAAAAATTTAAGGTATTTTTGAAATTAGTCAAAAGATTTTTTTTTAATTTTTTTTAATTTTGAATTTACTGTTTTCAATTCTAAAGAATTTATCTCTTGATTTTGGGCTATATGTGAGTATTTTTATGGTATTTTTGTGATCCGAAAAAAACGAACAATGCCCAAATATTAATTTTTGTACTTTATGGGCAAAACTAAATCTTTCTGGAGAGTTACATGACATAGATAAATTCTGTTTTATTTGTTACATGCTTGCCTTGATTTGTGTTGTAATTTAATTATGCCTTTATTGATGGTATAGTTGTTGCTTGGGCTTTGTTGAGCCCACACCCATTTTTTTTTAAACCAATTTTTTCAAGGCCTTGTTGCCTATTTCTTTGGAAGGAGAATATGGTAGATTGACATTCTAACTAAACTTATGTTTATGTGTTTTACTTTTGTTTTAAGAAAGTTCTTTTGAGAATAATGTGTTGTCTGACATATCCATTTGTTTTATTAAAATAGTTTGCAATAGGATTCTCAAAGATGTTGTATTCTATTATTTTTTTATATTTTTTTAGAAAGATTTGTACGGGATGTAATTTTGCATGCACATTATTTAAATGAGAATTTTCTAAGCATTACGGAGTCCTTGCACACTTTGTTGTAAAGTGCAATTTTATGTTGTTCTAAATTATCACGTGGATGATTTATTACATTGTGGATTATATGATATCAAGAAAAAATACTTGGAAAATATTTTCCTAACTCACATACATGGGAGATAATTACGAGCTTGGCAAATTTTTGATTTCATGATGTGAGGAAGAATAATATTTTGCATTTGAATTTTTTGAAATAAATAGAAGGACGTATAATTAATGTCTTTTTCTTTGTCCAAACTAATTTCGTGAACAAATGGCCAACAAGAATGTCATAGTTGACCTCTTTAAGGGTGAAAAACTTAACAAAGATAATTATCAAGTTTGACACAAAAAGATGAAATTCATACTGAACGAACAAGAGCTTGAGGAGCATTTAACCAAAGAGATGGTTGCGCCCACTGAGGGGGAATTCCTAAGAGACCATACTACCTACCAGAAATGGCATGAGAAAGATCATAGTGCGCGCAACACCTTGTTGAGGAGCTTGCAAAATGTTCCAATCGGGCAGTTTAATGAACTTCCAACTTGCAAAGCCTTATGGGATCAACTCAAGTTTTCTTTGGGTGGAACGTCAACAACGCAGCTTTGTAGTTTTGTGATTAAATTTGACGAATACATAAATTAACTTAATCATACCATGAATGAACATCTAAGGGTGATGTCCAACATGATTGGTAAGCTTAGGGATGCTGGCTATGCACTCACCTATGAGCAACAAATCAGGGCTGTCATAAAGTCCCTTCCTGCTTCATGGGCCTATATGAAACAGATATTGACTCATAGTGAAAACATCAAGAACTTTCATGATGTTTCACAGCATGTCATCCTTGAGGTTGAGACTCAAGATGCTGACAAGACCCTTACTTATGTGAAGCTAGCATTTCTGGCCAAAGGAAGGGAAAATAAAAAAAATGCAAGAGCGGAAAATGTGATGGGAAAATATAATACCCCGAACTTTAAGGAGTGGGTCAAAATGACTATCGGAGACCCGAAAAATAAACGGGCATTAATTTTGGGCAATGCTCGAGTGTTAGTAGAGTATCGAAGCTTAAAAGATTTTTGGGGCAATAATGTAATTTTAAAAAATTTAGGGGCATTTTCGCAATTATGGAAATCTTTGGGGGTTAATTTACAATTTTGGGAAAAAGGGCATTTGGTGTCAATTTGTAAGGAAAATTTGTTTAGAAGTAACACCTACTTCATGTTTAATGACTAAGCTAGGTAAGATTAAAATAGAGGTTACTGGGGATAAGGGAGATTTCAGATAAATGAAAAAAGGCAATAAAGCAAATGAGAAGAACAGGAGCAAAAAAAAGAAAAGAAAACAGAGCGGGAAGAACAAAAAGGTAACAAAGAGGGGGGGGGGGAAGCAAGCATCGGCAGAGCTGAAATTAGAGAGGAAGAGGGAAAATTGAAGAATTTTGTAGGGTAATTGCCTTACCCTATTCGGTATATGATTTTGTGTGTGTGTGTGTGTGTGTGTTTATAGCTGTGCGGTGTGTGCGGATGCACAGCCATTCGAGAACACAGTTAGGTTGTTCTAAGTATTAACATTATCCATAAATTCAATAGTTCATAGAGGAAGAATTTCGGTAAAGAAGCTAAGTGTTACTAAGATCTTTTGGAATGAATTTATTGGGCATATGATCAGCTTCCAAAATTGATGGTAGCTCAGAGCCACTAGCCCAAAGAAACAAGGCATGCCTTTCTGTAGTTTGTGAATGAAAGCAGTTGTTGCTGCACTTATTCTAACTGGCGATTAACCCTAAATAAGCAATTTGGGTTTTGGCAGTGGATGTGGTCTTGAAGTGTTTACTGTGTGTGAGCTTTGGGTATGGAAGCTTAATGGTAATGGATCATGCATATGAAATCATATATGCTAGATTGATGTGAGAATAGATGTGGGTTAGGTGTAGAAGTGAGAAAAAATGATGAAGTGTGCGTCTGGGAATTGTTTGTGTGCAGGAGTATGTGTTTCGGTTGGAACAGAAGAAAGGAAGAAGATGATGTTTGTGTAAATAAGGTGTTTTAGTGTAATGTGAATAGTAAGTGTAATTGTCGCTAAAGGTCAAAATTGATTTAAGCAGTTTTTCATGAATTTTTATAAATAATTAGGTCAAAATTATACAAAGTTCGAAACAATAATCCCCAATATTTTTACAAGACGTACGCTCTGGAATTTTCGGGAATTTTAGTGTCCGCGAAATGTGCTAAATTAGGGTATTGATTTATTTAACCTAGTGAACCAAGTTATTTTAATTTGAAAATTTTAGTAAAATGTTATTTTACTGATATAAATCATATTCTAAAATTTTGGGCCATTCTAAGGCCAATAGATATTTTTCGCGAAACTGATCTTTTACCGCTCGGTCCAAACACCGGTTCAGGATTTTCGGATAAAAATTTCCTAAAATAGTTTTTAGTCCAGAAAATAGCATTAAGATGTTTAAAATAGCGTTTCAAGATATTTTTAAATTTTTTTGGTGCCGAAAAGTTTGAAGGGATATTTTGGTAATTTTCACCCAGAGAGGGTATTTTGGTAATTTTACCCCTAAAGGGTATTTTTGAGTAGAGTTACATATGGTAAGAATATTTTAATGATTTGGCTTATAGAAAGATCATTTTGATGATTTAAGTGTAACAGGGGGTATTTTGGCAAATTACCACCCGAGGGGTATTTTGGTAATTTTACACTTAAAAGGTAATTTTACGAGGCGTACGCTCTGAAATTTTTTGGAAATTTTAGTCTTTGCGAAAGGTGTTAAATTAAGGTATCAATTAGGAGAAATTCTGGATTTATTTAACCTAGTGAACCAAGTTATTAATTTTAGTAAAATCTTATTTTACTGATATGAATGATATTCTAAAATTTTGTGCAATTCTAAGGCCGATAGGTATTTTTTGCGAAACTGACCTTTTATCGCTCGGTCCGAACACCGGTTCAAGATTTTCGGATAAAAATTCTCTAAAATAGTTTTAGTCCAGAAATAGCATCAGGATATTTAAAATAGCGTTTTAAGATATTTTTGGAATTTTTCGGTGCCAAAAATCCCGAAATGATATTTTGGTAATTTTCACCCCGAGAGGGGGTATTTTGGTAATTTTATCCATAAAAGGGTATTTTTTAGTAAAGTTACATACGGTAAGAAATATTTTAATGATTTGGCTTACAAAAAGATCATTTTGATGATTTAAGTGTAACCGGGGGGTTATTTTGGCAAATTACCACACCGAGGGGTATTTTGATAATTTTACACGTAAAAGATATTTTTTGTGTAAATTGACATACAGTAAGGTTATTTGGGTGATTCTACCTACGGGAAGGCCATTTGGGTGATTTAAGTCTGCGAGGGGCATTTTGATAATTTTATACCCCAGGGGCGTTTCGATAATTTTATGTACGCCGTGAGGAAGGTTCATTTTTGGAACATGCATGAGTCCGTATTAAGTTATAATATTATTTTTTAGAGCATTATCTGATGATTTGATCATCCCATCTAGGTTAAAATTAAGGACTTTTGGTTAGATAATTTGGCTGCGGATCCAGATAAGGGATTCTATCTGAACCCTGAGTAAGGACTTTCGTCCGAGCCCTTATTTTGGTAACTCGTACTCGTAAGTATTCATTTGATCTACTTATGGGTAATGCCAAAACTCTGAATTATGTACTGATATCAGCACGTCATTGCCCAGAAAACCCCAATATCGAACCTAAATCGGTTATTTAGAAATCTTGTGATGTTCGCCTGTTTTTGCATGCTGAGCAATATTGATAACTGTATATTATTCTGATTTTTCATCGCTATTCGTTTGGGCTTTGCTATGTTGATACAAGTCGCATTGTGTGCTTTATAAATCTTTCATTGAGCCATAAAACATTTATGGAAACTCTTATCGATGCTCATTATCTATTACTCATCAAGCATTGAAAAACATGTTGTATTATCAAATTGTTGTTATGTTGTACATTAACATGAGATAGTGTATTGGCGTGGGCTAGTACCTTGGCGGACCAGCCGGTGTATTGGTGTGAGCTAGTACCTTGGCGGACTACCCGGTATATTTATGATTATATATTTTGGTATCTATTTATGATGAATTGGATTATTTTGGGAATCATTGAGCTCTTCAAGTTGTTTTGAGGTATTTTGGTCATCATCGTCAGTTGGATCCTTGGAGTCATTTGGTAATTCTTGTTGCAGTCCTTATACGATCTTACTGAGTTCTCAAAAGCTCACCCTTTGTTTGGCTCCCTTCTGCAAGTGACGATGAACTGTCACATGTTCGGGAACGGTTTAGAGTCTGTGTGAGATTCCAATGAGCCCATCACTACTAGGTAATGTGACCCCTGCGTGGGTCGGTACTGTCGATTTATTCTATTAGGACTCCAGTTGTTGAGAACCTAGGTTTTAATAGTTAAGTTTGAACAGTTATTGAAGTGTTGTATTTTAAGGAATTTGGATCGGTGTTGGATCAAATGCTTTAATGTATGTGTTGGTGAACATATTTGATAGGTTTGATGTGATCCGGTAGGTTAACGACTCGGGAGTTCGGGGCGGTGAGCTCTGGATTTTCGGGGGCTATTACAGTTGGTATGAGAGCTATGTGGGGGCTTAGGTTTGGATTGAAAGATGCGATGATCCTAGCTGATAAGCTATGTGGAATGTCTTTATTTGGTATATGTTTTGGAATAGTCTAAGTTTGACAATGGAGGAAGGCATGAGTAAACATAGGGTGGATAGAAGAGAGTAAAGTAAGAATTTTCCCCAACGGATTTGTAGAGCTGATAGTAGTCAGCAAATAATTTTTACAGTCGGCACAGTACGGTGCCTAAGGTTAAAGGTTGGGACATAATCAGGGATTCAGGCCCACTTCGGTTCAATGATTCTGAGATCTCGATAGAGTTCTGAAATTTGATCGAAACATGATATGTGATTTAGAGGAGCGCAGGGTGTAGGCATTCGATCCGCTAAGAATATGAGACTTGGACCGTTGCATGGTTCTGGAGTTTGACCTACATAAATTGCTGGTCAGGGTGACGGGTCGGCTTTTCCGACCACCCCATATGTCATGTGTGGGAGAAGTCAGAGTGGTGAGTTATGCTATAAGTTGACCGATGATGAGTTAGACATGGTAGTATGGAACACTAGTTTGAAAATGTCTGTTTGTAAGAAATAATCAGTCGTGTACCTATTGCTAGTGTAATAGTGAGCATTGTTCCTCGACAGGGAAGAGAACAAGACCGCAGGGTCAGACCCAGCAGTCCCAAGTCCAGTAGGGCAGTGGCCCAGATCATCAGCTAGGCTTTATCTAATGTTCATTCTTGATGTTGCTATATCCGATGACGTAGTGCCAGGTACACTACAGATTAATACATTAGATGTTCGTATATGGTTTGATTATGTAGTGTCAAGTACCTTTGTATCCTTTACCTTCGCATAGTGATTGAAGGTGAAACTTATCTGTTAGGAACTGATCTTGTGATAGGTACTCCATCGGAAATTTTTTTGTGGATCTCATAATATTTATTGTTCGAGGTTTGATATCATGCGAGACATGAATTGATTACACTCTAATCATGTATCTGTAAGTTGTTAGAGGAAACCCTAAGGTATGAGCAGTAGTTAGGTTGGTGATTTGATTTAAGAGTAAGAATAGTGTTTTGGAAAATTACTGGTGTTAAGATTGAAAATTTGGTTTAAGGGTACAAGAAGGAATCTGAAATTTTACTCCGTCATCTCATTCATTCTTCTTTATATTGAATTCAAAGATGACTTAATTGAATGTCAGCTTACGCTGAGACGTTAGAGAAGCTATCATTCATGCCGAGACGTCTTATTCCTTTTTGGAATATTTATCTGTCCTTTTGAATCTAGTTGGACTTGATGAGTTAGTATCTGATCCACTAGCCATGGGAAAGCTACAAGTCTTATTAAGGACCAATAACTCCTTCTGATGTTGATTACTCTAAGTCGTTGTGTTGACTTTACTTCGTCAGATCTATATCATCGTCTCTGTGTCTGTCGTTCCTAAGCCTCAAATAATTTGTGAGTGAGAATAGACTCTGGAAATTTGGATTAGGTTCAGATAAGCTATTCAATGATTTGGTATAAGATGGAAAATTGGTTGAACTCGTGATAATAGACCGTTGGTTATTTGTTTTTGGAACCAGAAGATTTTAACAGTTTAACTGAAACAGATGATTGAAGGATAAGGCTATAAGATTTTTATAAATAATGTGATTGTGAATTAGAAGTGATGTGATAATTCAGAGCTTTAAACTTTAGTGGAAGTGCAAAACGAGTGAATGCAAAATCATATTTCGGATTGTGTTAAGATAACACATCTCTCTGTAATGACTCCGGTAACAGTTTGGACCTATTTGATTTAAGGCACCAGAGTGTGCAACGAACTCATAGTAGCTATAGTTTTCTGTCATTTTGTGAAGTGTATGCAGGACTGTAAGTATGCAATACAAAGCTATGTTAAGATAACACGTCTCTCGGTGATGAACTTGGCAACAACTTGGGCTCATTATTTTGAGTTGTTAGAGTGTACAGTGAAAGTCGGGTGGCTACAATATTTTGTCCTTGATTGGTTATCTCTGTTAATGATTGCAAGGTGCAAATGTTTTTAAGAATCAATTTTTCCACCCATGTTAGCTTGGATAAATCGTAGGTCAGGTGTGATCATCGATTGTTTGGTATTTAGGTACGCCTTAAACTTAAAGTTAAGCTGACCATCGTTAAGTAAATTGTGGAAAGGATAGAGTTTCTGGTATAGTATCAATGTAATGCAGTGAAAGCCTATTGTAATAAGTTTGATTTAATCAATTTGATAGGCGTCGAATTGGGAGTGGGGTAGGTTTAGCCTAGTGAATTTTGTATTAGCAAAGTCATTGTTTGTGAAATCCTGGAACAGTTAGAGCGAAGGATGACTTGACAGGGTTGCGTGTTCTGTTACGGTGAGAAATTTAAATAGTTGCATTCGGGTATCTGCGGGGCAAGAATCTAGGTGCCAAAGTAAGATGTAGCTCAGCCATTATGTGACAGTTCTTGGAGTGACGCAACGGAAGCATAGTACCTAGATGTTATAAGTGAGAGGATATCCGAGAGCAAATTTCAAAGATGAAATTTTTATAAGGAGGGAAGAATGTAATACCCCGAACTTTAGCGAGTGAGTCAAAATGACTATCGGAGACCCAAAAAATAAACGGGCCTTAATTTTGGGCGATACTCGAGTATTAGTAGAGTATCGAAGCTTAAAAGATTTTTGGGGTAAGAATGTAATTTTAAAAATTTTAGGGACATTTTTGTAATTATGGAAATCTTTTGGGTGGTTAATTTACAATTTGGGGAAAATGGCAATAGGCGTCAATTTGTAAGGAAAATTTGTTTGGAAGTGAAACCTCTTACCTGTTTAATGACTAAGCTAGGTAAGATTAAAATAAAGGTTATTGGGAATAAGGGAGATTTTGGATAAATGAAAAAAAAAGGCAATAAAGAAAATGAGAAGAACATGAGCAAAACAAAGAAAAGAAAACAGAGCAGGAAGAACAAAAAGGAAACAGAGAAGGGGGGGGGGGGGGCAGGCAAACATCGGTAGAGCTGAAATCAGAGAGGAAGAAGGAAAATTGAAGAATTTTGTAGGGTAATTGCCTTACCCTATTTAGTATATGATTTTGTGTGTGCGTGTGTGTGTTTATAGTTGTGCGGTGTGTGCAGATGCACAGCCATTCGAGAACACAATTAAGTTGTTCTAAGTATTAACATTATCCATAAATTTACTAGTTCATATAGGAAGAATTGCAGTAAAGAAGCTCTAAAATTAAAGTGTTACTAAGATCTTTTGGAATGAATTTATTGGGCATATGATCAACTTCCAAAATTGATGGTAGCTCAGAGCCACTAGCCCAAAGAAACAAGGCATGCCTTTCTGTAGCTTTTGAAGGAAAGCTGTTGCTACTGCACCTATTCTAACTAACAATTAACCATAATTAGGCAATTTGGGTGTTGGCTGTGGATGTGGTCTTGAAGTGTTTACTGTGTGTGAGCTTCGGGTATGGAAGCTTAAGAGCAATGGATCATGCATATGAAATTATAAATGCTAGATTGATGTGAGAATGGATGTGGGTTAGGTGTAGAAGTGAGAAAAAAATGATGAAGTGTGCGTTTGGGAATTGTTTGTGTGCAGGAGTATGTGTATCGGTTGGAAAAGAAGAAAGGAAGAAGATGATGTTTGTGTAAATAAGGTGTTCTAGTGTGTGTTTGATGTGAATAGTAAGTGTAATTGTCGCTAAACATTAAAATTAATTTAAGCAGTTTTTTCACAAATGTTTCTTAATAATTAGGGCCAAAATTAGACAAAGTTCTCAATATTTTTACGAGGCGTACGCTCTGAATTTTTTCAGAAATTTTAGTGTTTGCGAAAGGTATTAAATTAAGGTATCGATTAGGAGAAATTCTGGATTTATTTAACCTAGTGAACCAAGTTATTAATTTTAGTAAAATCTTATTTTACTGATATGAATGATATTCTAAAATTTTGGGCAATTCTGAGGCCGATAGGTATTTTTTGCGAAACTGACCTTTTATCGCTCGGTCCGAACACCGGTTCAGGATTTTCGGATAAAAATTCTCTAAAATAGTTTTAGTCCAGAAATAGCATCAGGATGTTTAAAATAGCATTTCAAGATATTTTTGAAATTTTTCGGTGCCAAAAACCCCGAAGGGGTATTTTGGTAATTTTTACCCCGAGAGGGGGTATTTTGGTAATTTTATTCATAAAGGGTATTTTTGAGTAAAGTTACATATGGTAAGAAATATTTTAATGATTTGGCTTACAAAAAGATCATTTTGATGATTTAAGTGTAACCGGGGGGGTTATTTTGGCAAATTACCACACCGAGGGGTATTTTGATAATTTTACACGTAAAAGATATTTTTGTGTAAATTGACATACAGTAAGGTTATTTGGGTGATTCTACCTACGGGAAGGCCATTTGGGTGATTTAAGTCTGCGAGGGGTATTTTGATAATTTTATACCCCAGGGGCGTTTCGATAATTTTATGTACGCCGTGAGGAAGGTTCATTTTTGGAACATGCATGAGTCCGTATTAAGTTATAATATTATTTTGTAGAGCATTATCTGATGATTTGATCATCCCATCTAGGTTAAAATTAAGGACTTTTGGTTAGATAATTTGGCTGTGGATCCAGATAAGGGATTCTATTTGAACCCTGAGTAAGGACTTTCGTCCGAACCCTTATTTTGATAACTTGTACTCGTAAGTACACATTTGATCTACTTATGGGTAATGCCAAAACTCTGAATTATGTACTGATATTAGTATGTTATTGCTCAGAAAATCCCAATATCGAACCTAAATCGGTTATTTTGAAAATCTTGTGATGCTCGCCTGTTATTGCATGCTGAGCAATATTGATAACTTTATATTATTCAGATTTCTCATCGCTATCCATTTGGGATCTGCTATGTTGATACAAGTCGCATTGTGTGCCTTATAAATCTTTCATTGAGCCATAAAACGTTTATGAAAACTCTTATCGATGCTCATTATCTATTACCCATCAAGCATTGAAAAATATGTTGTATTATCAAATTGTTGTTATGTTGTACATTGACATGAGATGGTGTATTGGCGTGGGCTAGTCCCTTGCTAGACTAGCCTGTGTATTTATGATTATATATTTTGGTATCTATTTATGATGGATTGTTTTGGGAATCATTGAGCTCTTCAAGTTGTTTTGAGGTATTTTGGTAATCATCGTCAGTTGGATCCTTGGAGTCGTTTGGTAAATTCTTGTTGTAGTCCTTGTACAACCTTATTGAACTCTCAAAAGCTCACCTTTCGTTTGGCCCCCTTCTGCAGGTGACGATGAACTTTCGCAAGTTGCATTGTTTTAATTATGAAACCTAGAAATAGACGGCAATTAAGAAATGAGCTCCAAAAATGTTACTTAATACTGCTTTCGGTGATAATTGTGAAACTCAGATGATAATAGTCAAAATATAAAAAGGGAAATATGGTATACATTGGATACAATTGTGAAAGATAGCATAAACTCCATGGTTCATTTGAGCAAGTTAAGCTCTAACAATATGATGTTTTAGCTGTTGAAGCTTGACGTCGTCTCTTTAAAGTCAAGTCGACGACCCTTCCGGGGAAACCTCTAACTTGCGCAACATTTCTCTCAGTACATCTTATGGTACTATTATTGCATACTTTCTGTTTGCGCTACTGGGCAAACTCACTATCGATCGTGTGCCTGTGACATAATCGATGAACTGTGTGGGATCTTTTTTGCCTCTTGGGCCTGAGGACTTCACTAAAAAGGAAAACTAACTGGGGATAAAATACTGAAACAATAAACGGATGATACACCCACTGGAATTACAAAGATGATTCTTACAACACAACGAATACAATTTCTACAACGTACTTGATTCTCTATCGATACTATGCAGATCATCTAGCAAACTGTCCCAAGGAAATTTAACATGCTAATATTCCTAGTCTAAATTTGTTGATGAGTTTGACGACGACCTTTTTCTGTTGCCTTCCATCTGCTTTTATACTTGAAATATGTGTAACCGCCTTCCCTTGGTAACTGTTGTCCTTTATCTTTATTGGAGACACTTCTCGATCTCCATGATCAATTGCTTCTTTCAAAACTTCCTCAATCGTGCTAATTGTAGTCCGCTTCAAAATCTCCACTAACCGACTTCCTATGGCACATTTTTCCCATGTCTGTTTCAACGTTATCAACCGTGACACTAGTTGGCGATTTCCTCCTTCTTATGCGGTTTATTCAAACATTTGGTTTTCCCTCATTCTTTTGCTCATTTATCTCTTGCTTATAATTCGGTAATAAGTGATAACTACTGTAACCGTACATTTTCCACTTTCTTCATTTATACACTCTTTTGTGGTTATCAATATGCCACGTGTCTATACACCATTCGTGAAAATATTGGTGCCAACATTGCCCCCCTTTAACTCGCGCGACGGTACAGTCGAGTGAGTTAACTCTGTTCGCCTCATCTTCTACCGCTTTTAACTCCTAGCCGTTTTATCGAGGCTGCTTTAAATTAACCCTTATTCGCCCTTCATCAGGGTTTTTCTTTAGTAAACCCTAGAATTCCCAATTTCTCTTTTCATTACTTCCTTCAACGACTATGGTGAAGACAAGAATTGTTCCTCATGGCGATGAGGGAGCAGGAGTAAAATATCCTCCTAACCCTCGGTGGGGCGTTGGGGCTCTTATGGATCATATTGATCCTATCGATTCTAGCTTTCTGATCCCCTACAAGAAACACCCAAAACCTATCACCCCGCACATTTTAGGCCCATCGTTTAGGGTTCGTCCTCAACCCCTAAAAGGATAGCCAATTGACAACTCAGATAAATTGCTGCTCAGTTCGCCCTTTCTAAACTGGAAAGGTTGGAGTGAAACTAGTCTGCCAATTAGATCCTGGCCGACTTTGATTCATGCCGATTTGGGTTTGTGGGTTGATCGTTTGTTCGCTACTTATGCCAATCAGTGGAGGCGGCAAGGTATTTTTGAACTCATCCGTATGTCTAAAACCCCTCCAAAGTAGATCGATGGCTTTTGTCTAGCCCCTTTTGTTTCTGGTCAACTACTACCAATGCCCTTATGTTAAGAACTAAGATGATGGCTCCTACCATTCTCGATGTCTGTGCCTTAATGGGTCATCTGCCGATTGGTGATCATGTTAATGCTTTGACCTATCATAACCCTACCAATCTGTCTCTGGATGTTTCATCTTCTAAGTATTATGAGACCTTTGAAAGATATTTTCTCAGGCCAAAGAATGCTAATGCTTCGCTTGATCTAAAAGTGTTAGCCATTTTCCTTTGGATGTGGCTTTCTCGTCATGTTTTCTGTGTCTCTAGTCTTTCATTGACCAAGGAGTATATGAACTTAGCCATCAGCTTAGCTCATGGTAAGGAGTATGCTCTTGCACCCTTAGTATTGGGTAGTTTGTACAGGTCGATGTTTACCATGGTAGAGAAGAAAATTCATTGGAGCACTGGTGGTCTCTTTGGTTGATGCAACTGTGGTTGCATGCTTATTTTCCAGAATTTGGTTGCACTATCCCTGATTAGCCCGATTCTTTCTTCTTGACTTATGGTCATCGCTTGTCCTTAGGTAGCATCAGGCTCCACTCTTTTATATCCTGTTCCTACTTCTTTTTTATTTCAATTTCTACAAGCGTGGACACCCTTTTCTTGCTAGATCAATCGGTCCCCACTGGTTTGGAAACCTCCCTACTTACATAAATGATACTATGCCCAAAGAGTTTCAGGATTGGGTTCAATGGATATGAGCTAGTTTTCTCTGTGGGCGATTTCTTCATACAGGTGGTCAGATTATTACCACTCCTTCAGGATCCTGTGGGTATGAACAGTATACTCCCTCTCAATTTGGACAACAATTTGGGTTGGTACAAGGGATTTCAGCTCCTTTCTTTATAGACAACTGCTTCTTGGAGGCTAAAGAAAGGATTGAATGGATCACGGTGAACCATATCAGGAAGATCAACAAAGTCTTTGACGAATCGATGGATAGTTTGTCATGTCCAATTTCAAGATTCGTACCGCTAGATCAGTTACCCCTTTCAACCCTTGGTATCAAGAAACCATCTCGGGATTATATGATGGCATCAACTATGCTTCTTGCATGGTCCGTTTGGTCGTGGACAACCCGCATCGACCAGGTATCCACTTTTCCTTGTGATGCCATTCATTATCGATCTTAGTTTGTTCACTACATCTTGGTTTATCAATGCAAGAGATATCAATCAACCTGCTGCTGAATTTTCTTCAGAGAAACATAATGTTGATGACGAAAATCAGATGATTCTTCTGAGAATTTACTCTCCGAAAAGGGGAAAGAATTTGAAGACATGGGAGACGACGATGATGAAAAAGACAATGTTCCTCTTATTTATAAATAAAAAAAAAGGAATTAGAGAGAGAAAAAGGCAAGCTGAGCACGAACCTGGTGATGTTTTTTCTATCCCTCCATAAAATGAACCAATATTGGTTGTTCCTCTAAGTGTTGTTCTTCCTTCTCAGACTGCTTCAACTTTTGTTACCTTTCGGCCAGGTTTGAGTCCTTTTGCTATTGTGTCATTCTCTAAT
The DNA here is from genome assembly GCA_033070095.1 of Escallonia herrerae. Taxonomy (NCBI): domain Eukaryota; kingdom Viridiplantae; phylum Streptophyta; class Magnoliopsida; order Escalloniales; family Escalloniaceae; genus Escallonia; species Escallonia herrerae. The sequence goes on from JAVXUP010001560.1 coordinate 209,713, forward strand.
ACACACTAATAGCTTACTTCGACTTTTACCTTATCTTCATGTAGCCGATCAAGATGTTAGATCACCCGAGAAGCCCGCTACTGAAATGGGGACTTCTGCAGATGTTATTTTTGAGCAGGCACAAGAATCTTCTCCTGCCCCGGCCGATCAGCCAAGAGCTCCTTCAAATTCTCCGGTTGATTCAATCATGCACAGATCTAAAGCTACCAGGAGAAAAAGTGTTGCTTGCAAAACTCGTTTTAGTGCAAGAACCATGTCTTTGAAGGTAAAAAATCCTTTTTGTTGGCTCTTGTATTTATTTGCTAAATTTCATCATTTACCCCCTTATTAGGATTTGGGTGGTATTACCATTGATTTGACTCAGGAGAGTGCCAGCAAAGATGACAATCCTGACGATACTTCTTCCGATGCTCCTGCCGGTGAGGAGACTGATACAGAGATCACTAGTGGTAGAGTGTCTCCAATTATTGCTCCTCATCGATCAGCATCTCCCCCTCAACAGGTTTGTAAGTTTCTGATCACTGTAATTTATCATTATATTAGTGACTTATACTTCATTGCCGTCTAGTTTGCAGATTGATGAGCCTTGGGATGTTCTAGATGAAGAAGATTTTGATGATCCTTCTATCAGTCACCATTCTGAACAACCAGGCGATGTTGCTTTGCCTAAATTTCCATTTGTTGAAACTTACCCCCCAACTGAAGGTTGCCTCCCTACTAATGCAGATCTGGTTCAAAGCCCTAAACTCATGCCTGCAACATCTAGTCATGCTGCGGAAGTCCCTTCGATGTCTGAGTCATCAGCTCCTCCAGTTGTCTCTAGTTCTCCTTCGATCACCTAGACGACGGTAGCAAAGGCTACGGGTATCTTAGCTACTCGACAATCATCTGCTCCTATGCTAGCTGTCGATGATATCAATCGTAAGTTCTTACAACTTCAGTCAGCCATTAGTGTCTTTTCATGTCCTTAGAGCAGTACATCGGCTTTGCCTTCCAGTGTTGATGCGGTTGCTATTCTTAACGTTTTTGAGAGTTTGCTCAGTCATCGTCTTCCTGATATTTTGGCTAATGATGATGCCGTACTGAAGATGAACGATCTGATCGATACTCTTGCCGATAATACATCAGCTTTGAATGTTGTTCAATCGGGTTTAATAGCTACTCTAAAATTCCAAATCTCTCTGATATCTGATTCTTGGAAACAAGGTATGAGCATTAGATCTAATGTCTAGGTAGTAGATCAAGATATCGATGCTGTAAACATCCAAGTCTAAGAGAAGCATCAGACTAGTTTGCAGATTTCCAGAGAGATTGATGAGATTAAGGCTGAGAAGAAAGAGTTGTAAATGAAGATGAATGCACTAAATCAGAAAGAGCAAAGTCTGCTGGAGTAGAAAAATAGCGTTTATCAAGAAGCTGTTGATTTAGCCGCAGCTATGGAGGAGCCTTTAAAGAAACAAGCTAAGACTCAATCCTAGCTTACTTTTGCTGACCAAATTATGTCTAGGGCCGAAAGTCTGTGGGCAGAAATTCAATCTGCTTTTGATGTTTGATGTAAACAGTTACTTTCTTTGGCCAACTTTTGTTTTTGGACTATTATTCGTAATGAAACTATTTTCTTTAGATTTTATTTGCAGTTTTCTTTTATTCTTGCTTTTCTTAACCTTTATCAGGCTAATGCAAACCATCCCTATTGATTGGCTCTATTCCTTCCCACATGGAAGGGACATACTTTTTTAGGTATCGGCCATTTATTGGCTTAGCATGCAGTTGTCCTTCTAGTGATTTAAGCCAGTATGCTCCGCCTCTTAAAATTTTATGGACTAAAAAGGATCCTTCCCAATTTGGCGACCACTTTCCAAATCTTGGGTCTTTTAACCCTATAGGTAATAGGTAATATAGGTAATTAATACCACACTAAATCTCCTTCTTGGAATGTTTTTGGTAAGACTCTTCGGTTGTAGGATCTACTTACCTTTAATTTTTGAGCATGCAATCTATCCAATGTGTCCAAGCGATGGTCATCTAGATCTTCCAACTCGATCGCCATAGCCTCATTGTACGCTGCCACTGGCATACTATTTTGCATAGCTACACAAAAAGACCTTACTGTTATTTCCATAGGTAACACATGATCATGCCCATATGTCAAAGCATATGGAGTTATTCTTGAACTAGACCTCGGGGAAGTTCGGAATGCCCAAAGAACTTCTGATAATAGTCGATGCCAGTCATTTGGAGAATCTTCAATAGCCCTCTCCATAATGTGTTTGATAGACTTATTCGTTGCTTCAGCTTGACCATTTGCTTGTGCATAATAAGGAGTAGAGTTTATTATCTCAAATTTGTATTCTCTGGCGAACTCACGTATTTGTCCCCCAGTAAAAACGGTACCTCTATCGGCCGTGATTGTTTGAGGCAATCCGAATCGATGGATTTTGTTTTCTTTAATGAAGATGATTACACTATCTTGTGTAACTGTTTTCATTGGTTTGGCTTCTGTCCATTTTGTGAAGTAATCAGTTGCCACGATTATAAATCCATGCCTTTTAGACGAAGAAGGATGTATTTGTCCAATTAAATCCATGGCCGCCCATCCCCTGAAAGGCCTGGGTTTCACTATCGATTGCAATTCTATGCATGGTGCACGATGAACGGCTCCATGTTTCTGACAAGCTTGACATCCCTTTGCATATCGAACACAATCTTCCATTATGGTAGGCCAATAATGGCCATGTCGTCTAATCAGCCATCTCATTTTTATGCCTGCTTGATGAGCACCACATATGCCTTCATGCACCTCAGCCATCACCTGTATGGCCTATTGTTGTCCCAAACACCTAAGTGTCAATCCTTCTGGTGTCCATTTAAATAAATTGCCATCTAACAAGAAGTATTTGATTGCTTGCAACTTTATCTTCGCGTCTGCTTTTAACTGAGGGTCCTACAGATATTGGATAATAGGTGTCCTCCAGTCGCCTTGAATCATATCAACTGGATTGATCATCTCTAATTTTTATCTCTATCGCTGATTATTGGCAAGCATTTTGATATTTTTATCCATTGTTCATTGATTCCATTAGGAACTTTTAAACCTGAGGCTAACTGGGCCATTACATTGGCACCACCATTGTCTATCCGGGGAATGTGGGTTATGGTTACATCATCAAATTTTGCTAACAAATATGACGCGATGCTGAAATACATCTCTAGACCTGGAGCATTGCATTTAAACTCTCCATTCAACAGCTTTATAACCAGTTGAGAATCCCCAGATATTTGTACTGTTGTGACATGCATATCCAACAATATCTCTAAACCAATGATTAAGGCTTCATATTCTGCATGATTGTTTGAACAATCTTTGTCGATTTGGAAAGCAAGCTGGTGTACATTTCCCGTAGGAGAAACTAACAGTACACCTGCCCCAGCTCTTTGGCTAGTTTTTGATCCATCAAACATCATTTTCCAAGGGGCGATGCCAATATAGATTACTCCATTTTCCAGGTTATCACTTAGATGATTTGCTAAAAAATCAGCCAATGCTTGTCCTTTTACAGCTTTCTGAGGTATGTATGTTAAGCTGTATTCTATCAACGCAAGGACCCATTTCCCCATTTTTCTCCTTAACACTGGTCTTGATAGCACGTATTTTATCAAGTCTGTTTGCGAAATCACTAATATATCGAATGGCAACATATAGTGTCGAAGCTTGACTGCAGTAGAATATATGGTTAAACATAACTTTTCCACAACAGTGTACTTTTGCTCAATTACATTCAAACCTCGACTGAAATAGTAGATGGCTTGTTCAAAACCCTAGTTGTTTTCTTGAGCTAGCAAGCTTCCAAGTGATGATTATGCTGCTGATACATACAACTTTAACGGCCTCCTGATCCTCGGTGGCATTAGTACATGGGGTTTGGATATATACTCTTTTATCGACTGAAAAGCACGTTGATGCTCCTCTTCCCATCGATACTTGATATCTCCTTTCATCCCTAACCAGGCTGAGAATGCTCTTGTTTTTCCTACTAAATTAGCAATAAACAGGCGTAAGAAATTGACTTGTCCTAAAAAATACTGAAGTTTTTTCTTATTCGAAGGAGGTTTAGCATTTATAATGGCTTTTGCCTTGTTTTTATCGATTTCAATCCCTTTTTGATGGACCAAAAATTCTAAGAAATTCCCTGAAGAAACTCCAAAAGCACATTTCAAAGGATTCATTTTTAAATTATGCTTCCTCATTCTTATGAAAGCTTTTTCTAAGTGTTCTATATGCTCATGATGGTCATCCGATTTGACGACTACATCATCAATATATACTTCTAAGAATTTGCCAATCATATCATGAAAAATTAAATTCATCGCCCTTTGATATGATGCACCAGCATTTTTTAAACCAAAAGGCATGACTAACCATTCAAACGTGCCTATTGGCTCTGGGCACCTCAATTCTATTTTATGGACATCTTCATTTTTGAAAAAAATCTGGTTATATCCCGCATTTCCATCCATAAACGACATAATAGTATGTTTAGATGCTGAATCAACTAGCATGTCTACAATGGGCATATCATACTGGTCTTTAGGAGTAGCAGAATTTAAATTCCTAAAATCAATGCATACTCTTAACTTACCATTTTTCTTCAATACAAGAACAATATTTGACATCCATTCAACGTACCTGGCTGCTGAATAAACTTGGCCTTGAGGAGTCGCTTGATTTCTTCTTTAACCAACAGTGTTACCTCATTCGACATTTTCCTGGGAGCCTGCATGAATGGTTTGAATCCTTGCTTGATTGGCAATCTGTGCTTCACCAGCTTCTTGTCTAAACCAGGCATCTCTTCATAACTCCACGCAAAGAAATCTTTATAACTCATGACCAAATTGACGATTTTTTCTCTAATCTCGACTGATAGTTGAGCACTAACGTAAATCAGCCGTGGATCGACTTCCGTTCCCAAATTCACTTATATTAGCGGGTCTTGTGTCTCTATTTTCAAATCATCCAATTTGGCCGGTGCTAATTTAAGATCTTGCAAGTGAATTCCATCCAATCCTCATCTCCCCCCAATATGAGGATCGCCTTAAATGAATTTATACCAATCTCATCCTATGGGTAACTCTAAGCCTTGAACGCCACAGCTGCCCAGGGTATATCAAGTCTATCCACCAACATGCTAGGGATCGAACTAGGCACTATTAGAGGTGTATCAGAATTATCAGAGGCCTTGCCATAGGGCGACGGTGATACAGGCTCAGTGCTTATTGATAGGGCACTCCAAGGAATATAAATCTCTTGATTTGCCTCTTGGGAACTTATAGCTGCCTTCATAAAGTTCTATCAGGCAACTTTTGATAATATGTAATTGGATCCGAGCAAGATATTACTCTTATTATCATACAGATAAAAAATCTTTAGCCTGATCTTTTGAATTGTAAATGTCATTGAATGTGCCCCAAACTTAGCCCCAGCCTAGGCATTAACTGAAGGCCTCATCTATGGCAAATGATCAAGTCTCTGGGCAGAAGGTGGTGATCTCCCCCCCCCCCCCCCCCCCCGAGGATATTGTATATGGGTTCAAATGATAGGTCTCAGTAATAAAAGAGCCCTTGGCACATTTGGGTATGCATGGCCAAGGCTCAACTCTATCATCAATATGGTGTTGCCACTCCAAGGAACTGACTTCCGCTCTCCCAGGGCCTTTTGTTGTCACACCGATATGGCCCCTTATGTGTATGTCTGACCTTTCTCTCCATCAATATCTCTATCTTTATTTAAGGCGCCATCTTTAGTGGCCCTTGCTGTCCTTCCCATTTGAGGAACTTTCTTTGTGGTCCTGGTCATTCCTCTTAACCTACGGTCCTGGCTTTGTATCACCAGCTCCTCAACCCGACCTTTTGTAGTCATAGCCTTCAATCGTGCTTCACCTTCATCACTAACTGCCATAAATCCCTTTGACAGTCTCTTAGCCATGGATTAATAACCATGCTCGACCTGGGCACCCAAGTCGCATGGCTCCTTCTCTACCTCTCCGTACACCTCTTTCTTTACAATGGTCTTTGACTCTTTTCCTACCTCGGCCCATGTACCATGCCCTTTCCTAGCCTTGGAATAACGTCCTTACCCACCAAACATCTCCTTCACTGGTTTTGTACTATGGAAAACCTTCGTCATCTCCTCACCTATAGCTTGAGGTCCTCTATCAGTACCTTGAGGCCTTGTTCGGCTTCACCACCATTACTTAATTGCCTAGCGCCATCACTTTCTCCACCCACTCCATCATCATATAAGCTGGCCTCCAATCTCAGCCCAAGCTCACTCTCTCCTATCAACCTTGGCTGTCCAACAAGATTGTCGTTATTTCCCACATAGGCCTAACCTGTTGTGGTCGCTACGTCCCTGCCTAACATGAGACCAACCATGCCAGCCACTGCTACCCCTTACCATGTGAAGATTGTTTGCCCTTGCCTTATGGCATGTCACTAGCTTTCCATGTGTGACATCCCACACTTGTTGTGTACCTAAAAATTTAACCGTCCACAATTTCATATTCTTTTTCCCCATGTCAATACAACACTGCTCGGTCAACAACAAAAGGGGTGAAGGATGTAGCGGTAATCACCTCTTTGCTATGCTCGTTCCAGAAGGCAATATTCAGCCTTTTTTAATCCAACTAATAACTATTATTTATTTTTTAATAGAAAACTTCAACCAACAGAAAACCCAACTTTGAACTTCTCTGATTGGAAACGCTTAAGAGGTGACAGCTCCAAGGAATCGGAACTGAGAAGTAGGGCATGAACTCTCCCCCTCCGCTTCGAGGTTTGATTGATGTAACGAAGAGTTTTTGAGAGTGGACTGGCCTTGTTCGTATAACTGTCCCTATGGATATATCTATCAGATCCTTAACAAATTCACATAGATAATGATCATGGATGAAGAACTCCCTGAAAATTAACTACAAATCATAGAAAATAACAGACCTCATAAGTAGCAATCCAGGCATCAAATCAGAGAGAAACGAATTCGATCACATTTCCATAGAAATGCCACAAGGTGTACAACCTTTACAATGCCAAGAGGCAAAAGAATGGTCCTATCTAGTTGGGAGGATACATCACAAGTAAGACTGCAATGGTACCAGTTGTTAATCTTTACGGCTATACTGTATGTGTTATCTGCAGTGTTCCTGGGAAAATATGACGCCCAGGGAGTATGATGGGGTCTATCCCAGAAACCGTTGAGACCGAAGACTAATGAGTACAAACCTAAAGTGGGTATCATCACCGAGAAGACTGTTTAAGGATTTTCTTTTCAACTTTGTAATAAATGGAGTTGCAGGCCAAGAATGGTGAGATGAGAGCAGCCTTACATCAACTTGTAATAACAGTCGGTTCCAGAGAAAAGAATCTGATAGCCTTTGCCACAGGGACAGTCGAAGTAAATGACTAATCCCTCAGATTTGTCCACGCTCACAAGTTCCTCATTTTCAGGTTGCGATTCATCCTGCAACAACAGAGAAGCACAAAATTTTCTCCAGAACGATACGATCAATACCCAGCCGAAGTGTTATGGTAAGGATTGATCAAACGAATTCAGAACAGAGATGGGGAAAAAAACACAAAGAAGAATATGGACAATTAGTCAAATAAATGTACATGTTAACAGAAGCAAACATATCAAACAAAATCAGATTGTTTAGACACCCCAGATATACATCAAACCTAATCAGCTAATAAAAGTAGACTTACCCAAATTACACAAGAAAATTTACTAAAATGAACCCCAATCAAGCATCAAATTTAAAGTGTGTATGAGTGTGTGTGTGTGGAATTAGTTCAAGAAAATGCACAAACAATCAACCCAAATCAAAGTATGAAAGTAATCACAACAAAACCTTGGGATTGTGGTCATTTTCTTTGGAGCCATCTTCAACTTGCTCTTGCTGGTCTTCTTCTTGTTCCTGTTCATCTTCAAGCAAAAGTTGGTTACACCATTGACTCATCTCCCTGATCACCTCCTTCATCTTCTTCAGTTTCTACAACCAAACATCGCAAATTGAA
>JAVXUP010001561.1:0-217721 GCA_033070095.1 Escallonia herrerae
ATCTTCTTTAAGCTTTTGTTTTAAGTTGTTAAGTAGTATTTCAAATCAATATTGACTTAACATTTAGGCTGTGTTTGGCGACAAAGATAAGGGTTCCGGATAGGACAGGATAAGGGCAGATAAGGCCGGACAAGCTATACCGTCGGATAAGGCCAGATAAATAAGAAATTCTATCCAACGTTTGGACCAAGTCCGGACTATAAGCCGGATAAGTAATTTACAAAATAATATGTATGTATGTATGTATACACACATATATGTCAATACATACATACACACACACACACACATATATGTAGAGTTTGTATAAATAGTCATGCTGGTGCTACATAGAGTTAGATAGGGAATACGATTGTCGTTGTAATTAAAAAATGGTGATGCTACCACTGATGATACATTTTTTGCGCTATTGATTTGTGTTAAATCTTTTATCACAAAGTTCTATTGTATATATATAATGACGTTTACTATTTTGTATAGTGAATTTATATTCTCGATTGGTTACATTACATTCATGACAACCTCTGATAGAAACACAAATAAAAAAACATACAAATATAAATAAAATTCATTTTGTATGAAAATTTAGTAGATCAGATAATCACAATTTACGTAAAACAATAAGAGAAGAAAAATTAAGAAGGGTAGGATTCACCTTGAACCCATCTCTTTTTTTTTTTCTTTTTTCCCCTCTCTCTCTCTCTCTCTATTTTTTCTTTCCTTTTCTCTTCTGCCCAAGCAAGCAATCAACCACTTTTTTTTTCCTTTTCACAAGTCACTATTTCTTATATGTTTTATCTTCAAAATATTCGAGTATTTGATTTGTAATGTAATTCTTATTTAGATAAAATATATGTCTAGGTTCATATCAATCTCTTCCTTAGAGCATCTTCAAAAGCATTTAATAATGGAGCCATATCCATTAATTTCTAGGCTTTCTTTAATTTCTTTTGGTTATAAGATCACTCATTAAAATTGGGCTACCTTTTATTTGAATTAAAGGAAGGCCCATCAAAATTTCGATGCCAACAATCACGTAACCCTTTTCAACTGTAAGTGTTATATATGAATTTAATTCTTTAAATCCAAAGGATTTTTAATGTGCTACATATGTTCCTGAGGTTATTATAATAATTAATTAGAAATCTAAAAAGAATAAAGTTACATTTTACAAAAATAAATGTAACAGAACGACCACATAATTAATATCCGATATTTTCTTACATATATATGTATCTTTAATTCTTGTAAGATTCTAGTAACGAGGAAATTCAATTGATAAAGATGATGTGTCCTTGTTTTGGAGTGTTAAAATTATTTTTCACATCTTCTATGACTATTATTTGTCGCTAAGTTATAGTTTCTATATCTACTAAATGTATTTAATAATATTTTCCCACTAACTATACTTGTTTTATCACAACATAATACCAAAATATGTCATGTGATACCTATAACTATAATGAACTTGCAAATGATAATAAATATCATTATATTAGGCTAGCATTATAGGGCGAGCATTAATCAACTACTTGCCATTGAATTCACACAATAATCTCTATTCATAGTTGTAACCAATTTCATTATAATCCAGATAAATTTTAATGCTAATAACTTGCCAAATATTTATTAAATATTCTTATAAAGATTTATCAATTAGTCTTATTTTTCTTGAAAATTTAATTAAGTTGATCGTAATGGCCCTATGTAAAAACGAATCGGTTAATCGTTAGTTATGTAGAATTACATAGATATTTTTTGCAACTTAAAGGTTTTAAATGTTCTTAAATATAAGAATTAAGAAATTTGATTTAATTATAACTTTCTTTTTTCTAATACATATGTGATTTCTTTTCAAAATCTCATATATGCCATATGATATAGCCACTTTGTTGATCGTGCAGTCTTATTAAAGTAAAAAAATTATCCCACAATTTGACTATTGATCTTATATATCATATTGATGATTTTTTTACAATGATTATGTTATATGTAAATATAAATACATTTATTAAACATAATAAACTTAAATTAACTATAAACTATTTTTTTCTTCTAAATCTCATATGTTATTTTTGTGTTTAGATACATGATTTTTTATCTTCGTGTGAAAGAGTTAGTTTTAAGGACAAGATAGTCAAAATTAAATCATAACAAATTAGTATATTTAGACTTTTAGAATTAATTTTCAAATTATATTAGGCTTCCTAATGTAGCCCTCATATTGTTCTTGCAAAATTAAATAGACTGAAAGATAGAGATCACATCCAAAATAATATTTGTGTACGTTTAGACATATTAGCATGTTTAGTATATAGATTAAATCCTTTTCAACTATGATACTTACGAATAAGTTCTATCACTTTTGTAATTTTGATTAATAATAATTATACAGTTATTTGTCGATCGTGTGGTCCCGCCCAAATAATAATTATTATTATTTTACCAAAATGATTCTAAAAGCTATATTATTATATTTCTTACATCGATTATGTTAAGCATATATTAAAATAAAATAAATTTGAATCAATTGTTACATCATTTTTTTCTCTTCTAAATCTAATGTGCTATTTTTATTTTTTAGTTAAAGTTAAGTCCTAATAAGTTAGTTTATTAGTTAATTACAGTTTTAGAATACTTAGAATTATATAAGGCTAAATGATATGAAAATTAACTTATAATGAAATAAGAACCACATATGAAGATAATAATTGAGAACTTTAGCGATACTTATATGTCTATAATTTTGTTTCACATTAAAAACACAATGCAATGACATATTATGTTTTTCCATCATTAAAGGTTTTGAATATTCTCAAATATTATAATTAATAATTATTTGAGTTAATTGCACCTTTTTTTAAATACATACGTGATTTCCTTTCAAAGTCTCATATAGGCTTACATAGCCACTTTGTTGATCTTGTGGTCTTATCAAAGCAAAAAATTGTCTGATAATTTGATTATTGACTCTAAATAAATTATAGGAAATTTTTTGCAATGATTTTGTTGTGTGTAAAAACATATACATTTATTAAATTATAATAAACTTAAATCAGCTGTAACATATTTTTTCTTCTAAATCTCATATATTATTTTTATTTTCTAGATATATAATTTTTTTTATCTTCGTATTAGAGAGTTAGATTTAAGTATACGATGTCAAAATCAAATCCTAAAAAGTTAGTATATTTAGAGTTTTAGAATTAGTTTTCAGATTATATAAGGCTTCCTAATATAACCTTCATATAGTTCCTATAAAATTAAATAAACTTAAAAAATAGGGTTCACATCTAAAATATTATTTGCACACTTTTAGATAAACTGACATATTTATTATATAACTTTAAATCCTTTTCAACTAGAATAAGCCTTATCATTATTGCAATTTTAATTGTAACAATTATAGAGTCAATTGTTGGTCGTGTGGTCTCACCCAAAAAAAAGGTCAATTTTTTTTATTATACTAAGAAGATTCTAAAAGCTATTTACTACATTGATAAATCTTTACATTGATTACGGTAAGCATAAACTAAAATAGAATAAATTTAAATCAACTGTTACATTATTTTTATTGTTTCAATCTCAATTATAACATCATTTTTTTTTCTTGTAAATCGAATATGTTATTTTTATTTTTTAGATATTTGAATTTTCATATTCATATCAAAGAACTATTTTAAGGATACAATAGTTAAAATTAAGTCATAATAAATTAATTCATCATTTAGTTAGAGTTTTAGAATGTTTAAAATTAGTTTTTTCATCTACATATAACTCAATGAGATAAAAATTAACTTATTAGGAAATAAAGACCCATTCAAGATAATATTTGAGACCTTTAAAAATACTTATAATATTTATAATTTTACATCACATTAGAAACATAATGCCATAGCATATAAAGTAAAGAAACTATCTTACTTTCTTTATTATATATTATAAAAACGAGGCACTAGCGTTGGTACAACCCTGGTTACTATGTAATATGAGCTTCATTACGGATATTACTAGCAGTCCCATCCTCCATAGGGTGAACATGGTTCAAGCCTCGTCGAAGGCAACGATTGCCATAGCTCCTTCAGGCAGCTAATTAGGGTCCCATTCCCATGGCCGGTACCAAGGTTCATGGTGTATTGGTTTGAGTTGGATGCAAAACTAGGGACTAACCACCCACACGACCGAGGGGCCACACCAACCCCCCCTCCTCCCCCTCCCTCCTCCTCATTCTCTCTCACAACTTTTGGATTTTTGAAAAAATTTCTTTAGATAATGGATAAACATTTTAAAATTAAATTATATACTAATGCCAATATATTGTAGCACTAATTTATTAAAGTTTCATTTTATTGCGGTTTTTTTTTAACTCTTTGTGCCAATATGTTATAGTATTATTATATCGTAGTCTCTGTCTTTCTTATTCCCTTGTTCTATATTCATTCTTCTAAATTTTAAATCCTAAATTTCTAGATTATCAAAAAACACGAATTAAATAGGTGAAGGCTAGTTCTTTATATATATATATATATATATATATATATATATATATATATATATATATATATATATTAAATTCTTATAGTATGTTAACTTATATGTGACTATTGTACTCGTACAATTGATAATCGCATCATTAATACGTCTATAAGTAAGAGATAAGTTTCTTTCATGCAAGATTAGTTATTTTTTATAGTCTAACCTTTCTAAATGAAAAAGATCACTATGAATAGTAAAATTATGTGATTAGTAGTCAAATTAATTAATCTAGTTTTGCATATAACGTATTAGATAGTGACGCTAATTATAATATGCTTTTGATTTTTCATGAATTGTCTGAACTTGAACTTTCTGAACTCTTTATGTTAATTAGTGATCAATTTTATTTTTTTAATGATTTTTTGGTCCCTCCTTATTAAGCTTTCTTGGTCCGTTTCCGTGCAAAACCCACCATTCCCCCGGCCACTGCGATGGTGGTAACACCCCTTAATCATAGTGCTCACCTCTTCATTCCCAACTTCTTGAATTTCTGAGCTACTTCGTTCTCTTGAGAAGTTTCCTCTAAATCGACCGCCCATTTCATTTCACCTTCGACATCCAATACAGGAATTGGTCTTTGTGGCGTTCCAGAGGTATTTAGACGTTCTCGTGCTATACAATCTCCCATGCGAAATGGCATTTCCATAATTTGTCCTTGTCTTTCTCCATTAACGTATGCTGCAAGCAAGAGAACATCTTATAAACTGTAACTATCTACAAAAAGAGAAGGCATTCAGTACTCTGCATTAAAATTTCATAATATGTGAGGTGGCACCTGTTGAGACGTGCAAGAACAACTTAATTTTCTTGCACTTTCTCGCAAAGCTCATCATTTGGCAAGGTCCTCTCGTGTTTATGTTCAAGGCAACATCATATCTATACATACATAAAATAATGGCCAAGTAATTTGATTAGTACTAAGGTTGTCATGGTGATGCGTATGTCACGAGTTTTAAAGAGAAACCTCTCGTCGAACGTCGTGTTAGCTGCGGAGTGGACTATGAGATCGACTTGGTTTGCTATAACATCAACTGAATCTGCGTCCAACCCAAGATTAGATTCACATAGATTTCCTACCACAGGAACTAGCTTGCTCAACATGAAAGCTTGATATGATTTCCCATGCTTCTGTTGGAGACACCTGAAAACCTCTGCATCTATGATCTGTCACACAGTCACAGGCCGTAATACTACTGTGAGACATATATGACGGACAGCAGCACTAGCAAACTGAGATACAGGAGTGAAGAAAGTACTTCATGTTGTAATCTCTCCATTGCAGCTGCCTCGTTTTTGGCCTTGATTAAGACGAATATCTTGCCTACGTCTGGCATGGTACGTAAGATCTTCTCAACAAGAACTGGACATGTCAAACGATAACACGAAGAGGAAGACAATAGTTGGTGAACAAAAAGGAGATTGGCAAGACTGGTTAATTACAACAACAACAAAAAAAAAAGAGGGGATAGACACTTGACGACACGTTAAGGACCCCAAGCTCGTTGCGGACGGATTTTAGATGCAAAAAAATACCTTTTGCCAGGAATCCAGTTGCACCAGTAATGAGTAATTTCTTCCCTCTGAAAAACCCGACGATTCCTATACCACGCAGCTCCTCGGCGGAACTTGGTTGTGCATCACTACAAGACACCACGCCCTTCACTGGTTTGTTCTTTTTGGTTGCGCGCAACTCAAAGCTTCTACGATTTTTTCTTACTGAAACAGAAGAACTCGCGCCACCTTTGCTATACAATATATCGTCATTTCTTCTCTTAATAAAGTAGCGATTGTTAGAGAATTTTACATTTCCTCTTGGGGAAATGCAGAATTGATTTAGCAACAAACTCATCCCCATAGGTAATGAGAAAATGTAGAACAGAACTTGCTCCAAAAGTAGGGTATATTCAAGAAACCAAATTAAAGGTGCTACATATAGACCATGGGTTGCAAAGAATATGCCAAAGTAACTTCTGTGAACCTGTGTAGTAATGCTCGCTGCAGAATAAATGTACGGATTAAATACAAATTCATACACCGTAATATTCACGTATTTGCAATTGACTCTCTGTAATCGTAACTTGGGCTATAATGTCTCTCCTAATTGACAAAATCGTTCCTTATCGCAACTCTGTTATGAAAATGCCCCTATAAGGAAGCATGTGCCATGTTTGTGCATATGTAAAGTAAGGGCAACAATGACATTTGCCTACTTTTTAGCTCTTTTTGAAATCAAATTTCTTTAATTAAGGCTCTGTTTGAAACTCATTATTTTTTTAGTTTTTTCTCACATAAACGCATTTGGCACGTACACAGTTTTGATTTTTTATTTTTCCCTTCAGTTTTGAAAATCAGTTTTTAAAACATGACTGTTTTTAAAAACTCTCATTTGGAGTTTTGAGTTTTTGTTTTTATTTTGAGACAACCACCACCACAGCCACCGCCCACTACCGGCGACCACCGTCCGCCGACAGCCACCGCCGTGGGCCACTGTCATGCCCCACCACTACCACCGCAAACCACCATTAAAGAAAAAATTTAAAATAAAAACTGGGTGATCAAACACTCATTTATTTTTGTTAAAAAGAAAATTAAACTGATTTTTGTTTTTATTTTTTTAATAAAAAATCAAAACTGAAAGTGTTTTCAAATGTTACTTAAGTGGAGACATTTAATTTTCTTTCTCTATGCACCACCTCTCCTCCCATTTCAGATCTGCATCTCTCTCTCTAGATTTTATGGTGGATCTTGTTATAAACAATTCGACGCCAACATTGAAGGTGGGTACGGTGGAGGTGGTGGTTATGACGGCGAAGGTAGTTTGTATGGTGGTGGAGGTAGTGGGTTTGACGGCAGGAAACGGTTATGGCAGCAAAGTTGGGTACGGGAAATCAAGCCGTAAGGGGATTATTTCTGCCTATTATAGTAGTACATAAGTCGACTGGCTAGCCTTACAAATCTAAAGCTAGTGCTGTACAATCATTAGCATTGGGCTATCGGTACACTATTGCTTAAGCTAGCTAGCTAGCTGGTCATTTCTTTTGTTCAAGTGGCTTTAGTTTGATTGAATCCCGATAGTGACATTATATATGACGTGTAATAAGAGCAGGCATACTTTTATTCTTTGACTTTGCTTTGCTTATATAAGTTGAGGTAGAGCGTGTTCTCATTTAATTAAGCATGTAGCCGTGTTTTTAAAGATTGTCGTTATAAGGCACCTTTCTTATTTCAGATCTTTCATGGTATCAAACGTCAACTTCGCACAGATTTTAATGAGCTTTTTCAACGATGTACGCTCCTTCTTAGGCCTAAACCAAGATGGTGCAATAAGAATTACAAGCTGTTGGAATGGGAAAGAAGGCCGACAGTAAAAGTTTTTTCTTTCATGTGATAGTCATAGCAGCATTAGGACCAGTTTCCAGTCTAGTCACTCAAATTAATCCACTCGTGGAGTGCTGGTGGTATATGGATTTGGATCCCCTACATGGTTACAGCAGGGGTGGGTTACAGTAGGGGTGCTGTGATGGGTGGTGTGAGAGATCCCTCTCTCTTCCCTCTCTTACACCACCCATCACAGCACTCTGTTGTAATTATAGGTTACAGTAGGAATATATAGGTTAGGTGTGCGGTAGTTGAGACTCTTACTTAGTTTGATTAGGCAACACATAGCTCCAGAGGCTCTTAATTACAAGATAGGGCGGCAGAATACAATGGGCGTCTCACTACTAGCTTTTAATCTCAAGCAGGCAGCAGGCTGCGTTAAGGCGAGTTGACGGGCTAATACGGCTGGCTTACATTCCACATGTGGGGGCAACCTGACGTTAGGCACTGGGTACGTGGTTTCATTTCATTAAGATACACATACCATATTTCGGCTGACCTTTCCAAACCACGCTTCGTAATCAAGTTAGGACAAGACTAAGCAAGTGCTGTCCTAATTAAATGGCTGTGTAATGTATTTGTCAAAGCTTCCATGGTTTTTCTACTGAAACAGAAGAATTCCCGCTACCTTCGCAATATTATAGATTGCCATTTGTTCTCATCCAAACTCACTTTAAGTTTGAAAGAAGAAAAAACTTAAAATTCTTTGAGATTAAAAAAACAAAGTATAATTGATCTGAAAATTTCGTCGATCAACTGTAAGTTTAAAAGTAACAAAAAAAAACTATGTTACTAGTATAGCTTTATCACGGGACACCTGCGCATTTGAACCTCCTCGACTTTAAAACAGTTTGACACCCACGGCAAAACAGGGGAAGTTATTTCACATTTACTCAAGCTTGTAAGGTTTGTAAGGAATTTACTCACTCGATTTGACGTTAAGGTATAATTATAAACCTTTGACTTTAATTCAGTTACACTACAAGAAAAGAACTCTTTAGTGATAGACAGAAATATGTCGTCAAGAGTCATATTTATCGTCGGACTACCTCATCGGTAAAGATCCGTAGATATTTTTACTGAAGAAAAATTTCATCGCTAAGAATCTTTATCAACGGATCTTTACCGACGGGATTTTCCGTGGCTAAAAACAATTAAAAAAAATTCGGCCGAATTTTTTAAAATATTTTGGAAAATATATTGCGACGGGATGCATTTGTCGCTAAATCAATTTAAAGTAGGCTTTGAGCGATGGGCCACAAGACCCCCGGCAACAGCCCTCCGGCGACCCCCCCCCCCCCCCAGCCCTCACATCTCCTCCACGACGCCACTATCGCACACTATTTTTGGTTTTGAATCTTCCAAATTATTCCCGCAGCAGATCCGGACCCACCCTTTTCTGATCCTTCGATAAAAAGATTCATTCTCTTCATAAAAAATAGGCCACCATTGCTGCCGCTAACTGTATGTATAGTTCAATCCTAATTACATGTTACAGTTTATTAGTGTAACTACATGTTATGTTGAAATTGTTGTAATGTTTATTGTAATTTAATTTATTATAATGTACAGTGTAATTGTATGTATATTATATAATGTTTTGGTGTAATTTGTTGCATGTTATAAGTTTAATTAACCTATATAAAAACTTAGTTAGCTTAATTAACAGTAACAAACCTTAATTCACTCTTTAATTAAATCCTAGTTAAACTCAATTAACTTTAATTAGCACTAATTAACCACATTTAACATTGATTAACCATAACTAACTCTTAATTAAACCTAATTAATAGTAATTAACTTTAATTCAACCTAATTAACTCTAATTAGCTAATTATCCTAATTAACACCGATTAATCCTAATTAACTATTAACTAAACCCTAATTAACACTAATTAAAACCAATTAACTCTAATTAGCCCTAACCACCCTAATTTGCTTGATTAGCCTAATTAACCCTAATTACCTCTAATTAGTCTGATTAGCCTTAGTTACCCTAATTAAACCGTATTAAGCCCAAATAACCTTAATTAACTTAATGATTTTGATAGTTATTACTGTTCGTTTATTTAATGATATTATGCTTTTCTTTATTAGGATCCGGGAGTGTCCGACGAAAATGAAGATTAGCGTCCTTGTGAAGGGTCTCTTTTTTGAGCCATTGCTGCCTTGGAAAGACTAAGATGCGAAGATGAGGGAGGCATTGTGGGAGGAGTGGCTGGTATGATTTTCCTTTTTGTTAGCTAATATTTGTTTAAATAGTACCTTATACTTAAACTAATCGTACTGCATGTGTAATTGGATGGCTTGCAAGAGGGGTTCGATTTTGAGTTGTCTGAGCAGTAAGCGTTGAGAAGGCAGACTTTTTTTTGCCTACATTGCCAAAAATTACTGACGATGGCTACACGATGCATAAGAGTGGGCAAGGAAGTTGCCGCTGAAGGGTACCCTGATGGAAAAGTGCAAGTGGTATCCTTTTCATTAGATCACACTACATGTATGGAGATGATCATGGTCCTCTATACACAGCCTACATAAGACAGAGCTTAGACCCTGATTAGGGACAAGGCCTTCACAGGGTAGATGGTTGATAAATGGATCACTGGTCTAGCTTGGAAGGCAAAGAGTAAGAGTGGAAGGGAGAACCGAAAGGATCAGAATCCTACGCACAGGGGGGTGAGGGCGTCAATGCCTCACGAAATCTTTCGACCCGAAAATGTGACTGAAAACCCACACCTGCAAAAGGATGAGGTGTGTGCTTTGACATACATGATGATGCATGTGAGGAAGAAGGATAAGAATGATGCACATCGAGCGGGGGACTTTGTTTAAGATATTAATGCTCGGTACATCGATGTAAGTTACAGATTAATTTGTTTGCAGTTAAAATTTATGCTATGTATTTGATGTTTGTTGCCTTAATGTCTCCAACGTCAAATCACTTTTTTGCAGCGCTCATATGTACAGATCAGGAGGTCTAGGCAGTAGTCCAGACAGCCATTAGCATCCACGAGTACGAAAACCAGGGGATTGAAGCGATGGCTGGATATACTTGGGGTCGTCAATAGGCAGAAAGGGTGCGTAGGAGCCCCGCACAACACGACTGCGCGTGCCGTGATATGAGAGTCCCCACCCCCTACTACCCCTCCATAGACACAGACACTGACCGCCTACTACCCCTCCATAGACAAAGACACTGACCGCGGAGTGACATTCACACTAGGATGATGTTCCTTGCATTGCTGAAAAGCTATTCAGGATGATCAGGGCTCAAGATCAGGTGTAAAAATAATTATTTTATGAAGTTAATATATACATAAACTAAACGTAATGTACAATTACTATCGAGATTAATGGGTCCGTGTCTTACCTATATGACACTATTGCTGGATATACCGAGCCGGATCTGAATGACAGTACCTCCATGGACGAGGACAATCAACAGCATCTAGATCGTGGTCTCGACGACTCTTGAACCCTTCCCCTCTTCCCATTCTGGACTTGTGCTCCCATCCCTTCCCCTATTTGTATCTCTCTCCCACTTTTGCCCCTTATATATATATATATATATATATATATATATATATGGAACTGATCAATTGCTCACGCTAGCAAATGGAGTTAAGTTGCAAGCGCGCGATCTGACCGTCCATCCTGAAAGATGGACGGTCCAGATTGCACCTTTTTCGAAAACTGTCAGTCGTTCGCCATACAGTGTAGCTGACGGACTTTTTTTACGTTTTTGCCCCTCCGCGCCTGTCCGCTACACTGTATGGCGGACAGCATTAAAGGCCTGACGGGAGACAGCAAAAAGGCATCCGCTATACAGTGTAGTGGACGGTACGCCTGACACCTGTCAGTGCCTCTCCCGTCGCTCCTTTCAGCACTGACGACTATCTTGTCCTTAAATTTCACGTCAACAGTGTCCGCCATACTGTATAGCGGACGGTCAATATAGGTTCAAAAAATAGTAACGACGACACTCTTCTCCACTCTTTCTACTCACAAATTTCTCAGCGGCGTTGGCAAGTAGATCGGCGCAGCAATTCCGTCTTAAGAACACCTTTAATACCTTAAATCGATCACGTAACTTCACAAAATCTATATTTTTTGTTTGTTTGTAATCCATAGTTGTGATGAATATTGCGTTTTATATATGTATGTTTTTGTTCATGTGCAAGCGTTTGTAAAATCCGATTCCCAGGCTTGTATATATAGAAATTTGTCACTCTATTCATCAACTTGTGAGGTTCTAGAAATTAATTTGTTAACTTTAGGCAAATTCATTGTAATTAATTTTGATTTTTTTGAGGTTCGCTAACTTCGACGCATTTTTCCTATTTAAATTTGAATTTTTTGAGATACGTTTGTTGTATTTTGGCATGGTGAATTTGTCTATTTATCTTAGTAATTTTAATTTGTTATGTTCAATAAATTTATAATTAGCAAAATGGGAGACTTTTGAGATTATGTATATGGTATATTTGTCATCCTAAATTGGTCTATTCGTCAAGATAATTTTGAGGTAATATTTTCAGTTGAAAATGTCATTTGATTGTTAAGCGTAGTCTATTTCTACATAGGTCTTGTTTCACAATGTCTGATTTCGTGTCGAGCTCCAACACCCCCGTAGATGCTAGTGATCCGTATCTAGGACGAACCTTTCAAACATTGGAAGAAGCTGGAGAATGTTTTCGAGCGTATTCATTGAGGGTTGGTTTTGGCATTAGAATAAAGACTACAAGAACAAGCAACGTAACGAAAAAGATATGCTCTCGCTTATACGAGTGTCATAGGGGCAGAAACCCAGTGCAAAATGAGACACGCGTAGGCAACGATGACAGTGATGACGAAATAGGATATGCGCGGAGAAGACGGGATTGCTTTGCGCGCACGAATTGCCAGGTCAAGATGTTCGTAAGCTATAAAGCCAAGCAAGATCATTGGCTTATTACCAGCCTGGAACTGGCACACAATCACCCGTTAGTAACCCCTTCTAAGGTGAGTCAGATGCATCAACACAAGAAGATGGGTAAGGTCGCGAGGAGCCTAATTCACACAATGAGCGATGCGCGGCTAGGACCTACCGACATGATTAATGTTCTTGCTGAACAGGCTGGGGGAATTCAAAATTTAAACTTTAACACGACAGACGTTCGTAACGCGGTCCGAACCCATAGACGAGCCGCGTATGACCTCAATGATGCTCAAGCCACAATGAGCCTATTGAAACGGATGCAGATGGAGGACCCGCAGTTTACCTTCGATTATAAACTTGACGACGAGCATCGAGTTAGCACAATTTTTTGGGTCGACGGTCGTTCGAGGCTAGCTTATAAGCATTTTGGGGATGTCGTGACTTTCGACACCACATACCGTACCAACAAGTACTCGATGCCGTTCGCTCCTTTCACGGGCGTCAATCATCATTATCACTCCATCCTGTTCGGGTTCGCCTTGTTAAGGGACGAGAGCGAGAGTTCTTTTGAATGGTTGTTTAGGGCGTGGCTGGAAGCAATGAACTTCAAAGCACCCAAAGTTATCATCACCGATCAAGATTTGGCAATGAAGAAGGCTATTGCTACCGTCTTCCCAGATACTCGACACAACTTGTGCACTTGGCACATAAGCAACAAATACCCTGAACGTCTGCATCACGTGTACGCAAAGTATCCAGACTTTAAACAGGATTTTGACAAGTGCGTTAGCAAGTCGTTAACGATTGAGGAATTCGAGGAGAGGTGGGAAAAGCTTGTTCGGGATTACTCATTGCAAGACAACGAGTGGCTCCAGCACTTGTACGAGCTCAAAGAGCAATGGATTGGCGTTTACACGAGGAGGCATTTTTCTGCGGGCATGAAAACGACGGGCAGGAGTGAATCTATGAATGCCACGTTCGATAGTTATGTGGGTACAGCTACCAATTTGAAGAGTTTCGTCACATTCGCACAAAAAGCGGTTGCGTCGTTGTTCGTGAAAGAAAGGGCTGCAGACTTTGCAACCACGTACAAACAAAGGAGAAGGTTGCTTGAGACCCCGCTGGAGCTGAACGGTGCCAAAGTCTATACGAAGGAGATCTTCTTGCTATACCAAGTAGAGCTGCAAAAATCGGGACGATACAGTATAAACAAGGTGGCAGAAAAGTCTACGCGTGAGTACAAGGTTTATTCGCTCGTGAATGACCTCGTCCCTGAGAAGCTGCGCAGAATTTATACGGTGAGCCACGACACATTGACGGACTCGGTGACATGTGTTTGCAAGAAGTTTGAGTTCCATGGCATCCTGTGTAGACACATTCTGCGGTTTTTCACCCAGAAGAATATCAGGACAATCCCCGATAAATACGTCCTGCCACGGTGGACGAAAGGTGCAAACAGGTTGCACGGTACCATTTCCTTTCCGGAGCACCCGTATACTGACTTTGAAGAATCAGAGACGTTGCGGTATAATCATCTGGTGACGATGTTCACCCGTTTGTCCGTAAAGGCTGCTGCTACAATGGTCGGATATAAACATCTCCTCGAGGTAGCTCAGCAGCAAGAGCCCATCGTCGACCAGTTGGAAGCAGCTTCAGTCAGCAATGCGGTTGACACCGAGCCTACGACGGGATCAGAAGATGACGAGCCGGGGGAGGAGACGACAATGATATCCGGCCTTTGGATCCAATTATATCGCAAACGAAAGGCCGCAAGAGATCTACGCGGATGAAAAGCTCTATTGAAACGGCAACTCAACCTAAAAAGCTGCGAAGGTGTGCATTGTGCAACAAAATGACCGACCACGACAAGCGGAACCATTACAAGGCACTGGGGATAAGTCCAGGGGGTTTGCAAGATGGGGAAGAAGATGACGCCGAAGATGAGGACGAACAAGCTGCAGTGGACCTTTAATTTTTTGTATTAGTTTGACATTTGTAATAATTTTTATATAAGTTTGACATTTGTAATAATTTTTTTCTAATAATTTTTCGACCGAATACTAGAATTTTTTTTTCTGATGTAGCGGACGGATATGCATAGCCCTAATTTTTTGGTTTCATTTATGTCCGCTATACAATGTAGCGGACGGCATCGCAGAAAACGTTTTGGTCTTCATTTATGTCCGCTATACAATGTAGCGAACGTCATCGCAGAAAAACTTTTGGTTTTCATTTATGTCTGCTATACAATGTAGCGGACTGAATCGCATTTATGTCCGCTATACAATGTAGCGGACGTCATCGCAGAAAAACTTTTGGTTTTCATTTATGTCCGCTATACAATGTAGCGGACTGAATCGCATTTATGTCCGCTATACAATGTAGTTGACGTCATCGCAGAAAAACTTTTGGTTTTCATTTATGTCCGCTATACAATGTAGCGGACTGAATCGCAGAAAACTGTTGTTCTTCATTTATGTCTGCTATACAATGTAGCGGACCTCTATCCTATTATATATATTAATCAAATCGGGCAATCAGCTTTTATCAGTCCGCTATATTCTCTCTCTCGAACATCTAACCCAAGCCGCTACCCTATCTACGGCGACCCACATCTCCGGCGACACCACCGTCCTCCCCTCAACGCCGACCTCGATGGCTTCTGGATCGGAGACCACTACGATTTTATTGGCAACTTGCACCTGGCAGGCAAACACTTTTTCAAAGTCATGATGCCGGGATTTGAGAATGAACTTGTAGGCCATCCCTCTTTCTCTGTATTTTCGTGTGTTAAAAGTTTGATCTTTTGGTTAAAAACTAACCTATTTTTTGTATTATGTTTGTTAGGACATACCGAAAGCCTTTACCAATCAATTTACAACAATTCATGACAGTTCAAGATTATATAGCCGCAAGGGGGCCTGGCAGGTTGAAATCAAGCTGAAGCCCGGCCGACCCCAAAAAAAGCAATTCGCAGAGGGTTGGAACGTCTTCGTGCGCCAGCATGGCCTCGAACTCGGGGACTTTGTAGTGTTTGAACACCTTGGGTGGTGGGATTTTCAAGTTGTAATCTTTGATCGGAGCGCTTATGAAAAAATTTCTTTCCCCCAATGTGAACCCTAATTTATTATTAATAACCAAATTTATTGTATACATGTTCATTATGTTTCCAAATTTTTTCTCGCTTAATTGTGCCGTTTGAGATTCCCTCAATATATTGAGATCGTTGATTGTGAATCATACATTATTTATTGTTTATCGATATTGAGATTGTTGATTCCGTTGCTAAAACAAGTCTTCGGGCGCCACTTTATTAAAACTGCATCACGCTACATTGTATAGCTCTACTATATAGCGGACACCAAAGTCTAGCTCTACAATATAGCGGCTATAAGGCCTCCGCTTAGGCCGGGGTTCGGGAAGGTCGGAACTAAGTGTCTGGTTCGTGCCAACCATTTTCTGGTCCAAGTTGCAGACAATGATCTGCACCACTATGACGTGAGATCCTCTCAGCTGTGCACCTTTCTGCTTGGCCATGCATTCTGCGGGGCTGTCCGCTATACTATATAACGGACATAGATAGGAGAGAAAAAATAATTGTGTTGGAGACTTTCTTTCTGCAGGGATGTCCGCTATACTATATAGCGGACGTAGGAGAGAAAAAACCAAGTGTTGGCGATCTGTCTTTCTGCTTGGCCGTCCGCTATATAGTAAAGCAGACGGCCCAGCAGACAGTTTTTTTTTCTATCCACATCCGCCATACTAAAAATCGGACGGCACCGTAGAAAGAAAGTCTCTAACACAATACATGATTAGCAAGGAAGTATTATCGTAATACATCCACGCACCACGGAAACCCACACACAAACAAAAGGTGCACAACTGAGGATCTCACGTCATAGTGGTGCAGATCATTGTCTGCAACTGGAACCAGAAAATGGTTGGCACGAACCAGACACTTAGTTCCGACCTTCCCGAACCCCGGCCTAAGCGGAGGCCTTATAGCCTTAGAAGAACTCGATCTTCAGTCATCTTCATCTAACACTGGAGCATCGAAAACAGATCCAAGTTCGAAGCTCATGTTCCAGTATACTTGTGCTTCATTGTTGTTTCCATCTTCATGTGCATCACGTGCCATACGACGTAAGTTATGCCTACTTTGACGAACTCTCATTCTATTATTTTCTTCACGTATTCGATGCAGTGCCCTTTCTAGCTCCATGTGTGTAATTCGAGGCATGTTGATTGCCTTTTGTTGAGGTATGGGTATATTCATGCGCCGTGAATCAGCTACTAAGATCTCATATTCATTCATCCGATAAGACCATTCTGCACGTAATGTATTAACATAGCTTGATGAGTAACGCAAACTTGGACGTAAAGAATAGTGAAATTCATCTTCGCCCGCCCAGTAACGACCCATTGCTTCAAAAATATCTCGTGGAGTATATGACATTTCTAGAGCTAGGCTGAAATTGGGAGTATATCATTCTATGCCCTTTGCCCTTCATGCAATGCATGTACTTATATATACTTTGAAACGGGACCACTTTATGAGATGCTACAGTTCAACTTTTGAGAAGTGACAAGCCTCTGCAATAGACTAGAGACTTGTCTTGTCACCAAAGAGACTTGTCTTGTCTATGTGTAGACTTGTCAACTTTATGACACGGGCATGCTATTGTCTCCAACTACCAATTAAGCAGGGTGTTAGTGTCCAGAGACTTGTCTTGTCACCAGAGATGGGCAGGCTATTGTGTAGCTATCACACCAATATATTGTGTATGTGTGTGTGGGCTTATTTATATATGTTAGCCATGCTCATCGCATTAGATGTACCTAAGTTAGATGGCAGGAGTTCCAGGGAGTTCTAGTATGCGAGGACGCAAGACTGTGTGGTTGTTGTGTGAAAGGAACGACGACTACAAAGAAGTGAAGTACACGGATCCGAGAGAGTATTATTGCGGTTTACGGAGAGAATGGGCATATCGAGTTAAGGAATCAGAAGCACTACACCAAAATCTCACCACGCTGAGGGCACCTGTGCCGCAACGTTGTTCACTTAGTATGTCGAGGCGTAATGTTAAGTAGTGTAAGAAAGCTGTGCGCCGAATTCATATGGAGAATAACCAGATGTTGCTGCGTAGAAAACGATTTTACATGCTTCAACTTGCGGAAGAAATGGCCGAGGCTAGTGGGAGACACCTCAATTCAAACGAGAGAAACAATATTTTAACCAATGATAAGTACTTATCTGATGAGTATATATGTCAAATAAAGAGTGATATATATATATATATATATATATATATATATATATATCTTCCTAGTGCATGTTAGGATTTCATTCCAACTGACACTTATCCACATGTCATTCTAATTAGTGAATCCCGTCTTTTGACCAGCATGTAAAATGTTCTATCTAAAATGTTGGGAATTTTGGTCTTATCTATGTCCGCGATACTATATAGCAGACAGTCCCGCAGAAGGAAGAGTCTCCAACACTTTGTTTTTTTTTGGTCCTATCTATGTCCGCTATATAGTATAGCAGACAGCCAAACAGAAAGTCCAACACTTGGTTTTTTTTTATGTCCGCTATATAGTATAGCGGACAGCCAAACATAAAGTCAGTTTCCAACACTTAGTTTTTTTCTGTCCTATTGGGATGTCCAGTGTATAGTATAATAGAAAGCCAGTCTCCAACACTTAGTTTTTTTGGTCCTGTTGGAATGTCCGCTCTATAGTACAGCGGACAGCCCAACAGAAAGTCAGTCTCCAACACTTAGTTTTTTTTCGGTTCTATCTATGGCCGCTATATAGTATAGCGGACATCCCAACAGTAACAGAGTCTCCAAAACACTAGGTTTTTACACTTTGTTTCCCCCCGGTCAAAGCAAATCACACAGAACAAATCAAACACTCAAATCAACAAGACAACAATATCAGTCAATCAAATCAATCGCATTCAACACCGATCACATCTCAGTCAACACAAATGAAATCATCAAAATCGCAAACATTGTCAAATGAAATCAATAAAATGTTCTATCTAAAATGTTGGGAATATTGGTCCTATCTATGTCTGCGATACTACATAGCGGACAGTCCCGCAGAAGGAAGAGTCTCCAACACTTCATTTTTTTTTGGTCCTATCTATGTCCGCTATATAGTATAGCGGGCAGCCAAACAGAAAGTCAGTTTCCAACACTTAGTTTTTTTCCGTCCTGTTGAGATGTCCGGTGTATAGTATAATAGAAAGCCAGTCTCCAACACTTAGTTTTTTTGGTCCTGTTGGAATGTCCGATATATAGTATAGCGGATAGCCAAACAGAAAGTCCAACACTTGGTTTTTTTTCTTCCTATTGGGATGTCCGCTATATAGTATAGCGGACAGCCAAACAGAAAGTCAGTTTCCAAAACTTAGTTTTTTTCCGTCCTGTTAGGATGTCCGGTGTATAGTATAATAGAAAGCCAGTCTCCAACACTTAGTTTTTTTTGGTCCTGTTGGAATGTCCGCTCTATAGTATAGCGGACATTCCAACAGAAAGTCAGTCTCCAACACTTAGTTTTTTTTCGTCTTCATTTATGTCCGTTATATAGTATAGCGGACAGCCCACCAGAAAGTTAGTCTCCAACACTTAGTTTTTTTTCGGTTCTATCTATGTCCGCTATATAGTATAGCGGACATCCTAACAGAAACAGAGTCTCCAACACTTAGTTTTTTTCATCTTCATTTATGTCCGCTTTACAGTATAGCGGACAGCCCAACAGAAAGTTAGTCTCCAACACTTAGTTTTTTTCGGTTCTATCTATGTCCGCTATATAGTATAGCGGACATCTCAACAGAAACAGAGTCTCCAAAACACTAGGTTTTTACACTTTGTTTCCCCCTGGTCAAAGCAAATCACACAGAACAAATCAAACACTCAAATCAACAAGACAACGATATCAGTCAATCAAATCAATCGCATTCAACACCGATCACATCTCAGTCAACACAAATGAAATCATCAAAATCGCAAACATTGTCAATTATCAATTAGGGCCCTCAGCCCCTGCGGGATCCCCCTCATTACATGGATTTACAATAAATCTAATAAGTCTAGGCCGGCCATTGATAATTTGCCAAGCCATTCTATACCTAAAGCGGTCTATCCATTCTTGGCTCCAGACGGTATTCTTGAGGCTCTCAGACCAACAGATGTAATCCATGTACATGCAGACGAAGACGCCGCAGTCCGAGGAATTAAGTTGCTTGGGCCTACTCCTCTTCAATCGGAAAACAAGCTTCGGCCTGGGCGGTGACCTCTCTCGACGCTTACCATTGACCATGGCAGCAAATAGATTCTGCGAGAAACATAACAAGCATTAAACATAGCAAACATAATAAGATTAATCAATTCTACAATATGCAAGTTACAATAAGAAGTAAATAGGATCTTACCATGGCATCCAACTGGCCTAAGCCTCGGTACATTTCAATCACACCAATCGCGGAGGTATCATCGTAGAGATTGTCGAGGACTGATACGATCTTCTGTACCGGTTCATAGCAAACCAAGTACCAGTGGGCATTCACTATAAATGGGATTAGAAACACGTCTACCACACTTGCGCTCACTGGACTATCCCGAGCAAGATATGCTTGTAGGTTAAGGGACGACCTCCAATGGGGACCCTTTCTCGCCTTCCTTGATTTATCCCATTTGTTATACTCTTGTACTAGGATGCCATGAAAAAAAGCATTGCAGATAAAAACGCGCGGACTGTAGTTAGGCTGCTCCCGACCCCTTTGCCTCAGAATTTACACATAGTGCGAGATGACAAAGTTGTCTAACCAAATTCCCAGCACCAGCGAGGACAGTTCTCTCTACGAGGCATTGTAATCCAAGCCCAGCGGGTGATCCATGTCATACGATGCTCCGTCTGGGGGGGCCCGCTAAAATAACGGGCTCGGATTAGCTCATGTTTATGTGGTTTGAGGGGCCTGGCTGGATGCCCTTTCGGATATTGCCCTCGGGGGTCGACCGGTTGCTCTTGCCCTCCGCCGGGGGGCAAGAGCAACGGAAGAAATTGGCCTCCAACTCCTGGTTCGGCCGGCTGATAATCGCCTTCGGGGGCCCCGGCCAGCTGATATTGCTCGCCGGCCATTTCTTCCGCCGCTGATATTACCATTCGGGGGCGCCAAGTGGTCCCGCCCACGGGACAATGGGCAGTGCCTCATTGAAATCGTAAGGCCAGTCTTGCGTGACTTGACTCTGAGAGAGGGGTTGGGGTTTCGGGAACAAATTGAAGGTTGGGCCGCTGTAATCGGCCCACGACGCTTGAGCCTGTCCCATCCCGCTACAGATGGACCACCAACTCCCTGGCTCACCCCTGAAGCCTGTCTGGAGGGATCACTGTATCCCTGGCTGACGCCCGTATAACCCATTCTCGGGCTGTCGATCTAAGACTGTCCCGATGCTTGGCGCACAAAATTCCCGCAGCCTAAAGCCAGTGCAGCAGCCTGTTGGCGAAGATCCTCGCCCATTGCGCTCACCAGATCCTTCTGCTCACTCAACTTCTGGAAGAATGCAAGCGAGGCATTAACCTACATCTAAAGAGATAACAAATAGGTAACTTTAATTAGAAATTTATATTCAACAAATTCAAGACAAGTCAGACTAGTTGGGCAACTTACGAGATTATATGCCATACGCTTGTCGATCTGACCCCTAGGCGCATACCTCTCATTGTGGTCAAAGTTCACTGGGGCTACTCTCCTCCGCGTGATGCGGTAGTACCACTCATGGTATTGTTCAATGCCGATAACGGGGTTCGACTCCGAGACGATGGCCGCTAGTGTGTCCTGCCAAGAAGTCCAGAGCTCTAGTTCGGCCGCGCACAATTCTTGCGCATTGGCCTTGCCAAACCGCCCTACATCCGGTGGGTCCCTGTTAACCCTCATATCTGGGGCACCAGCTGGCAATCCCTGCTCCAACTCAAAATGGCGTATTGCTCGGTCTGGCAGCTGCCACTCTGTGACCTCGAAGTGGATGAGGGGTGTGCGCTGCAACCCGGAGAGCGTGAAGACGAACGACTCTTCGACCTGTCGCGCCAAACGTATGTACGGTGCCCAACTCATTTGGCTGGGAGATAGACCGTCGAACTCCCCTCGATAGTACGCGATGTTGTGATGGGGATCGACTCTCCTACGGTAGTGGCTATTCTTCCGGCTGTACTCCCAAGCACGCAACCGAGGCCATACTCTATCGGTTCCATCCCTACGCGTTGGTGCCCCAGGAGCAAAGTGTTCATAAGACCACACCTGAGAACATGGGCAAATTATATTTATATCGTCGATTCAACAAAAGCAAAAACAAAAAAAACAATAACGAAGACAAGATTTATATGATATACCTGCAATAGCGAGAGACATGCACATATGGCTTTGGAGTCGGGCCTCGTTGCCTTGTGCAATGCTCGGTACACATACGAAAAAACCGCTGCACCCCATGCATAATCTCCAACCTCAGCCAAGTTACCCAACAACGGTAAATATCTCACGCTGACCGTGTTCTTCGACGTCGTTGGGAATAATATTGCCCCCATCACCCACCAGAGGAAGGCTTGTGTGCACAGCACAAGCTCACTGCCCGTATAGTTTTTTGGCAAAACCCCGTTGGTATCTACCAACCACTTTAACTTGACACCACCAGTGCTAAATTGATCCTGGGATATCGAAGTTAAGAAGTCCCTAGCGGTTCTCTTATTCGTTGCTTCTGACGGAGGAGCAATTACCGGCCTCCCCGTCACTGGCAACCCTAAGATGAACCCTACATCTTCTAGGGTAGTTGTCATCTCTCCGAGCGGGAAGTGAAACGTATTCGTTTCACTTCTCCACCTCTCAACAAGGGAACCTATTAAGGCCCGGTCAAGCTGTTGAAATATCTACCCATGCGTGAAAATTCCAAACCCAATTCCACGCAGTATCCTCTTCTGGGCGGTGTTCAGTTTCCACGATGTGAACTCGCAGGATACTTATACGGTGTTGAGAAATTCTCTTTCCTACGAATTAATAAGATAATTTGAGCAAAAAAAACAGTATATACAATGGTCGTAAGAATAAAAAAGTTGATAAATAATGTATCTTACTCCACTATCTCATATGAGCGTACTGATATGGTTGGCTTGGTCGTATAACACGGATGGGTCTTCTGGTCCAAGGTTAAATTCTATTTTTTGCAACTGAAATTATGGAAAAACCTTCTCAGTTTGGATTTTACGTTTTTGGATTTTGATAATTGCTCGCAAAAATACGACTCTAGCACATGCATAATACATAGGCCGCAAGCACATGCATAACGCATACAATGTTAGCATATGTACTCATATGTATAATAGATATATATATACATATACGGAATCGGATTTTACAAACGCTAGCACATGAACAAAAACATACATATGTTGCAAGCGCAATATTCATCACAACAATCGATTACAAACAAAAAAAAGTATAGATTTTGTGAACTTACGTGATCGATTTAGGGTATTAAAGGTGTTCTTAAGACGGAATTGCTGCGCCGATCTGCTTGCCAACGCCGCTGGGAAATTTTGTGAGTAGAAAGAGTGGAGAAGAGTGTCGTAGTTACTGTTTTGTGAACCTATATTGACCGTCCGCTATACAGTAGCGCGGATGGCTATTACCGCGGACGGCTATTGAGTCAGTAGTTACTGTATACTGACCGTCTGCTATACAGTAGCACGGATGGCTATTACCGCGGACGGCTATTGAGTCAGTAGTTACTGTATACTGACCGTCCGCTATACAGTATTGCGAATGGTATTATGTCCGTGATACAGTAACGCGGATGACTATTACTGTATATTGACCGTCCACTATACAGTATGGCGGACACTGTTGACGTGACATTTAAGGACAAGATAGCCGTCAGTGCCGAAAGGAGCGACGGGGCAGGGGCTGACAGGTGTCAGCGCGTACCGTCCGCTACACTGTATAGCGGACGCCTTTTTGCTGTCTCCCATCAGGCCTTTAATGTTGTCCGCCATACAGTGTAGCGGACAGGAGCAGAGGGGCAAAAAGGTAAAAAAGTCCGTTCGCTACACTGTATGGCGGACGACTGACAGTTTTCGAAAAATGCGCGATCTGAGCCGTCCATCTTTCAGGATGGACGGTCAAATCGCGCTTGCAACTTAACTCCATTTGCTAGCGCGAGCAATGGACCAGCTCCATATATATATATATATATATATATATGAAGCCAATTCCTGTCTACCGGTGGAGAAATAACAATTTCTTCACCATAAATATAGTCGTCCACGTGTACTTGTGGATGCCTAGATTTATTATTATTTTTTTAAAAGTTGCAACCACTACTCTTTCAAGTGGTTGCAAAAATGCCAAAAATACCCATGAAAGGACGAAAAATCCCAACCGCAAAAAAGACTAGTGGTTGGGGGCCACGTATAGTCCACGAATGTCCTCCCAACCGCTACAAAGCATAGCAATTGGGAGCACACCCAACCGCTACACTTTGTTGCGGTTGGTGATGATTTTTTTTTAGCCTTCTTTTGGTTGTCATCATTACTCTTCCATTTTTTTTATTGCACACACAACCCAACCACTACACTTTGGAGCGGTTGGTGATGATTGAAAATTTTTTTTTCCGGATGAGTTACACAGGGATAGGAGGACCCACCACTCACTCCCAACCGCTACTAAGTGTAGCGGTTGGAATCATCAAAAAAAAAATTCAGTTGTTTCGTGTGACACAAGGACATGAACCCTATAAATTATTGCCCCACCTACCATAAATAAACCCCCAGCTACCCCACAACTACCCCCACAAATGCAATTAAAAACCCTAATAAAACTCCCAACTGCCCCCACTTACCCCGAGTTGATGCAATTAATGCCCCAACCGCAACCGCTACAAAGAGTCGGTTGAGGGGTTTCCCTTCCTTCCCGATCAGTCTTTTTCTTTCTGGCTATATCTCCTTCTTTCTTTTTTCTTCCCCACTTACTCACTACCGAACCCTAACCATTTCTTCATCCTCTATAACCCCCAAAGTTCCATTTTTTTCATCAAACAAACACTCAAAAATTCTTCCAACATCACTGACTTTTAGTGTTTGCTTGCACTATCTTGAAATCAGTTTATCCAACTTTGGTGATATTATCAAAAAAGCTATTATTGGAGTGATTATCTTGAAGGAGGAGGCAATTGAAAGCAACAATACTACATTGAAGTTTTGCCTTTTTCATTTCATTCGATTTCATTTCATTCCATTTTATTTCTGTTTCTTTATAAAACAATTTATTTAATTCTATGACTTGTTGAGAATGATATAATTTTTATTTTTTAGATTTCAATATAAATATGGATGCAACTGGAGGAAATAATTTTTGTAAAGATTCTGATTCACTTTACAATTTAAGCATAACACGATTTAAACAATCCACTGGTAAGAACAATTTGAAATTAACATTGAATTATAAGAAAATTCAAAATACTTACTTGCTTTAAACTTGGTATATTTTTAAAAAAATTCCACTAATCTTCTAGCGGTTATCCACCGATCTTTAAGCGTAGAATTTTTTTGTTTATGTTATCGTGGAGATTATGTAGGTAAGATTTGGAGTACAAAGAAGATGGAAGAAACAGTTGGGAAAGATGATGGAGAGTGAAAGAGAGGGTTCTGTCTAGAAAGAGTTAGGGAGAACGAATTATAAAGAGAGAAAAGTGAGGGAGAGAGAAGAAAGAAGACCCATGAGAGAGAGATAAATATGACCCGTGAGACATGACAATGCAAAAAAGGCTGGTTGAAAAGAATTGGGGTGGGGCCACAACATGACAAAAATTGAGAGTGCAAATTCTTTTCACAAAGCAATGCCAACCACTACCCTTAGTAGCGGTTGGGCTTGTGCTCTCACCCAAGTAAGGAATGACGAAAGCCAGAAAGAGGACATGACATGACAAGGCAAAAAAAAAGGACATGACATGACAAGGCAAAAAAAAATAGGGCATGATGCCAACTGCCACACTTAGTGGCGGTTGGGCATTGCATTTGGTGGGGCTTCTCTCTCTTTGTGTGGCTACACGAAAGCAATGAAGCAGGAAAAAAAATTGCAATGATACAACCGCTACTGAGTGTAGCAGTTGGGTGTGCTCCTAACTGCTACACTTTGTAGTGGTTGCATGGATATTACGTGGCCCCCAACCACTACTCTTTTTTGCAGTTGGGGTTTTTTGTCCTTTCATGGGCATTTTTGGCATTTTTGCAACTGCTTGAAAGAGTAGCGGTTGCAACTTTTTCAAAAAAAAAAAAGATCTGGGCCATCCACGAGTACACATGGACGGCTAGATTTATGGTGAAGAAATTGTTATTTCTCTGCCAGTAGACAAGGATCGGCTCCCATATATATATATATATATATATATATATATATATATATATATATATGCGACACCCCAACCCTAGTGATGTCACCAGAGCTGGGTTGTCAGTCATGACTGCATTATAAACCCTGTTGATACAGAGCATTTCTAAAAACATCCTTGATTATATAGAAGGTTTCACAAAAACCTGTCCGTACAAAAATTTTCA
Source organism: Escallonia herrerae (assembly GCA_033070095.1). Classification (NCBI taxonomy): domain Eukaryota; kingdom Viridiplantae; phylum Streptophyta; class Magnoliopsida; order Escalloniales; family Escalloniaceae; genus Escallonia; species Escallonia herrerae. Next base: position 26,444 of record JAVXUP010001561.1, read on the forward strand.
TCGTAAATCTCAACACGAGCACTATAGAAGTATTTACACGAATCTAGTTCCCAAAATATGCATCTCATCGTCTTACCTTTCTGTTCACTGAATAAGCGCCTTCTCCTTCCCTTTCCTCGAAGTTTCCCCTACTTCACCCTGACTGCCTGAAATATTTCAGGTAAGGAATGAGCGCAAATTGCCCAGTAAAGATAATACGAGGAACAATGCAGACAACGAAGTAACAGCCTTAGGAGAAATGATAATCAATCTCAACGATATCAAGAATCCAGAATTTCAAAGGACGACATAACATCAATTCAATGAATCAAGCAACATGTTTTCTTTTCTTTTAGTCAGACTGAACGGCTTTAAGGCCCAACAAAACAACATTATCACCACATTTAATGAACTAGACTGATCGAACCGACTGACTGACTGCAATGTACGTGAACACTAAATCGTCAAATTAAACATCAATGAAATACAAGCCATTAAAATCACAATGTCATAATAAAGTCAAATACAATGCAGACACCGATCGGACTGATTGGACTCAATTGACACGACTGACTCGAACCGCGTGCCCTACATCCCGTTTATCAGTGATTATGTGTCACTGGCCCTCCTTTCACATAATGTCCCGTGCTCCGGGATGTTCATCTCAGTCTCAGACAAATAAAAGAGACAGCAAGCACAAGAAGGGAACTCACGAAGAGTTGTTCGTCCCCAAACCACGCTATCGTCAAAGCACATAATACAACAACTGAACGAACTATGGGAACTGAGTTCACCCCATGTCCTAGATTCAACCAACCACTCAATAAGGAATTTTGGTCAATTATGCGACCGAGGTTTAACAAGGTAACCCTATATCATCACTCATGCACATAGAGTAGACTAGGAAATAAGCTAGTCAAAAACCACAACAATATTTCAAGTACGAGAGGTACAGGCACAACAACCACCGATACCTCATATTCACTATAAAACGTTCATCATACTTCACACTAACAACGATGGGTATGCCACGAAGAACAATTTCGTAGCATGCAGAGAGCCGTACTATCCTTACCCGGGCTGGCTTTTAGCCGACGAGCCTAATAACTTCAAACCGCCGCGAGCAGGGTCACCTAATCAAATAAGACTTTACTCGTTAGCCACTAACCATCATAATAAAAAATTATTCTACTTTCATTTTATCAATTATTTACCGTGTTCTATAGCGGTCAGTTACATTGACCCAACAGCCAGGTCTTTAACCTAGCCGAGCACCGTATTAGTGCTAATACCATACATTTAGGGATTTTCATCCCATTCCCCGCTTCTTGTCATTCTAGAATGCTTAATTAAGGCATTCGTGAAGTTCAGAGTTTGCAAGGTAAAATTACCAAAATACCCATCTAGTGGCAAATTACCAAAAAGCCCCTGGGGTCCACTATCATTCCAACACCTCATATAAACTTCAAAACAACCTTTCAGGTGTTTTACCACCCTTTTTGGACTAAAAAGTCCTTTAAAAACTTTACCAGAAGAGTTACCAAAATACCCTTCTCCGGGTGGCAAAATGCCCCCCTAGGGTTCCTAGCACAAGATAAATCTCAAAAGCACTTAAAATATTTTTTTGTCCTCTCGAATTCATTCTCAAGCTAAAAAGTATTTTAGAAAATTTTTGCCCGAAAATTCGGAACCGGTGTCTGAACCGAACGCTTAAAAGTCCATTCGGCCAAAAATAGCGAACGACTTTGGAATGCCCCAAAATCTTGGGAAAATGAACTTCTTAACATCCTAGGGTTCCCATAAATGTTTTGCGCGAAATCGCGCTAGTTTGGTATTTTAAATTACACTATAACGTTTCACAGTTCCCCGTGTTAGTTTCATTTCCGGTCTTTGGAAAAATTTGAAATGTCTCCCTGATGTAGATCTCCTAAAAATACCTAGGGTCTCTTTTTTTCACTTTGTCTAAATCTAGCTCTAGCTATTTTTAATAAATTCGTGAAAAACTGCCTACATTAGTATCTAGTATTAGCGACGAAAACGACTACTATTCAAAGGAAAAAATTTTGCAGCTACTCCGGTTGGAGGAATCTTCCTCCTATCCCCTATATAGCGATAATAAATTGTCTTTAAATGTTTCTAGCGGCTTTTATTTAGTGACGTTAAAAAGGTGCTGCTAATAATTGTCGTTAAAAGTGTTAGGAGGAAGCCACTAGAAATATTTAGTGACTATTAATTGTCACTATACATGGGGTTGAAGGAAGATTCCTACAACTCGAGTAGGAGCCAATATTTGTTCCTATTCAAATTACACACACACTGTTACACCTTTTTCTTCACTCACTCTCCTTCCTCCTCACGGTTATACACACAGGGACATGCACATCCACTCCTGCACTCCTTTGCCACACACAATTACACCTTCATATGCCTAACCCATACTATAATACACTAATTCACGTGTATTTACCCACATATATAACCATATACACATACCATCACTTCCGTGGAACACACACACTCACGCACAGTCACGGCACACACTGAACACATTCACACACACATACCCACCATTTCTCTCTCACTGCTATGGGCGCACACCACTAGCTACACCTTCCCCTCCCCCACGCTACCTTCCCCCTCCCTTTTCCTCCCTCATCTAACCCCTCCTGCACCCACACAACAGTAGCACCAGCTGCTGCCCTCTCCCTTTTCCTAGCCCCTTCCTCCTTTCAAATATCAGCAGGGCACTAGCCCTTTCACCATGCACACCACTGGCTTCCCCACGACTGCTTCACCCTTCCCCTCACTCCCTTACGCACCACCTGCTCACGCACGCACAGTGCACTAACACCCAACACACCCAGCTCATTCCCAAGCAAATACACCCACTTAACTACACAGTTATACACAGTTCGAACATATATATATATATATATATATATATATATATATATATATATATATATATATATATATATATATATATATATATATATATATATATATATGGAGCTGATCCATTGCTCGCACTAGCAAATGGAGTTAAGTTGCAAGCGCGATTGACCGTCCATCCTGAAAGATGGACGGCTCATATCGCGCCTTTTTGGAAAACTGTCGGTCGTCCGCGACACTATGTCGCGGACGGACTTTTTTACCTTTTTGCCCCTCCACCTGTCCGCTACACTGTATCCCAGACGGTCCAAATCTTTTTTTATGTTTTTTTTAAGTTCGTCCACTACATAATGTAGCGGACGTTTTTTTGACAAAAATATCCTCATGTTCCATCCGCTACATTATTTAGCGGACGAGTTGACAGGCACTAATTTTTTTTCTTTCTCTTTCTCTATCCTTTCTCTCATTGTCCTTCTGACATCTCTCTCTCTCGTTTCTCTCACCGTCCTTTCTCATTAGAGCTGTTACCTGCGCAGGCCTCTTCCCTGGAATTTGTTCTGTTGTGGTGAGTCATGAATTATAATTTTTATGTTTGCCGTGTTCTGCTTTGTCACGGTAGTGCACAGATAGGATAAAAGTTCTGGGAAACATTTGTTCTGTCCTTTCTTTCATGTTATGCTTTGTCTCGGTAGTGCACAGATGGGATAAAAGTTCTGGGGAACATTTGTTCTGTCCTTTCTCTCATGTTCTGCTTTTTCTTTGTGAATTTGGCCTTTTGGAAACATTTTTTCTTCAGATAATGTTTTTTGTTTGTATGGTTACCTCAATGATAAAAGTTTACAAAAACAAAGTAAGAAAGAGAGGGTTAAACGGGCTCTAATGAGATACAGTGACGGGTTCGTGGGTAAGCATCCATGGCTGCCGTGAGGAGGTGAGGACGAGGGGATTAGTGCACCTGTGTGTGAAAAAAGAAGGAGGGGGGAGTAGCATCATGTTGTTGCCTTGAGTGAGAGTGCATGTGTGCGTGTGTGAGGGAGAAATGAACAAAGGAAGAAAAATAGTGCCTGCCTACTCGTCCGCTACATAATGTAGTGGATGGAACATGAGGGTATTTTTGTCAAAAAAATGTCCGCTACATTATGTAGCGGACGAACTTAAAAAAAAACGTAAAAAAAAGATTTGGACCGTCCGCAATACAGTGTAGCGGACGGGTGGAGGGGCAAAAAGGTAAAAAAGTCCATTCTCGACAAAGTGTCGCGGACGACTGACAGTTTTTGAAAAAGGCGCGATCTGGGCCGTCCATCTTTCAGGATGGACGGTCAGATCGCGCTTGTAACTTAACTCCATTTGCTAGCGCGAGCAATGGATCAGCTCACACATATATATATATATATATATATATATATATATATATATATATATATATATATATATATATATCACCTTAAAGCCTTGTCACCTTTTCTCTCCTTTCCTCTCTGGTTCCCGCTTGTTCTGCTTCTCTCTTTTCTTTTCTTTTTTTGTTTCCTTTCTTTCTTTCTTTCACCCGAGAGTAGTCGTCTTACTCCCCTTTTTTTATTGTTCAATTGGCTTAGTCACCATAAACTCATAGGTGTCAATCTAATAATTAAACCTCTAAATCATATTTTTAAAATTGTATGATAGACCTCCATCTTTATCTATTTACGAAAGAACCCCCTAACTCTTTTCTCTTTTTTTTTTTACATCTAATGTATACTGCTGCTTCTAAAATATTATTATTATTTATTTTAACGCGCTCAAAAGATTTGCGCTAGGAAAAAAATGCGGGTATTACATATATATATATATATATATATATATATATATATATATATATATATATATATAGACACACACACACACACACACACACAATGTTTTAGGGTTAAATAATTACTCATGGATCATCAACAATATTGTTTAACCCTAATGTGGATTGAGAATTGAGTGTCGGAATTGTGATTACAGGTTTGGGTATTAAGAAAATAAAAAAATAGCGACGGATTTCATTTCGTTTCTAATAGCTTGTTTGCGAGTTTTTTTTTTTGGAGAGAAAGGGAAAGAAAAGAAAGGAAAGTGACTAATTTCTTCCATTTTCTCTAGTTTGTGAGTTTTTTTTAAGGAGAGAAAAGAAGAGAAAGGGGAGAAAAGTTTGAGCTTCTTTTGCCTCTAAATCTTTCCTCTCAAAATTGAGAAGAGACGGAGAGAAAGAAACTCTCATAAGTAATATTTTTATAATACCCATACTACCCTTGAGACAATGAAGACTAAAATTTTAATGACTTTTAGGTTTTAGAATTTCTTATAGGAGCTTAACATTTTATTTACAATCAAATGATTATTTTATATGTTAGAGTTTACTCATATCTGATTATTTTACTTTCGATGTGACATTAATTAGATTTTGATGTTGGGATGTTTGTGATCAACTTATGACTATTTTTGTTTTTTACATGCATGGTAACATTAATCTGCTATGTAAGGCATATGACATTAGCATTGTATGTATTTTGTATGATTTATTGTAAACTAATTTGTTTTCCCAACGAAATTATTTTTTTTTAGGATCATACATTCATAGTTTTTTAGGATCATACATTCATAGTTTTTATTAGAATTATCACAATGTAATATAAGGGTATATACGTAATCGGATGGATTTTTTTTTCTTTTCTGCTGAACTAACAAATAAGAGAAAAGAATGATACTTTCTTTTCTATCTTAAACTCACAAACAAGAGGAATGATAATGTCTTTCCTTCTCTTCTTTTCTCTTCTCTTCTCTTCCCTTCTCTTCTTTTCTTTCGTCTCAAAACTTGCAAGCAGGCTATAAAAGTCTATGTATTTTTTAACTTTTAACGACAAAAATTTCTGTCGCTAAAAGATTTACCGATGGGATTTTATTGACAAAATTCTGTTTGCTGGCAGGCTTTTTAGCGATGGAAGATCTGTCGCTAAAAGACTGTCGGTAAACTTTTAGTCATGAAAAATTCCTTTGCTAATTTTTTTAAAATTAATAATTTTTAAAAACAAGAAATTAAAATAAATACAAAATTTTTATTTAGCTAATGAATGTCCGTCACAAAAATAATTTTTTGTTCGTCGCTAAAAGTTAGTTTTTTGGTGACGGAAAAGTTTAAGTGACGGGGTTATTCACAACTGACTTTTTGGACTTTTGCGACCGAAATTTCCCGTCACTAAAAGTTAATCTTTAGCAGGGAAGTGTCCATCGCTAAAAATCCTACACGACGGAATTAGGACTTTTAGCGATAGAATTGTCCGTCACTAAAAGTCTTTTTTCTTGTAATGTTAGCCGCAACAAATTGGACAAAATTATTGTTTATTCCTATTGCAATATTTGAGAATGATGTCACTTGATTAGGTGAATTGCCATCTTGGAGTTAACATATATTTTATTGAAGATTGAATCATAGATTGGTTTCTATAAATTTGGAAATTATTATATGTTCTAAAGTATTCCATTTTTTATTTTTTCGACCTTGCCATACTTGTCGAAGAGCAGGAAGAGATCATCTGTGGTGGTCCTTGCACGTATCAATCAGATAAACAACAAAAATTCAAGGACGGTCGGACGGTTGAAATGGCAATTGAGTTCCGCAAAGAAAACAAAATGTGAAACAAAACTGAGGAGACTTACGGAAAGTGATGTTCAGGATCAGGAGGGAGTAGGTGTCATTGATGTCAGGCGGTCCAATCCGGCCGAAGTGCGACATCTCTCGTTACTGGCAATCGAGGTGATCAAACGTGGGGTTTCTAGGGTTACGCTCTAAGAAGAGTTATGTGTTTATGCATTTAACTTGTGTACGGAATTTTCTTGAGGCGTGCATTCGGGAACTGGTTGGGGGCTTGGTAGGTGGGGGTGGGATAGTGGGAGGTGAGCGGCGAAACTGATTGTGGGGGATAGAGAAGGGGGAAGGGGAAATGAGAGAGGCAGGGAGAAAGAGCAAAGGTTATTGTTTTGCTTTTTACTCACATTTAGTGACGGATTCCAGTCCCTCATTAAAAGTTCGTTGCTAATTTTTTTTTGCTTTTAATCACCTTTAGCGACGAAATCCAGTTCGTCGAAAGTCGTCGCTAAAATTATTTTAAAATTGGAAAATTTTAAAAATAGCTTTTAGCGATGGATTATTCCGTCGGTAATAATCCATCGATAATGGTCCGTCGCTAAAAACTTTTGCCTCGCTAAAGACTATTTTTCCAGTAGTGACATTTCTGGATGGTGTGCTAGACAAAGAAATTTTTCTGGGCCAACCAAAAGGTTTTGTTGTAAAAGTCCAAGAGAGAAAGTCCGTACACTTGTTAAATAACTTTATGAATTAAAACAAGATCCTAAATAGTGACATAAAAACCTTGATAAAGTTATTCTTTCTAATGCCTTTGTAATAAATGATTCCAATCGATGCGCTTACGTGAAAACCTTTGAGCATGTTTGTGTTATTATTTTTTTTTATGTTGACGATATTTTATCTTTGGTACCAATATGCATGTTATGTAAGAAAAAGGGATTTCTTGTTCAAGAACTTTAATATGGAGATTTAGGTTATGTGAATGTGATTTAGGTATCAAATTGATTGCGAATAATGAGGGAATTTCTGTTACACAATCATATGATTTAGAGCACTTGCTGAAACATTATAATTATTTTAGAATGGAACCTCTTTATATTCCTTTTGATCTGAATGTTCGATTAAAAAAAATGTGGGTTGAAGTATGTCTCAGCATAAGTATGCTGAGATAATCGAATCTTTGATGTATCTTTGTAACTAACATGACCTGATATACTACATGTAGTTTGCTATTTGATTAGATATTCATGTAGCCCGAGTTCTCAACATTAGCATGCTATCAAAATGATGTTTAGATATCTTAGAGTGACGTTGTATGGGATTCATTCTATTGGTGATTTTCCTAGTGGTTTTGAAGGGTTTATTGATGCCAATTGGATCACACACTCAAAGGAGACCGTGGCTACTAGTTAGTATGTGTTCATCTTATTAGGAGGTAGTGCTATAGCTTGGAAGTTCAATAAGCTAATTGTTAAAAATCCCAATACATCCCATCTAGATAGATGCCGAGAAGCCAAAAACACAATTCGTGCCCCGGCGATCCCGTTCTACAATAAAAGCAGAGTTTATAGCATTAGAACATTTGACCAGTACTAAGCGAAATGGCTTATCTCATCCTGACTATGCAATTTTGACCACTTTTGGACCCATTTTCTGGATAAATCAATTTTTTTAACAATCAAAGTTCAATGGTTTCAAGCCGCCCAACACTGTGCGCACCGCGGTCATTCCCATCAATTTCTTTCTAAGTGTTGAATTCGGTGCATTTCCTAAATTAAAGGAGTCGATGGCGTGCCACTCACCGAAGTGGCGTTGGCTTCCTTCCCTTAGAACACCACCACCACCCCCCACCCTAAAAGGGTCGGCCGGTTTTTACTCTTTATGGGGGTTAGTTTTCCCCATGTTAAAAATTGCCTACTCACCCATTTGGGGTTCTTTCCTCGTCTCCCCTTAGGGGTCCTTTCCCGGGCTCCCTTACAGATACCTCTCCTTGGTAACTCCTTGCCTCACCCTTTGGGGACTCCCTTTCCTTGGGGACTCCTTTCTTCCCTCCTTGTTGAATGAAAGCTTCATACTCCATGACCTCCATCGTCGCGACTGGGTGCTACGACTATCGTCGCAATGTCTAAGCGGTGCTACGCCCGACCACACTTGAGCATCACGATACCCCTTTTCATATGTGCCGATGGCGCTCCTTCCCTCGGCCGCACCCACCCAATGTAGTTGTATCATGCGCTTCCATACAACATTTAGTGAACACGCCCCTGAGCCATCTCCATTAAACGTGCTTCCAGCACCACATACTTCCATAACATGTTGGGTGCAGTGAGGCGCATCATTGGTCCAACGACATTTATTATATGTTTTAGTTCTGATTTTCTTTTTGGGCAAAACAAAGAAAGAATAAAAAAAATGTATGGATAAGTTTGGGTTCTTAATTTGGGCGTCTTACATGACCTGGGCTTGGTCATGTGAGGAAGGCTTGGTGCTTTACTGGGCCCGTTTTATCAAATTTGAAATGGTGCAATCTATGGGCTCTAGGCAGCCCTTTAGGTCAGGTGAGAGCGTGTAGAACTGCAGAAGTAAAGGCTTTTTATCCTTGTTTTCGCAGGAGAAGATAATTACAATTCTTATATAAAAATTAGAAATAGTAGCTAAGTCTTTTTATTAATACTTATAACGATAATTTTTAAAAGTATTTTTTTGAAGTCACTATGCAAAAGGCACTAAAAAAATAACGAGTATTACTTATCACTATAAAGTTGGTTGCAGTAGCCACTTTTCCTTTTGGAGGTGGCTTCATGTATGTGCGGCACATGAGTGTACGTAAAGCCTAAACCCTGAAGCAGAAAATTAGTTTTTTTTTTTTTTCATTTGAGATTAGCAACAGTGAAAGAGGAATGAATAATTGGAGAATTGTTATGGCTTTTTATCTTCGGTATTTTTGTGATTACTACAACTTGGCGCAAAGGAACAATTTGGGATCATCCTTTCACTAAGTATTGTATGGAACCTTAAACTTCGGATAAAAAACTTGAGAAGAACGGTTGTACTATTTTACCATTGAGACAGGGAATTGGTTGCAGCGTAGTCCCCCCCCCCCACCCCAACCCCAAGGTAGCGGGTTTTCCACGTTAATATCGGTGTTGCTCTGATTTCCTATTACCGATTTTTGCTACTTGTGGTAAAGTGGCGTTGATTACAGAGGACTTCGCCCGCGATCTTAACACAACGTTGAGAACTTTTTCGAAGTCGTTATTTTTTATTTCCCTTCTCTAAGTTCTTGGACATCGACCGCGATCTTGACACAACAGTGAAGAACTTTTGTCGAAATTGTTATTTTCTAATTCCCCTTCTCCAAGTTCTATCTGTGGTACTAGAGTTGTCAAACGGGCCGGGCGGCCCGTGGGCTGGCCCGGCCCGGCCCCGTCCATGAACAGTAGCGGCCCAGCATAAGCGGGCTTGGGGCCTGGGCCTGGACCAGGCCTTCAGATTCTGCGAAAAAACCAGGCCCGGCCCGGCCCGGAAACTGCCCGGGTTTGGCCCGACCCGAAGTCGGCCCGGTTCTGGCCCGGTTTGGCCCGGTCTGCGGCCCGGGTCTGGCCCGATTTTGGCCCCACCACTTGTTTGAATTTTTTGCTTTTCCCCCCCTTTCTTCCACCCCTTTTCCAAAATTTCACTTTTACCCCCCCCCCAACAGCATTGTTATGTGTTAAGATTTTATTAATAAAGCTCACCAAGAAGAGTATGAAAATGTTTAACATATAATAAAAAATATAATGGCTAACAAATAAATATGTATATACATACATACATATATATATATGTATATTACTTATAATGAAATAAAAGGATAAAGATTAGGTTCGTTAAATTGTGAATATTGCCTAGAGATGAAATTTAAAATTGAATAATAAGAAGAAAAAAAAGGGCCCGGGCCCGGCCCAAGCCCGGCCCTAAATATTGGGCCTAGGGCCAGGGCCTGGACTAGGCCTAGGTTTGCCTTCGGCAGGCCCGGCCCGGCCCGGTTGGCAGCCCCACTGGCCCGGCCCCACAGCAGGCCCGATGGGCTTGGGCTGGGCCGGCCCAAGCCCGGCCCTTTGACAACTCTATGTGGTACATTGGTCATGCCGAGAACTTTATGGAATCGAAACTGGCCGAAGCACAGAGACGGTGTGAACGTGGACTCACCATCTCCCTTCATTTGGTCGAACAAAAGCAAGTAAACAAAGCAAGACAACGTATGATAAAATCAGATGGAGGATGGTATTGAAATCACAGCATATGCAAAACCAATTTAATACTTTCTTCCGTCGATCCTGCACTGCAGAAATAAAGAATGCTTCCTTCATTGTTTAACCGGAATCTTCTTCCTCAATAATTTAATAGTTTCTAGCCTGAAAAGCTGAAAAAGTGCCAGATGAAGGCCAGCACAAGATCGGGTTGGTGACTGACTTTACCAAATTTTTTAGTCTATCAACAAGTTAGTTTCTTGTCCAAGCAAGATCTTATAATTCTCTCGTCTACCTTTTATTCAGAACAGGGTGTATGAGATTTCTGCATAAATATCTTGAAAATATCTGGGGTTAGCACGAGTATCTCTTTAAATATCTGATCCAAAGACTATATTTAAGGTTTCTTCAAACATCTGATCTGAAACTATCATGCATGGCTTTTTCTTCTTCTTCTTCTTCTTCCAACTTCCTAGCTAACCTGGTTGAGTGTCGTTGTGCATGTAATGCACACCTTAGCCATATCTTGTTAAGATTTCTACTGTCGCCATGACAGAGAGCTCACTTTTGTCATGTGCCATGTGTACTGCACTCTGACTTGTTACCCACCATTTCTCAGCTCGTGCGAGTACTTTGGTGAGAAGAAAACAAGCCAGTTCACTAGATTTTGGACTGGTTCGTTGCCTGCCATTTTATTCCAGCTCCAGTTGTGCGCTCTCTCATTCTCTCTCTCAAAAACACACGCACATATACACACAGAGGCAGGTATGGCCGGGTTTGTGCAATTTCCTGTTTGTACATTCAGACTCCAGAGATCGACGACCAAAAAGATAAACACAGAATGCTCCAGAGAAAAATTCGCTTTCTAATTACTCTCTTGGTTCCAAGATTGTTCACATTTTCTTTCTACGAAACCATTTGAGCTCCTTTGTGCAAAAACTAATAGGAAAGATCTCATACGTCCAAAAATGTTAAAATGGTTTATCCTGCGAGATTAACAAATTTTCTTTCCGTTGTGTTTGTTTTTTTGTTACCGTTCCTTTTTTTTTTTGCCCGTTCTCAGGTTATAGGAAATATAAAATTAAAGATTTCTTGTTCTCTTCATGTACTGATAATTGAAAATATATGTACGATGTAACATGTTTTAATGTCATTTTTCACGATTATCGCTCAGTCACTTAAGGTCTAAAAGCGTGGAAGGCTGAGCATAATCAGGAGTAAACAAATGACTCAATGTCTTGAGTTACGAGCCAGGAACTCCCCACAATTAAGATATAATTAGGTCCGAGCTCTCCTCCAAGGCCGCTATCACGGAATCAAAATACAGCAAGGCCGTGTCCACCTTGAGCTATGAGCTATTCCCACCAATTAATGCTAGAGGATCTCAATAAGGCCTTTATTTCTTTATAGGAATAGAGTAAGGCCTTGACTTCTTTAAGCTAAGAGCGGAGAGCTTCCTAATTTATTTGTCTGGGTTTCTTCAATACAACTTAATTTGATATCCCATCAAAAAAATGAAATCTTCTCTATGTCATTTGAATACCAGTTTTCGCACATTTTAAGGTCATTGGAATGAATTTTAGTATCATATATTGACAAAGAAACGGTGGATAAATTTTGAATTTGTTAATTTTAAAAACAGAATTTGAATATCGTATCAAGTCAGGAAAGCTCAAAACATAAAAATAAAAACAATCAAAATGGAAACTACATAAAGCCTTAGTTTTATTGACAGACAAAACCCAATTACGTTGTTGTACCATAGCAACTCTCCAGGCTTCCTCTGGTACTATTTGTTCTACGCATAACTCCGTCCTACACATGAAGAAAAAGGAGTATGATCCGTAAGTACAAGCATAAAAAAGTGAACAAATTTTAGCCGCTTCCAGGGTTGTAAGGATCTTCCTCCGATCCCGTATATAGTGACAATTAGTAGTTGCTAAATATTTCTAATGACTTTTCTACTAACATTTTCAGCAATAATTTTTAACAATATTTATTTATTTTTATTAAATAAAAGTCACTAAAAACATTTAGCAATAATTAATTGTCCTTATATGAAAAATAGGAGGAAGATTCTTTAAGCTCATATAGCAGCCAAAATTCTTTCTAAAAAAAAGTTATATCTTTAAGCCCACTTATAATTGTATCCCTTTAACTTAATGGCAGAAGGTGTAAGATTTGTACAAGCATTATGAAGAGAAATATCTTTGGCTGACATGCATAACAATCCCTTCAAATATCTGATCCAAAACTATCTGGCCTGCCTTCTTCTATCCAACTTCTGTATTGTTTGCAGACGACTCACTTGGTATACCCATGTGCCCTTTGCTTATTCTGACTCGTTACCCACCTCTTCCTAACCCTTGCAACTATTCGTCGTGAAGACAAAAGCCGCGGCTGCACGAGTACATGGGTTAGCACAGAACTATCAATTGAAAATGGAAAAGTGCTAATAGAATACTAACTATGGCTTGTCACATACTCCCTAGTTGTACTTTTACTTGTTTATACATGGAGATGATCTGATTGTCGCGGGATCGTTATGTTGCTTTTTTTGGAGAGCGGGCATCACACTTCTAAAATTAACGCACTTAGTAAATAATGTGTCACGTTGTTTCTACTTTCCAGACTTTAAGTTTGGCAATTAGAACATAATACCTAAAGAAATTTGAACCCAATATTGGCAAAACCTTGCAATATTAGATACGAGACACAAACCAATATTAAAGTGGGTACCTACTATTGCAGTATATGAATTACTTAGAGATATGTAATTAAGAGTGGTCTCACTTTGTTAACTCAAATAGTTCATGAACTTAGCAATAATATTAAGATGAAAATCAAATTCAGTTTCTACCTTACTACATTGGGATCTGAAATGATGTCAAGACCTTTTTCCTGATCACTTTGTGAATTCCTGATCACTTCGTGAAAACTTTCGGCAGCATTGAAGATAGTTCATGGTCATTTTTATCATGTGAAGTTGACTTGCTCTAGTTCAACGACAGCCAAAACCTATGCAATTAAATCACCATCACAACTGATCTCCAACATTACAGCATCGCTCTATAACAATCTGAAACAAGGACATGCTCAGCCATACTTACAAAATTCATTTTTTTCCTCGAAATAGTCAGAAGTGTAATGTGTATAGCCATCGATACGAGAATTAGAACTAGAAACCTTAAGGTTATTCCTCAAGAGCCTTTGTCACTTCACCCACCCCTTGAAGTTAAAATTCATTTTCTTATCAGAATTCTTGTAGGTTAAAATTCATTTTCTTATCAGAATTCTTGTAGGTAAAAGTGAATCCAAACTTCTGTGGTTCGAAATGAAGCTTAAGGTTGAATCTCCTGTAATGGATAGGCATAAATAATTAGTAAAAATGAAAGTGAGAATAGATATAGCAAGAACTGAAGACGCGTGAACATGGACATCTCAAGTTTTTCACTGAATAACCTGCTAAATTTATCACTTAGTTCTGCGGAAGCAAGTCTGTTGCGGAAGAAATCTGAAGGACCTTAGTCAAATATTTCCGCGTGATGGAGAAGCCTGAATATCAATGAAAGGTTTACAGGATACGTGATAATTTAATTTTAACTCAACCTCATAGAGCCCTTTATATAGGGGGTTTAACGAGGTTATAACCTCCTCTTGGTAGATTAAAATACCTCAATGGTAGTTACCTCAAACGATTATATCACCCGATCCGTGATCCTCTTTGGCTATTAAAGCCCAAGTCGTTGATGATTTCCAGGTGAAAATGACTATAATATCTCTAGTCATAAAATTTTATTATTACAGGGTACAAGTTGTGACAGCTAATTGCTAGTGCATTTTATCGTTATTTATGCCATATAATTTATCAAAAGAAGACCCTTGGATATTGACCAATATCAGCATCGATGCCTCAGCGTTTAGTAAGAATTGGATATATAAACGAATAATAAATTACTTTTTGGATTTAAACGAAATGTCACATGTTGCTGCTAAAAATATGTTCCGCGTACGTTGCGGAATTCGAGTCTGAACCGATGACCTGCAAGACAAAACAACGAGTGACCACCGGGTGGGGTTCCCGACGGAGAACTCTCCGATGCTTAAGTCAGAGCGCAGCTACATACATGATAATGACTATGAAAAAGCATGAATTGTGTAGTTGTTCCAAATCTGGGGGGTAAACCCCTTTATATAGCTGTAAGAGAAGACTCCTAGTAAGACTGGGGCGTGGGCAAGATGTGTTAGGATCGCGTTGGGATCCTCAAAGATCACATCACGATCTCTGATAAAATAATTATCTATCTCCCGGTTTGACTAGGATTGCCGGGTATTTCTCAATTATTGGGAGTTATATCATAAGCCCCCCCCCCACCCCACCCCCCACCCCCCCACACTTCCTTAGCCAAAATGTTTGGCTGAGAAAGTTTATATCTAGTGTCTCGAGACACGCAACAGATTTGCGAGGGATTCTCCATTCACTTGTAGGGGTAGTAATATTTCTTTTTTTCATGTACTCGGACCTAAGCTCTTGGGAGCTTAAGTCTTGGAACTAAGCCCAAGTAGGGTGCTAGAACTCTAGCTCTTGAAGTTAGGTCTTTAGAATGTTGCCTAAGTAGGCTACTGATCGGAATCATCTTTGGGAAGATGAATCATTGAATCTCGGGATCCTTTAGAGGTTGTGCCCCACGTTAGCCTCTCTAGAGAGAGGACACAAAGCTGTGCATGCGAGTTGTTGCATGTGCTAAGTGTTTGAATGTCCTCTTGAGGGGTCACCTCTCCTGCGAAAGGAGTTTTTTTGTGCAAGTGTGTGTTCTTTAGCTTGAGCTGACCACATCATGCTTGCGTTTTACTTTGACGTGAACCCTTATCGTCAACTAAGGGCTGGCAAAGAAGCCTTGCACTCACACTCGGTCAGGTTTCGAATTAACAAAACAGGGTAGGGGGTGAACTCCCACTAGGTTTTGCCATTTCACGGGTTAGAACTAGAGCTAAACTGTTTGGATAGAACTTGAGCTCTATCCTGTCATCCTTGAGGGTGTTCGTCCCTTGAGGGACCGCCCTAAAGGGCTAGTGGAACGTAGAGTTCTGATAAGCGCCCTTGAGGGCTAATGGAGCACAGAGCTCATGTAAATACCCCTGGGGGTTTGAAGGAACTAAGAGTTCTCGTATGCGTGCCCTCGGGGGCGGATGGAGCGCCTAGCTCACAAAAAATACCCTCAAGAGTTTGGGTCAAATGCGCACTAAATAAGAAGACGCGGGGCATATAGCCAGTAATATGACTACTGTTATAAAGCCCCCTGCCTTTGAGAAGGCCTAGATATATAAAGAAGGCTTTTCACCCTATCTGTAGGACACAATCGTAAGAAGACCTGTATGGAACAATATAGAACCCCACAATCTGCCTCAACTAGACGAGCATATAAAGCTAGAGGGTGCGGAGTTCGTCTGAGCAAGATGTCACTGATGATCAGTAGAGATAGAGGATGCTAAATTCGTCCGAGCAGAATATCACAGCATATTAGTGATGCTTATTAGCAAAGGCTGACGATGTGCTCTACTTCACTAATTGAGGTCACTGTGTGACCGAATATCACAAGATAATAATAAATGCTGAGTTGACAAGATGTTGCAGCAGAAACCGTAGGCATGAATTCTAGTCGCAGGATGCTGTAAATTTGTTCCTTGCTTTATGAAGCGATTTATACATCACTGCTAATGCTTGTAGGCACAGTCTAAGCCCTTGCATCAAGAAAAAATGTGTGACTGAAAAAATGGCTTTTAAAGCAAAAAAGGCATATAACAGTGCAACTATGTTTTTAACATAGAAATAAGAGTGGTGGTCATACACCGTGACCCCATTAGGGCTTTTGTCAGTGAGGCGACAGGGATGTGCTGCATTACGTGTCGCAAGTGAACTTTAAAAAATGATAACCGTCGGTAAAACCCAACATGTGATGTGCTTGTGCCAATTGATGCAAATAATGCTAGACCAAAATAGAACGTATGTCTTAGTAATATACGAGCGCGTAGGAAAAGTAGCCCTTGAGAGGCTTGCTAGAGCCTAAAATTATAGTCTTTTTATTATTAATGACAAATATGCACTATCAAAAGTGCACAAACTCTTAAAGAATGCGCAACATGTTCATTCTAATTGTGCATTCTAAAACTTAATGTTCAAAAGAGCTCCTGGCGTATGCCAAATAAATAAGATCATGTAGGTCTTAAATCTAAATAGGCATTTTTTATAGATTAAAAGCTTGATACTTTAAAAAGTATGCGGCCTAAATGGAATAAATAAGACTTTTTCTGTCTTAAGTATAATTATGCACTTGTCGTAGGTAAAAAGTTTAATGCTTTAAACTGTGTGGCATACGTTGAATAAAGAAGACCCTTGGGGTATTAAGTACAAATATGAGTCTTTCATAGGCCAAAAATCTAATTATTTTTAAAAATGTGGCATATGTGGAAGAGACAAAAGACCCTGCGGGTCTAAAATGTCAATACGCATAATTATGGGGGTTAAAAGAAAGAAAACACCTGATATTTTGGTTTGTCCAGATCTCTCAAGGGCCTCCATCTGCAAGTCTCTTGATCAAGACTCTTTTTGGTGGGAAGTCCAGCCGCCGTGTTGCGGCCGGCACGATTTGAGGGAGTTGACAAGTGAGGCAGTGGCCGTAGAGGCGTTCCTTTGGTCGGATTTGACCCGGAGGAGGCGTCGTTCAAAGGGACGGTGAGTTGGCAGCCGCTAGTTACGATGCATCGAATCTGCGAATGAGTGGCTGCCGGTCGCCGATTCTTTAAGCTTAGTTGGGATATTGGCGGTGGAGCTATAGCTGGCAGTGACGGCGAGCTCTGTCTGGGCCGGCTGCGGTGGCGAACAGCGGCGGTCTTCTTCTCGGCTGTCCTGGCACTGCTAGTCCCTCTAAAGTCTTCCTCTTCTTCTTCTTTTTCTTTTCGGTTTTTTGGTTTGGTTGTTATGAAATTGCTTCGGCAATGGCTGTTGGGGCAGCCCTTTGGTGGCTATGTTTTGAAATGGAGACTTTCGGCAGTCGTTGATCTCTTTCGAGTATGAAGCGACGGTTCGGCCTATCATGGTTGTGATGGTATCGACTGTGCGGGTCGCGGTGGTGCACATCTCGATGGTGCGGGTCTGTCCGATTTACCCGAAGGAGGAGGTCGGTAGAGGAGTTGGCATTGCGGCTGCGCAACGGTGAGACTTTGATGGCGCGGTCGAGGTGGCGATTGCGGGTGCTGCTTGTCACTGTGGTCATGGCACCTCTTGGCGCTGCCGCTAATTGCAGTGGTGATTAGGTTCGCCTGATGGTTGTCGATCTGGCTGCGCCATGATGAAACTCTGAGGTGAACACTAGATGAGAACCCACGGGGTTGCCGTTGGTCATCCTTTGAAGTGATTGGAGGGTCTACTGCTTGACAGTTGACCGGCGGCGAGTTGTTGTGAACTACGGCGATGTTGATGGCGCCGGTGGCGCTGCTGTGGCGACGTCTCCCTGTTTTCTCTCTAAATATGATGGCTAGGTGTTGTAAGTGCGTTGAGTTCTCGGCAACGACTGAGTGTTTCCCCTTGTTGCGATGGCATAGATTTGGAGCCACGGTGGTGATGGTTGTGCCGGTCGGCGTTGTTGACACCGGCGTTGCTCCTTCCCCTTTTTGTTTTGTGATGACCATGGATGACTGTTTGAAGGAGGTCGGGTTTGGAGACCCACGATAGCGGTGCTGTCAGTTGGCTGCCGGCGGCGGGTTCCAAGACGTATGACCAGAGTTTTTTTTGACGTGATTGTTGTATCTGTTCCGGCAACTTCACGCCGACGATTTGTGACATCGGAGATCAAAGTGTTTGCGCTGGTGAGAATCTTCATTAAGGTGGTTGCGCCGGTGGCAGCGCTGCTACTAATGCTTATTTTCCTTTTGCTGGACTTTTTTCCCGGAGGTGCCGGGCGGCCCCTTGCTGGTTCTCTTTGCTGCTCTGGTAGCTTTGCAACGACCGGAGATGGTGACGTCCGGACCTTGTGATTGTGCATGCATGGGCTCGTCGTGTAGGCGCCGCTGATGGTGGCGCCGTTATTGTTTATGGTGTTGACCATGGGGCGAAGTGGTTCTGTCGGTTGGCCACCGCGGCAATTTCCAAGACAATGAGGAGACTGTTTGAAGGGGGGTTGGAATTCGAGACCAACGGTGGCAGTGTCGTCGGTTGGCTACGACTGCGATTTCCAAGTTGTACGATCAAAGTATTTATATGATGTGATTACGTTTTCTTGAGGTCAATCGGCTAGGCTAGCGGGTCTTACGGATGGCGTCAAAATATTACTGCTAAAAATATGCTCTGCGTACGTTGCGGAACTCGGCCTGGACCAATGACTTGCAAGACATAAAACAAGTGACCGTTGGGTGGGGTTCCCGGCGGAGAACTCTCTGATACTTAAATCAGAGCGCAACTACATGATAATGACTCTGAAAAAGCATGAATTGTTTAGTTGTTCCATACCTATACCTGGGGGTAAAAGAAGACTCCTAGTAAGATTGAGCCGTGAGCCAGATGTGTTAGGATCGCGTTAAAATCTTCAAGAATCAATCACGATCTCTAATAAGATAATTATCGATCTCTCAGTTTGATTGGGATTGTCTGGTATTTTCCAATTATTGAGAATTATATTTGAGTTATATCATCACCCATTCAAAAATAATTAATGTAATAAAATTTTCTTGATACCACTTTCTTCTTACAAGGTTCAGACATTATTTGCTATTCTTTACATATCTAGAATTTTAAGACATTTAACTTGCTTTTAACCCAATTAGCATTTTGATAATTCTTTTTGTTTCCCGATGTTTTTTTACTTCTCCTAGTTGGTTATTTCCTTCAATAGGAGGAGGGCATGGCATGGAGGACATACCATCCATATCACAAGGCACCAAACACCTCAAGTCACAACCCACCACGCTGTCGTAGCCACCAGCTACCACCATTGACCACTCGTTGTCACCACCGGTCACTGCCATCCATCTCTAAATTTGTCCCAAATCTCTCTATCTCATGTAGATTTGGCATAGATCATAAACAAGCGCGCGCAGACATCCCCTCCCAAAGTTATAAGAAGACAAGCGTGCGTGCAGCATTTGAAATTTGCTTTTATGTCTTTGATTAGAAGAATAAAAATAAAAAAACTCTATGTGTGATGAATTCAAATTGATTAAATGAAAAAACAAAGTTAAGAAAAACTTTTTATTTTGTTATGAATAGAAGAGTAAAAACAAATAACGATTCGGGGCCGAGCTGGGTTGAATTCAGGGCTAGATTGAGTAGGGTTGGAGCTAGGTTTGGGTTAGCCATAACTGTAATACAGTAATTTTCCTGGGCAAAACACAGCCCTAACCCTCCCAATCTAACCCATAGACAGGCCCACCATACTTCTATATAACTATTATAATAATAACTTCTTTTGGTGGTCTAACCCAAAAAATATGACTTTCTCTAACTTTGTTCATTTTGAGTTCACGGTCATCTTGCATCTACCGATTGAAGTTGACCTAGCAAGTGTAGCTTCAAATGAAAGCCACACCCCACCAAACAATGCCTCTTCACGTCAACTATATCCAAGCTTCTGATTTTAGCCAACTATATACATACTGCTATAAGAGAACCCCTTTAATTTATTCTGGTCTAATAGTTTTTATGACGTAGCACAACTCCATGATACGACTAGTTAAAGAATAAAGAAACTTGGACAATTTCCCATTCAGTTTTTAGCAGAACTGGTGATTATTTTATGTGGAGGAGCATTTGTTCGTTAATGTTTGATGTCGAGCCAGCCGTGATACCATTGTAAATATAGTATCCTATCCCTCACTCTCTTCCCAGTGTTTATCATGTCCTTTTGAATTTGGCTTTAGCCTTGCACCAAACAACTTTCCTTGTACAACTAATTGAGTGTTGTGCTAAACGGATCCAAAAACTCATCAATCTTTCTCTGCGTTAGGTAATTTAATGCCCCCCCCCCCCCAGCTAATTAATCTCAAGGGATTGGCTCGGTGGTCAAAAGAGTTTTGCTCCCTTCTTTAGCTTTTTCAATTCAAACCTTGGGGTCAGTATCCGAAGAGTAAATTCTCGTCTGGGCGATGCGTAGGTGCTCTCTTAAGATAATTCGAAGAGATGACTTCGTCTCGATTAACGTTAAAGCTGACCTAAAGATATACCTTACCGTCAAATCCACAAAAAAGTATAATTCACCCACTTGTTTAGTTATGTTGCTATGAAAAGTTCTATGTGGAGTACTTGTACGCACAAGATTAGGATCGGTGATTGAACAAAAATATCTGACTCGAAATTCGCATCATGAACAGCGAGAAAATGCGTATCCTTACCCAATTCGATGACTTCCAAAAGCACGTTTACGGCGTAAGATTTTGATGAAATTTACGGTTATAAGAATGTAAGATTTTGACTAGTTCCAGATGTGCGAAAACAACACCAACCTTCGTAAGATTTTGATGAAATTTACGGTTATAATGTGAGATTTTGACTAGTTCCAGATGTGCGAAAACAACACCAGCCTTCCTCGCAAAAGCAAAAACAACGCCAGATTGAATTGAAAACATGATTCACTTGGAAAACAATTAGAGTCAAGAAGTTTAAGCTGCAAAACATGAATCCGCATGCATGCATTAGAAGATTCTCAAGAATAATAAAAACAATCTGAACTCTACATATATATCCCTAATTTAATTCAAAATAACAAGAAATATGAAGTACATGATCACACAATACGAAATTGCAAATTAATTAAGTTGTTCAACACACTTTCCAACTTGCACTTACGCATATGCATATGTATATGAACCCCATCCTTGTCATGCTCCTCTTATATTCTAAGCAGGAATATACTGAGTTCAGGTCCTCCATTGCCGTCCGGGTTCATCATATAGAAAGCTTCCGAGTCACGGCTGCCCACAACTCGCTCAAACCTAGCCCTCATGTACAGCAACTCGCCCTCCGACCCCACACCTTTCCGGCCATCTTCCACCACCGGAATCACCCCGGCGCCGACCGACACGCTCTGCACAGTGCTGAGCACGTGCCAGTCCGACTCGCCGCACGCGCGCGACACCGCGTACCCGCACTTCCTTCCGTTGCAGTACATGGTCCAAGTCGGCTCTGTGAAAAGCTTGCCCGGCCGGCCAGTACCTCGCGGGCTCTTTTCGCACTCCAGCGCGATCCGGACCAACCCGGACGACATCTCCTTCACCAGGGCCGAGGTGGACACGGCCAGCTCGATGAGCAAAACAGGTTCGGATCTGGGGTCATCTTGAACCGCGAAGGTGACGAGGCCTCTCCGGTTGCCGAAGAGGGTGCCGGTCACTTTCCGGCCAAGTGACGGCGTTATTGAGAGCTGGGTTGGCAGGCTCAGCCATTTACAGGTTGGGAGTATGATGGGGATGGTAACGAAGCTGAGGATGGACTTGAGGAAAGTGGAGAGCCCCGTTCGGGTTCTTGACAGGGCTTGGAATGAAACGGGTGAGCCTCTTCGGATCAAGGGTTTGTCGGAGAGACTTGGTTTGGGTACAAGAGCCGATGATCTCAAGTAGTTTGAAGGGATAATTTTGTTGGTGCTTCTGCAGCTAATGGTTCTTGGAAGAGTCAATACCTGTTCATGCTTCATCGCAAGAGGGAGAGGGAGAGGGTATTTGCTCTCTGAGACTGCTGAGAAAGAGCAGACTTTTTGATGATTGTTTTGGGGGGAGAGAGAGGAAGAGGAAGAAATGGGGCCGACAAGGTGATGATAGTGTTGGGAGATGGTCAATATAAAGGGAAACGATGGAAGGTTGTGGGTATGGCTTTGCTTGAGTGCTGCTTATCATTTCATCGTGTTTATGGCTTATATTTATATATACCCACACAAGCGCGCAACATGACAGGTCACTTCCGATCCAAGAAATCTCATGCTCCATTCGGATCACATAAATGGATCATTTTCTTCACGCCCATTTAGAATTTATTTTATATATTGTTTATTTTTTATTTAATTTTTTTATTTTTTAAAAATATGAGACGTGAGATAAAAAATGAGTTAGTATGAAATCTTAAATGTAGAGAGAAATAAAATAAAAAAGTAAATCAGGAGAGAGAAATATAATAAAAATATATAAAAAGAATAAATATGTAAAAAAAAATTGCATAATCATTTTTAATTTAAAAAGTGATTAATTTTTGTGAAACAATCCTAAAAGAAAAATATGATCAATTTTTGTGGAATGAAAGAAGTATTTAGTTTGAAATTTGTAATTCTTTTATGAAAAATCTTTTACTACTATACGAGTGATAGGAAGATACATTCAATTCCTTAGAGCGATAAATATATATTAGTCGCTATTTTTAGCAGTACTTTTTATTGTTATTAAATAAAAATCATTAAAATATGTGTTGTAAGAATCTTTCTATGACCCGGTAATAGCAAAAAACTTTTCCTTCTTTTTTTTGAGGTGAAAGGTCATTTTTTTTCATTCTAAAAGCACGTACAAGTTATTTATGAGGGGAAGGAAGGAGTACTTTCATCGCGTACAAGAATTAAAATTACTCCACAATATCGCGAGCTTAAAGGTGAACAAAAATTCTGCTTAGGAAGAATTTTTTTTTTTTACACATGTCTTGCATACAATTTATATACAGAGACTTCTGAACCGAAAAGCAAAGTTATACACACTCTTCTAAATCAACAGCAATAGAGATAGACAAATTATTGACGAACAGAACCAACAAGCTGTTTTTCCAAGTATAAGAATTAAAATCACTAAATACGGTATCATGAGCCGCAGAGATTCACCAAAAAATTCTTGCTCGTTGTGTCACTCTTTCAAGTAATCCTCATGGTAAACCAAGTTGCTAGTTTGCTTTATTTTCTGAGGCAGGTTTCAAGCTTAAGACTAGAACATCCACCGCTTAATAATCACCAAAACACCTTCTTCACTTCTGCTCTCTTACATGTAAATTCTTGCTTGAGAATGTAATTCGTATCAAACCTAGTAAGGTGGTCAAAATTTAACACACTATAAGGCTTAAAGCACTCAAATATGCATTTTAGAACTATGTATGAAAAATTTACGAGTAAACACTAAAGAAACAATGCCTTTAGTGACCGCCAAACGCGGTCGCTAAAGGCACTAATGCGGTCGCTGAAGGGTTTTAGCGACCGCGTTAGACCGGTCGCTATAGGCCAGGTCGCTAAATTTTAGCGACCGCTTATAAAATTTGGTCGCTAATTTAACGACCGCATATAGCGGTCGCTAAATATTTTTTATTTAAAATTTTTCTATTTTTTATTAATTTATAGTATATCTTTAGCGACCGAAAATTGCGGTCACTAAATATTTTAAAAAATTATTTTACTTTTTTAAATATTCAAATTAGCGACCGAACGCTTATTCTTAGTTAGCGACCGCACATCGCTGTCGCAAAACCTGACTTTGCAAAAAAAAAAATTACAGGTCAGATAATTTGTCCAAAACCTGTCGCAGAACTAATATCAATTCATATGCAATTCACATCCAATCCAATCGATCCAAAAACCGATTTAACCTCGGTTGAAACGATTTTGAATGAATGCGTTGAAAGCTTTCAACGCATTCATTCAAAACGGTTTCAACCCCCTGTCCCGCATTCATTTAAACAGCTTGTCGCATTCATCAAAGTATAGATAAACGTTAACATATGCATTAAAATAATACAATTCATACAGTTAAGTACTGATGATCAATTCAAAACGATTAAATAACATTCAGTGCATAAATCTAACCAAACGCCTATCACTCGTCGCCAGAACAACCGCCTCCGTCATCATTTTCTTCATTCCTCGATGAAGAATGCACGTTCGATCCAACAACATCTTCATCGCCCTGGGGGTCACTGGCACTAGGATCATTGGTATCGCCCTACACGAAGCCATACAAATGATTCAACATCATATATCAAAATATGATCACATATAGAGCACAAAATACATAAGTACTTGAGAAAATTTGTATTACATGTAGTTTGGGCCCCTTTACAATTACATAACCGTCATCAATCGTCATCCGCATCCGCATCCGCGCATCAAACATTGCGTTGAAGCGTTCTTCCTCTGTCGCAGCCGGCGCATCTGCCCGAGGACCGGTATAACTGGTCTCGCTTGACGATTGAGGTCTACCGGCTAGCAACGCTCGTGCGGACTGACGAGGGTGGCCGAGTATACGGTCCTTCCTAGGACCCCCCGTAGTGTCTGACCACAACGAGAACTCGTCCATTGTCCGGCTACCGTCTGGCTGCAAGTTGGCCTAAAGTCTCTCTCTAAATAAACTCTGTATAAGAAAACAACAAAAATGTTAAAGAAATTCTATTGGCCGCAATCGCAGAACTAATATAATAGGAATACAAAAGTAATACGTGAGTTACGTGCTCACCGCAAACTGCTCGGCACTCTCAGAGACCCACTTCCCATCACTATTCATCGTCTTCTTCTTCGTAATCAACGTCTTCCGCAGTATCGTTGTCGTCGTCATCGTCATCACCATCATCATCACGGAGGGCTTCAGCATCGACCTCTTCTCCAGCATGGCCTAAATCGCAAAGAGGCTCATCAACAATATCGTTATTCTCCTGAAGCGGTACCGCTGTGGGAGCATCATCCTCTTGGTACATCTCAGCGAACACATCATCAACAACAAAGCCTCTTTTGGTCTTGATAATAGTATGCCAATTTGGATCCTTCCTTGTCACACCCTTTGCATAGAAGACCTGCGTTGCCTGAGCTGCAAATACAAATGGTTCGTAGGATCAGGGCCTTGACCTCATATTAACGTCTACAATCCCATGTCGACTAACTCGAATACCAGCTGTAATGTCAAACCATTGGCACTTGAACATTACCAGTCAATTACTGCTGCCATAATAGTCTAGTTCAACAACCTCCTCCAACTGCCCATAAAAATCACGCTCGCTATCATTATAACAATCACCTTTATTCAAAACTCCACTGATTTTGAGTTTGTTTAGTAAGGTCAACTTCCATCGTGTTAAATCTAAACCCGTTGACAATGTACCCTTTATGACACGATACTAGTCTACTCGGGCCAGCAGCAAGCAACTTGAGAGGTACATCAACTCCATCACGGACTGTCTACAACAGCAAACAATTTGCACATAGTATTAGCTTATTACATGCGGGCTATATTAGAAATGAAAAGTAGGTTTTAGAACTTACGCGCTGTCGGAAGCCACTCAGGGAACGCGTTGTTTCTCATTTTTTCAAGTTGTCCATCTGATATCCCAGGGTTTGCTAATAACACTTCCTCATCGTATTCACTTCATGTTATATGGCATCGTCATTATATTATGTCAGTAAATACTATGAGAAGGAAGATATGTACGCAACTACTTACACTATGAATGCTGCAACTTCATTGCAATTCATGAGAGCGTACAATGTTGCGGCAATGTACTCCTCCTCGGATAGATATCGACTGCTACTTGCTCCAAGTGCACGACCACGATGCTTGAATATGGAAAGACGCTCATCGAATTCTGTGTCGACACTATTGTCATTGCGACCAAGTCGATTCATCTTTGTATCAACATCAGTCTCAAAGTAAAGGGAACAGAAGTTGGTAAGCTCCTCAAGGATGTAAGCCTCTGCAATTGAACCTTCAACTCGGGCTTTGTTTCGCACCTTTTTCTTAAGGTCAAACATATACCTATGTAAGAAATAAGGATTGATTTCAGTAATCAACGCATGTGTGCAAGTATGAAATACAATTTAAAGAAGGATGGGCGACATCACCTCTCAAATGGATACATCCATCGATACTGCACAGGTCCGCCCACTCTAGCCTCATATGCTAAGTGAATGGTCAAATGCTCTATCGAGTCAAAGAAGGACGGGGGAAAGATTTTCTCTAACTTGCACACTGTCTCAACAATATTCTTCTCAAGAATCTTAACATCACTCACTCGGAGCACCTTTGAGCACAAATCCCGGAAGAAATGACTTAGTTCAGTCAATGCTTCATTTACTGGTTTTGGCAAGAGGTCACAACAGACAATTGGTATAAATCTTTCCATGAATACATGACAATCGTGACTCTTTAGACCATGAAACCTACAATCTGCAAGGTTGCAACATCGTGATATATTAGATGCATAGCCATCTGACAGCTTCAACAGTTTAACCCACTCGCACACCTGTTGTATCTGCTTTTTATCCAATGTATATACTGCTTTGGGCAAAATGAACTTACCATTAACCATTCCTGGATGCAATTCACGTCGTATACCCATCACCTACAAATCGCTGCGTGCTTTTAAGTGATCCTTTGATTTGTCCTTGACATTCATGACTGTATTAAACACATTTTCAAAAACATTTTTCTCAATGTGCATAACATCGAGATTGTTGCGCAGAAAGAGGGTCGGCCGATAAGGCAACTCCCAAAAGATGCACATTTTCTTCCAGTTGTGTTTTTTTTTTCAAAGCCAGGAAGTTTTAGACTAGCAGCACACTTTTCAAATTGTACACATCCATGTCAAGGTCTTTTACACATATATACACTTTCTCACTAGACAATATGTCACGTGTTTCAAGGCGACGCTCCACAGTTTTATCAAACTTATCTTTTTGCCTTCGAAATGGATGATTAGGAGGTAAGAATTGTCTGTGACACCCCCAAAAGGAAGTCTTCTCCCCGTGCTTTAAGGTGAAAGCCTTACTCACTTCCATACAATAAGGACATGCCAACCTACTGTGTGTACTCCACCCACACAACATACCGTATACAGAAAAGTCATTGATGGTCCACATGACTGCTGCCCTCAAGTGGAAGTTCTGTTTAAGAGATGCATCAAATGCTGGGGCTCCAACTTCCCACAGATTTTTTAACTCATCGATCAACGGCCGCAAGTACATGTCTATATTTCTACCTGGGCTCGTAGGTCCAGGAATGAGTAATGATAAAAACATGAATTGTTTCTTCATACACATGTCCGGAGGAAGGTTATACGGGACAATGATCACAGGCCACGTAGAATAGGGTGTGCTAGTGCCCAAAAGGATTAAACCCGTCGGTAGCGAGCCCAAGTCGCACATTTCGAACTTATGCACAAAAGATGGGGTCGATAATCAAATTCTTTCCATGCCTCTCCATCAGCAGGGTGTCTTAATAAATCAGAAACTTTGCTGCAGATGTGGCTATGCCATCTCATGTGCTCTACTGTTTTAGAAGAGTAGTACAACCTTTGAAGCCTTGGTGTCAGCGGGAAGTACCGCAATATCTTCCATGCTATCTTTCTTTTAATCCCACTGGTCGGTTTATACCTTGCATGGCCACAAACTGGACACTCGCTTAAGTCATTGTTCTCCTTCCAAAATAAGACACAATCATTATTAGAAGCATCTATCTTCTGATACCCCAAACCAAGTTTCATCATCATTTTTTTAGCACTATTGTACGTGTCAGGCAAGTTTTCATCCTCTGGCAACATTTCTTTATTAAGCTTCAAAAAAGCATCAAAACCCCTATCACTTAGACGATGCTCAGACTTTAAGTGTACCATCCTTGTCACTGCAGATTACTTGGTGTGCTTTATGCTTCCATTCAGAGTCTTGTAACATTTTATAAAATTTATGTGCGCTTGGGTTTGGCTCTTCCACATTAGGGTTACCATCGTTAAAATAGTTATCCCAATTAATGCCAGTAGGCCCAGCTTCCATTACCATATGTTGATACTGGGAAAATCCCGAATCTCTAAGACATTACTGTCTGAACTCAGCGGTGACCTCAGTGGGCACCTTCAGAATTGGTTCCCCGTGCTGAGTCCAATTCCTATAGTTACTCATAAAACCTCTACGGAATAAATCAAAAGTTACATTGTTGAGGGTTTTCCAACTTAACAGCTGACAACCATTGCATGGACATTTAATCGTGTTGTCATCCACAAACTCCCGTTGATTCAAAGCAAATAGAATAAACCCATTCACTCCCTGTCTAAACTCTTCTGATACCCCAATCTCACTTGGAGCAATCTTCCTTCGCATCCAACTTCTATCCACTGACATGATATATATCTCTCACTGCCTGTTAAACCTATACAAGTTGAGTTCAAAATTAAATTTCAATTTGAAAAAAATATATTGAGTAGTGACTTAAGTGTGAGTGTTAATCAGGGTTAAATAGGGCTAATTAGGGCATATTAGAGCTGAGTAGTGATGATTAGTGCTAATCTAGGTAGCACGGATACGGACACTATTGATTAGTGTTAAGTAGGGCTGATTAGTGCTAATTAGGGTTATTTAGTGTCCATTGGTGTTATTTAGGGGTAATCAGTGCAAAGTAGTCCTAATTAGGGCTATTAGTGTTAATTAGAGCTAATTACTGCTACTTAGGGCTATTTAGTGTCTGTTAGTGTTAGTTACGTTAATTAGGGCTGATTATTGCTAATCATTTTTAATCATGGTCAATTAGAGATAATTAGGGCTGATTAGCCTAATTAGTGTTGACTAGTGCTAATTAAGAGTAATTAGGGGTAATCAGTGTTAAGTAGGGCTGATTAGCATAATTAGTGTTGATTAGTGCTAATCTTGGTAGCACTGACACGTACACTGTATCCGACACCGACACCGACCGGGACATCGTAGAGAGGTATCAGACACATGTCCGAAGGTGTTGGTGAGGTGTCAGTAGTTGTCGGACACCATACCTAGACTCATATAAAGTGTCGATGCTGCGTATGTGCTAATTTCAACCCATCATTCAACTAAATCACATATCTGATCGCCTCAATTCAATTGGGTCCCATCCTCCATCAACGATCTCAAATGCTCAATACATAATTAACATTAAAAATCAAATAATCAATGCTCAAATGGTAAAAAAAAGCTGTTCAAAAAGCACGTATTCGATATTTCAATCCAATTAGGTCCCATCCTCCTTCAACAATCTCAATTCTTAAATGAACAAGTATGCTTTTTAAAATCCTAAGACAGCTAATCCAACATGCACAAGTAACAACCATCTGAAATACTGTGCTGCCTTGAAATTACGAGACATTCTAAAGACAACTAACAAGGCAAAGCACTCCTAACAACATTCTGGGCTTTCTTTTTCCTCTCAAACCAAGTTCTATCTCAGTTGGATGAGTTCAATTTCAATGGATTTAAACATTACCGCAACAACATAAGCCTAAATGGGGTTGCAGAAATTGAAAGCATGAAGCATCCAAGCACAAAATTGGTAGTAGAAATTAACCAATCAATATGAACTTGTTCTTACAGACGAGTAATGAAAGAGCACATGTAGCACATACAGACGAGTAATGAAAGAGAAAGATGAGCTGGGCCTGCGATCGACGACCGGGTCTCGGTGGGGCGGTCGTCACTGGGTGGCGCCGGTGAGCCGACGTACGGCGGCAAGGGCTGAGCTAGAGAGAGAGAGAGAGACAGGCTGAGAAAGAGAGAGACACGATTTAGGGATTTAGTCAAAATCTTTAGCGACCGCATACTCAGTCGCCAAATCAGTCGCTAATTTAGCGACGGTAGTGACAGTCGCAAATTTCGGTCGCTAAATCCAAGTTTCCATTGACCATGAATATTTAACGACCCCAAAATAGAGCAGTCGCTAAATCGGTCGCTAAATATTAGTTTTGCGACCGCATGTCTTTGCGGTCACTAAATCCCCTGTTTCTTGTAGTGAAAGTAGTGCTAGAGAAATATATATTTTTTTTCTAAAAATCAAAGCGATAAGTTTTGTGTCCATCAATTGGGATTTGGATCCTCTAGAGCTAGGAAACTAACACTATTGGAGGAGTTTGTTCGCACTTTTTCGTTGAAGATTTTGATTTCAATATTTAACCTTACGAATGAAAAGAGTATGAGAATACAAATTGACTAGAAATTTCATAATGTATCATTTACAAGTGTAAGACCCTATTCTAAGCACTTAAAAAACTTTAAATCCGGAGTGAGGCTCAAATGATCAAATGATACTAGTTTTGATCCATGCGTTGTACACGTGAGCAACAAGTGTCAAAGTACTGATTAAGAGATCTCATACTTATATGCCTAATTGTTGTGGTCAAAAATTGACCGGGACCGTATGAGCATCGGTTGGAATCCAACGAGCATGCAAGTAAACCTGTAAAGCACAACACGAACAAAAGGTGACGTGCCGGGATCTTGGAGGGGGCTCCGGCGGAGAGTCTTCATTTCTTAAGTTAGTAAGCAATTTTGAAATATTATCTATACTTTAAATAATCAGAACTTACCATATTTCCTCTTTCCACTTCCTTTTTATAAGAAAGTATTAAAGAGTACTTATGTCTCTTTAATGGAAATAACCAGGTTTGATGCGGAGTTGACAAAAATTGTTGGGCAGTTAATATCCATAACGAGAGAAGGGGAGTGAATAAATGCCACTTCCCACTTCTCCAAGAGTCATGGGGTAGTTTCAGAACTTTGTAGTGGCGACACGTTTCACTCTCCCAAAGGTGTATATTTTTACCCATATAACTAATAATAAAATTAGTAGTGACAAAAAACATAATTAAAAAATTATTTTCACCTATTTATATGAGTAATAATTGCTTGCTTTTCGTAACAAATGAAGATGAAAAATAGTATATAAAATGATAGAAATAGTCTGTCTCATTAATAGCAAGAACAATGATAATTCTAACTACAATAACTCATGTGTTGACGTTTGTCGTACTCAAGACTACCAAGAAAAGTGTAAAGACGTATCAAATAATTAAAAATAAAAGGAGAGAGTAACCTATGAATATAAAATTATAATGAAACAAAAGAAGGGAGATTATCTTAGTTAAAGAGAAAATGTGATTGAGAATATTGGGCTTCCCTAACTAATTGAAAATATTTAAGATTAAATGGAATATGTAGAGAATTAGTTTTGCAAAATCTCATGGAATTATGGAATTGCAACGATATAAATAAATTTTTAAACGGGACATGTTGAAATAATAGAAAGATAAATATAGAATCTATTTAATTGGTTGAATTTCAAATGACAAAAAAAATTCAAATCATATTAAATAAGAGAGATGGAGAGAGAAAAAAAAAATCTAAATCATGAATACAAAGGTAAATAAATTATACTTTTAAAAAGTCAAAATAAAAAGTCCACGTACAAGTTAAGAGAGTGTCCATAAAGGCGGTGACGTGACTATTTTCACTCAATTTTGTATATATAGAATGCGAATATAGAAACTGAATAATGTTTTTTTTTATCTGTATAAGATTTTTAAACTAATCAGGAACATCGATAATAATAATAACTGTCTTATTTCGTAGTTACATGAGCAGGCTAATTTTGAAGAAAATCAAGAGTCAAGTTGCATAAAAACTAATTGTTAGAACGAAAAGCCAAGTTTTAAACATCGCAGACCGGTTGACCAAATCATAGAGAGTTTCAAGCAGGTGGAGATGTTTGATTGCAAGGAAAAGTGCAAGTTTCTATTTCCTTTGATCCTTTTTTTTAGCCAAATTTTTTGATCTTATGTATCCAGAAATAACCAAAATTTCACAAACAAGAATACACCAAAATTGCTACAAGTATCATCAGGTAGAACTCACCTTGATAGATCTAAAAAATACAAAAATTAGCACCATTAAGAACTCTCTCTCTCTCTCTCTCTCTCTCTCTCTCTCTTCTTTTCTTTTTTTTTTTTCGAGAATAAACTTATTCTTTAAAAAAAATACTAGCTCCTCTGTCCAAAAAGAGTCCGGGAGGGAGGCTGCTCCAAAATGATATTCCCGGGCCCAAGATCCACCCATTCTCTCAAAAGGAAAAAAAAAAAGCCGTCACCCACAGCCAAAACACACAAATTCGGGCGGTATTACAACGTACGTAGACGGAAAGCCACAGCTTCGCACCAAATCCTTAGAAGATTCAAGTCCATCATTGTGTACATCTATAGGGTAGTTTGCATCAGTTGGCCCTTCACAGTTTCTAAGCTCATGTTAAAGACATTTGTTTTTTTTGTGTGGTTATTAGGAGAAAATTTTCATTATAAACAACCTTCATTGCTCAATGTACTCTTGAGAAGCAAAGGTTGGATCTCATTGCTTGTACTCGTGCACTTTTGAAAGATGCTCGTTGATCTGAGTAACTATACAAGGTGGAACCCAGAATTATTATGAACGGCTATTACCAGCCATTCTTTTGTTAGTCAAGCTACAGTTGCTTGACTAAGAAAAGAATGGCTAGTAATAGGTAGTACTATATCTTGTCATGATCGGAAGAAGACCGTGGGTTAAAATCAAACACTAATTTTGAAGTAATCTCCATATACCTCGAGTTGAAGTAATTTGCTTTGCCAAAGGGCAAAACCCATGAGCCTTTTCTCAGGATTTTACCTAAACAAAACCTGTCAAATAAGAAAGTTTTACCAAATTGAACGTACGGATTAAGACGGTTGTTTTAACTGTGCAAGGTGTTTGTAACTTCTTAATGAATTAGAAGGCATGACCTCCATAGTCAACGCAAATTTCAAAATCACTTTCCAATTTTTGCAATGACAAAAACGCTTCCAACAATCAACAAAAATTTAGTTTACAATATCCTTAAGATACTTCTTAAAAAAAAAGGATCTGGGATGCGATAGGAAGTCAAGTGTCACCAAGAAAGTATACATACATGAGGAACCGCAACTTTGACCTATAAGTTGGTATTGGGTACATTCACGTATATATATGGCAGACATTTCTCCACACTTACATGATGATGAAACAAACGCACCTCAGCAGGTTGTAATAGCCTAACGGCAAAAGTTATGTTAAGATGGAGACCAGACGGATTGTAACAAAATATGTTTAGATTTCAAGGTTTTCTTTACCCAGTGACTCTAACAGTGTAAAATCCTTGACCAAATGGCCCGTTTGTCTAGGTTTAAGTAAGAAATTATGTAATATCCTCAAAAGATTTCAGCCACACTTAAGAAATTTCCGTCCCTCCTTTGGTCCCTTTTCATACTTCTTATTTTCAAACATAGACGAGATTGCTACTGGTCAATGGGTCATTGTTCTCACAATTTGACATTTTAATTGCAGACTAAGCTAATGACCGGTAGTTCATAGTTGATCCACTTAACTTCTTGACATATATCATGTACACAAGATAACTTAAAATAATAAGTGAGCAGCTAATAATTGTGGAATGGAGATGATAACAAGTTCAAATGTCAAAGGTCGTGCGTACCCATTGCCTACCTCAAGCTGAAGTCGAAATTTCTACGAGTGCATGCAAGTAAGGTAGACAAACTTGTATTAGAAAAATCGTAATCGACGACAAATAGCACAAGAAAAACGATCAAGTTATCGCCTGCTTGCACGCTGCTCACAACAATTTGTGGCCTCTTCAGAGAATTTGTGTTACCGCGGTAGAATGATGAACTAAATTCCTTTTCTACCGAATTCTTTACCATCATTATATATTTTCGCATTTATAAACAGAAGCCATGAAATGTCACGTTTGTCCCCGTCCTTTTGGAATTTATAAACAGAAGCCATGAAATGTACCATTGGACGGTTCCAACCTAAGCGTGCTCTTGGCCAATGAGATTGGTGGCCTAACAGCTTTGACGGCTAGGATTAATCCTCCCCTAGACACCTGTACCTTCTCACTCCGCTGCAAGACATTAGTCTCCTTTTTAAATGCCTTTGGTGTCTTCCTATTCAGCATCTTATAAACTCATCATTCATTCAAATTAGAAATACTAGCAAATGAGTTTAAAAATTCATGGATGTAGCTTTTAAATTATTTTAATATATGGGAAAAGAAAAAAAAAAGATAGAAGTTGTTCCCACAAACTTGTTGAGGTGAAAGGTTGATATTTTTTAAATACTAAGATCTTTTTATCGATATATGAAGTTGATATGTTATTTGTTCCGGTCCACTTCTTTTAACACGAGGTGAAAGGTTGATAGTTTTCTAAATACTAAGATTTTTTTATGAACATGTAAAATTGATATGTTGCTTGTTTTAGGCCACTACTTATTAAAAGAAAATTATTCTAAATTGTAATTTCAAGATCAAAATAAATCACTGAAAACTATCGGCCATTTTCTTCCTTCAACATTTTATTTTTTGGTCATTGAAAACATCCTAGTATGATTAACGTACGATTTTAATTAAGTTGGATCGAAAAACATGAGATACCCATAAAAAGATCTTAGTTCAATTAAGACGTATTCGAGTAAGGGGAGGTTCGGTGTGGCGTATGTACTCGAGTCCCAAATAACTTTCAATAGACTGGAACTTCAGATGCCAAATATGATGAATAGAATTTCTCTCAAAAAGTGTCAAACATAAATGTTTGGAAACCGGCCATTACTACCCTCTTAATATGCTTATATGTCCCCTTTTTTATCGCTAGAAGTTATCATCACTTGTTAATAGAGTGTAATTTTTTAAGTCAAACGATATAACGGGATGAAAACAACATATTCTCCCCCCCCCCCCCCCCCCCACACACACACACACACACACACACACACACACACACTCACACAATTTGAAAATAGAGGAAATAGAGAAGTGTATGGTTTGAATTCTCGTTTGGCAATTCATAAAAGATGATGTATGAATGTCGGAATTGGAAGTTTGTTGTAATAGTAAATTGCTCAGGCCTTCAAAGGTGCCTAAATAATTGTACTTATTAATAAATTATGACACACAATGTCTGCATCGTAGTTCCCGTAAAAGGACACCTGTTTTAAAATATCTGTTACCTTACTGGAAGAAATGGAGAAAACAAACAATGGGAAATTAAAGGGTGTCACCAACATAATAAATTGCATGTTATTGTGATTGTACACTTGTGTAAGGGTATTGTCCTATGACGCGATTGAGTTATACTTGTCTTTTTAAATTTAATCACAGTTTCAAGAATGCAGAACTGGAATATCACTTCGCATTGTTTGAAAATTAAGATTTAAAATAAAAGCTTGAAAATAGTAGCGTTATATTAGACTCATTTTCCGATGTATGGCACGGTGCATATAAAATGCGCTGCCTTACAACATTAAAGTTACCTATATAATTTTGAAAGACACGCAATCTCACAAGATTTGTTCGATCTGTTGTTTCATTAATTTTTCTTCTTTCATTAAGTTAAGGCAATAACCCAAACTCTGTCTTTTTTGAATCTAAAAAATGCCATAGTTAAAGAATCATCTGGATAAAACGAAGTTATCTTAACGAACTTGAACAAAATTTAGTACATTGAAAATGAAGTATGAATGAAGAAGAGAAATCCCGGAAACAAAATGTCTTATTGCGAGGGCATTTGAATCTTGAAATCGTCTTCGATCTTGGGAAGTTGAAAGGTATCACCAGCTGATAACCTGTTAGACATGCATCTTTAATGAAAATGAATGGACAAGATTCTAAAACGATTATTGGTTTGAATAACCTACCAAGTTCACAGATACTCGATAAAGAAATTATTGATTTTATGTTTCTAAATCGGGAGTAGAAATTCCGTGATTCTAGTAGTATACCTGACTTCTTTCTTTTCTATTTTGTTCATGATAGAGACAAAAGTAAAAAGAGAATTTATGGGGCAAACCATACATATCCTAAATGCAATGAAGTGTCAGAGTCTCTTTCTTTCTCATATCTGCAATTACAAATTGTGCTCGAACTTGTCACTACAAGAAAAATGTCCTATAGGAGCGGTTCAAAACCGCTGCTATAGCTTGAAAAACTGTTGCCAAAGGCTATGCCAACGGCCACCAACAGCTGGTGTAAGTCCTACAATTTGTATAAGAGCCATAGTTAGTTATACTAACTATAACTAAATAAAATCTAAATACGTATAATGGAACTAAGATTCCAGTCGATGAATCTTGAAACGAGACACGTCACATAGTAAACAAAGGAAATTATACGATTCGATCAAAATCAATTCTTGTTTTGACTAAATAGTTATGGATGACTTGACAATTTCAAGTCGAATCGACTAATCTGAGAGATTTTTCACGTTCATAGGAGTGAGTATATGTTTCTGCTTTACGAATATGATATTTTTTGGGCATTTCTAATAATATCAAGTTTTATTGGTGAAGCGTATTTATCACATCGATCAACCGCTGCTATATTGTTTTCCAAATTCGCGCTTTGAGACCCTCAATAGCAGCAGTTGTACTAATGGGAGTGGTCGTCGACCCTGCTATAGTTAGCCACCTTTGAAATTATGGAAGCGGTTAGCCCCGCTGCTGTAGTAATTTTGGTATAAGTAATTACTTTTTTATATACATTAATGCAAAACTTATGGCAGCGCACATTGACCGCTGCTAATGCTAAAGATATATTTTTTAAAATTGTAGAATACATATCAATTCAATTAAATACATATACCCAAATCATCCGACCTGTTAATAAAGTAGCGTACTTACTCAACTGTCTCAACAAGCAAAAAAAATATCAAAGCCATGCACGTGAAATGTCATTACGTAAGACATTGTAAAGTTACAAACAAAAGGACGGTGGAACACAAAAATTTATAAAAGCCTCGCCCCATATAATAAATCATCAAGTTGCTGTACATTTTAAGTTAACTAGAATCAATTTCGCTAAAAACATTTTCTAGGTAAAGACCTACATGTATATTTGTTCAAAAGATGAAATGCAACGCAATTTTCAACATCAGTCACTCCCATTACTCGATCTATTTGCATTTGCCTCCACCTTAGCCTGTGACATAAGCAAACGACCATTAGTGTGCGATTTAGTTAACTCCCATGAAGTTCCCTTAAGTTAATAAACATGAAAACACCACAGTTTCTCAAAGTGAATGACTATAAAAACACCTAGAAGAAAAGATACC
Organism: Escallonia herrerae; assembly: GCA_033070095.1. NCBI lineage: Eukaryota > Viridiplantae > Streptophyta > Magnoliopsida > Escalloniales > Escalloniaceae > Escallonia > Escallonia herrerae. The sequence continues at coordinate 64,038 of JAVXUP010001561.1, forward strand.
AAGACAACAAGTCTTCTTAGAGATTATTGGTTGAAGTGTGAACACTAACAAACAACATGGATGCAAGTCACAGAAAAGAAAGTAATGTCACCTTGTAGCCCAAACAAGTACTCACAAACAATATCATTTGTGTTTGAAGTATTGGATCTTCAACTGAATCATCTCCATAGTACATGAGAGACTAAATTGAGATGTAAAAAGGTCAGGATTGTTACCACAGTGTAAAAATCATTGCACAACCTCTGAGATAAACAAGCTCCATAGGCTGCAAAATTTCAAGATTTCCAAGGACAATAGTTTTCTTTTCGTGAGACCTTCCATTAATAAATTTTATGCACTTGTATTGCAATTTTCTCACTAGCATCACCAAGAAGCCAAGGCTACAATTTTGGGTCAGTTTTGAACCACAAATAATGGCATTATTACTCATTTTTCTACTGTCCACCCATCATGCCAGTGGTATAACACACTTGCCCAATATTTTCCCCCCAATCAGCTGAAAAACCAACCACATAAGAGCTAAATCACAGGGTAAAACTGCATTTGCTTTCTCCTTCCAGCTTTTGTTTGATTCTAATGATACAATCTGGTTGTTTCTTGGGTGACCAAAGTAGACACCATTCTTAACCAGTCAAACACAATCATCCCCTAATCACATCCATTATCATAAGATCATTGCCATATATACTTCAGATTTGAATGTCAGATTACGTACATCTCACATGACAGACCACTGAATTTCTCTAGGAATCACTGAATTCTCTGTGAGTGATGCAGATTGAAAATTTAAATCCCACCAATTCTTTGTTTTCAGATTTCCACCCATATTTACACCACCAAGTAAATCACTAGACAACCAACTTATTACACAGATTGATTTCATCACTCAGCTACACATATGTTCCATAAAACACATTAACATGCACATCTATGGCAAGAGGAACTATTTCATCACTCAGCTCTGCAAATAAAGGGCTAAACCTTAGCAGATATGGTTCCCTACAAGTGGTTCCTTCCGGGCAAAACACAAGGTGACTCTGGCTGAGCAGCTTCTCCATCATCTTCGAGTCCTTGTCCTTGTCTTTCAATAATCGGGTCTTCTTGATTGGTAAAATCAGCTCAAAAACTCTACTTAAGCTGTACATGACAGCTGCTACAGGTCTCATAAGTGCAAATCTAACAAATCACTGTGGGAACAGACAGTTAACTTCTTTTCGTGACTCCTTATCATCATTATTGGTAGGGCTGTGTGTCATATTTCACATTCATTTAGGAAATAAGTCCAGTTAAGCAGATTGAAGTTTAATCTATGGGCTAACTAATGGTTGCAGTCACAAAAATTCAGTGTCAATAGTACCAAGGAGAAGAATGGACGAAATACAAGCCTCAAATATGCTTCTATGTCTTTCCCCCATAATTCTCAGAACATATTTTGACACAGAAATTCAGTGTTTAGCATTACTCTTCACCAAAATGAGCACACAATTATCTGCTTCATTTTTCTCAAAAGTGGAAGGGAGATGACTGTCTTAAAGATTTAAGAAGAGAAAATATCCATATGCAATTACTGTGTTGTAATTGAAATTCACATATGCAATCATTATGTTGTGTGCGTGTACCTGACTAGAACCAGTAGCAGGGTCTGTAAAACTGTTCCCTGTAGCCATTCAAGAGCCTCTTCCATCTTTGCCATTCGTGCCTTCATTTCATTCATTCCGGCTAGCTCTTCCTTAAGAGAACTAATTTGTTCTAGCATTTTCACATTGTTGGAAGAACCCCATGTGTTTGATATATTGGCCATGGCCCCCATTGCCCTTACCCTACCATGCCAGTCCTTACCCATAACCTTGGATAGAATATCATTTGGACCGCTATCATCCTTTGGCAATAAGGCCTCCTGTTGGAGTCTTTCGATATCATCCTAAAAGACAAACAAAAACAAAGTCATTATCAATGAAAGATTGAGACCGAAAGATAAAGATGGTAGTGTAACAAATGAAAAGCGAGTGAAGCAACTTACAGCCTTATTTCGTGCTTGCGGGAGGACATCTCCTTTGAGTTTCTTTGATTTGCGACTCACAACCCACATTGTTGCCCTACCCGGCCTAACATTATTAGTCTCGAACTTCAAAACCACAATAAAATATGACTACATTAAGATTTAGTCCCAAAAAGTAGTATAATAATGTAAAACAAGGTAGCACAAGTGCGTACATATTCTTCCTCCTTCCGTGAACTGGATGTTCGGCCTAGCGTGTGTGGAATTGCATTGATGCTCGTCGCGTTTTCGCTGTTTAACTTTGCCTCGCCCTGTAATTTAAAGCATTTTAATTAGTAGGAATCAAGTAAGAACATGAATTATGTAAATAAATTTGAGCTCAGTGGATACTATAACTTCTTCACGCTGCCAATAGCTCGCCAAGGGTCTGCCATTGCTGCCAATCTGCCCTTTTTCATCTACAACAAGTGCATTTGAAGCTGGTATATCATCCGGCTTTCCTTTTTAGTGAGCATTTCCAATCTTTCCAACGGGTGTTGAGAGTACGCATTATAGCAGTTTTAGCAAGAGGACGATCTGTTGTGAATCGCTTATGTGACCACGCGTACAATAGCATCAAAAAGTTTCAAATAGCTTCAGATAAGTTCAGAAAATGCATAATTTAATAATACCTCGATCTCCTCCCAAGTCTTTTCTTTGTTCTCATCTGGAACATTAGCCCACTTAGTGTAATTGATTGGTAACAACTTGCTTGAGCGTGCCACACAACCAATAAAAGTACCAAGCTTAGGAAATGCACCAGTATTAGCATGACCCCAATTGTCATACCCTACATACTTTTTTTGTCTCCCTTGCCCATATTTCAGCCCCTCTAGTGGGGCCTCGCTTTTTAGATGAACTAGAACCTGCAAGAAAAGAACATGTCCAAGAAATCAGACTGACTATTAGTCTAACACCGGACATGATACATGATATACACATATTCACCACAGGAAAGTCCTTAAGAGTGGTCATAGAGACATGTTGCTTGGTTTACAAATTAAACAATCACATAAATTATGAAATGAAAATAAAGATAATCAGATACCTTGTGCACACATAATAGACTGAAGCTAATAAGCAAAGAATAGACTGAAGTCTACTACTAATGCACCTCAGATACCTTGCAACTAAAAATTTATAGCGAAGCAAGAAATGCACCTGTTAATTGACTTTTCAGAGTAGCAGTTCAAGTTTTCAGCTAGACATTATATGCAAATAAGCATTAGCAAGCAAAATATCCAGGTTGTACGTAAATCTTTCCAGCACTTGATTGGTTATTGGCCCAAATGCAAGATAACAAATTCAAGTATGATCACATGAATAGTAAAATATATCAACTACTGCCCAAATCGAAATTGTTGCCTTCACTTTCAAAAGTTGCGTTCACTGCAATGATCATATGCAGCACTGCCTAAAGCTGAGTAGACAGTAATTTTCACTGCAATGATCATATACAGTGAACCTCTTAATGCACCTCTTAAGAGGTGCATATGCACCTCTTAATTGACTTTCGGAGTAACAAATCAAGTTTTCAGCTAGACATGATATGCAAATAAACATTAGCAAGCAGATATCCAGGTTGTAAGTAAATCTTGCCAGCACCATATGCACTGGTCACACTTTTGATGAGCAAAGATTGTAAACAAGCATAAAAAGTTCACCACCGATGTACCACAAGAATCATAAAATCAGCCTTTTCCTTATCTTACTGCCAATTATGACAATATAGATAGCTTAAAATCATTTTCCCCCTTATGCATGATTCGTAGACTTGTCAACTCCATACACATTGGTTTCTAACTTCAAGTAAATGCTAGCTGGTCACTCTAAGAAGCCTAAAGACCAAAAATATGCAAGGAGCAAATCCGAGTGATCATTAGCTTTACTAGCCTTTCCAAATGTAACATTAATGTTGCTCACCGCTTCAAGCACATCAAACCCGGAACAAATAACCCGACGTTCTCTGTACTCATATAGCCCGTTGAATTTTTTTTTTGTCAAGCCGCACGCATCTTGAAGTTACTTTTGGTGAAGGTGTCATAAGTTTCAACACCGCCAAACAACACCTTGAGCTCCTCACTTAATGGCCTAAGATACACGTCAATATCATTACCAGGCGAAGTTGGACCAGGTATTAGCAAAGGCATAATGTAAAATCATTGTTGCATACACATTCCCGGAGGCAAGTTATAAATAACCAAGGTAACTGGCCATATGCTATGACTTGCTCCGTGGCGAAAAGGATCCATACCATCATTTGATAGCCCAAGTCTTATATTACAAGGGTCTGAAGCGAAGTCTGGATTTAAGTGATCAAAGTGTTTCCAAGCTTCCGAGTCAGCAGGACGACGTTGTCCTTCGTCTTTTCGACATTTTTTTATCATGCCATATCGACGTTTTTTTTTATCATTTCATACCATTAATTCAGCTGTCTTTGGTGACATATATAGCCTTTGCAATCTTGGTACCAAAGGAAAATGACGCAATTGCTTCAACACTACTTTTTTTCCTTCTTTACAAGTTCCAGATTCTGCTTCCTTTACCACCTCCCTTTGAACCATCCTCTACCGTGATTTCTTGCACACCTTGCACGAATTCAATGTGTTATCTTCCTTCCAATACAATATACAATCATTGGGACAAGCGTCAATCTTATTGTAGATGAATCCCAAGTCACCGATCATCTTTTTTGTTTTATAAAAGTTGGCGGCAACGTTTCACCGTTAGGAAGGATTTCTTTTAACTTACCAAGTAGCAAATCAAAGGACTTGTCTGTCCATTTACTGGTGCAGTTTAGATTAAATAACCACACAATAATGATAGCTTTGTCTCAGTCTTGCACCTCAAATATATTGGTCGATCTGCATCACTCATGTATTTATAGAAGTTTGCAACTTTAACACAAGGGTCCTCCGATTGGCTAGATGTCATTTAGCATTTCACGCATAGCCCCACCACCACCAATGTTGAGCTCTACATCATTTTCCATGCTATTTGAACGAGAAGACAAGCCTTCCCCATGAACTATCCACACTGTATAATTACTCATAAATCCCCTTATGATTAAATGTTCTTATACAATTTCACGCGTGCGGAACATGCTATTAACGCAATCTCTGCACGGACACAAAATCCCTCTAAAGATAGTTGCTGTATTTGCAAATGCAAAATCCAGAAACATGTCGACTCCAGCACAAAAGTATCAATTTCTCTAGAATGCGTCATCCATTTCTTGTCCATATTATCTCTCTTGTATAAAGAAAGCCAGAGCAGAAACCCAAACAATAATAAGAGAAAGGTAAATCCGAAGATATTATGATGACAAAAACTATAGCGTAATATGTGAAACCTCCAAATTGTTGCGAAAGATGAGAAACCTCTAATATGACAACAACAAGTGATGTGCAAAATTGTAAGAAACTAGAAATAACCAAGTAATTTGACATTTTGAGTTGACTTAACATTTACACAAACTTTGCGCAAGAAAAAGGGAAGAAGTTGCATTGCAAAGGTTATCAGCATTATGTTAGTATCTCGTATCAATAATATGTTAGGATTGAATTTGGGATTCAATTGTTCTTGCCATAATTGGACATGGTTTTGTTTAACTTCTAATTATCTTGTATCAACCTGACTGTTTTCTTGTTTCGTTATATTTTCTAGTGCTCTCAAGAAGGGAAGACTTTCCAGTGCTTAATTGACTGTCACTAAAAGCTATAATCCCTGTTGAATTCTCTTCCGTCAACTTTCTACTGGTTGTTAACAGAAGCGGAGCTAGCAGGGAGCACAGCGGGCACGTGCCCCCTGCTACTCCTTGAAGCTCCCTGAAGGCTAATAGTAAGAATTTGAACAAATGCATTGAGATGTTCAATGAGATTGCAGAGAATAAGGACATTATAAAGGTTTATGAAGCATTCTAAAAGAATTAGAAGTTGGGTAACCAGGAGGACTGCTAGAACAGGCTAAATTGGTTTATCTCCTTCCCTCTTCTAGCCATGAGAGTGCCTTGTAAGCCAGTAAGGTTATTCTTTAAGACCAGTCAGAGATTTTTTTTTCTAGTTAGATCAGTTCTAGAAGTGAGCAAGCAAACTAGACACGAAAACTAAGGATAGACACGCTAAGATAGCAAGCAAGTTTGTTAAAAGAAGGGCAGGAGGTTCTAGATCTGGTGAAAACCAGGTTATAGGGCTATATCTTTCCATGGTAGGGGCATTCCCTCTCGTAGCAGTCTCAATTCCCAATCCAATTTCAGTTGCAGAATAAAGGTAAGCCGAGCCTGCAATTGGAGTGTTAAAGGTTGCAGTCCCGAGGTAACACTTTCTAGATTACCATTCTTAGTCCCAATCACTCAATCGAGCCATCGGGATCAGACAAGGTAGATGGAGGAAAGGAAGCTAGGCATAGCAAATTATCGCTGGAGGAAAGGAAGCTTATAATAATAGGATCTTCAAAAAAGGCATCTTAAAATCTAACACAAAAAAAGGATCTTTTCAAAAAAGACATAATAATAGGATCTTCAAACTCTCCCAACACAATCTCTTAGCATCTTTTCATCTTAAAATCTGCCAATTCCAGGCAAAATACCACCTTGCAAATAGGAACAACTACGAAAAGACTTAACACAAGAGATTTAATACTTATGCAGGCAATGTAACTTCCTGGAAGTCTGGAACTCTATTTTTTCTAGATCAAAGGTATAAATTCACATTAGCCAACAAGACACACAACAACATAGAAGACAAACGAATATGACACTTGATATGTATCTGATCTAACCTAAATCCTCATATTTCCTTTTGACACTCTGCATAGAGCAATCTTTCAAAGCAGACGAATAGATGTTTCGAAAAGAACATAAGTGAACCATTAATATTCAGAAAACAATCTAAAGCAAGGCTATGTTCAGACCAACCTAATATATATAGTAGCATCTAAATACACTATGATAAACACCAAATTAAAATCAAACACTTTCAGGTGAGACACCAAATGATTTAGGCCCACACAGCTTCATCTTAGTGATACTGCATAGCGTTCATCACAAAAGACTCCGGATTTAAATCTCCACTCATTCAACCCTTAATTTCTGTAGTTGTATTAAAATTATCAAATGAACCACCTAGACGTCTATCTCAAATCGATTCCTCAGCAAATGGAAGCGTGAAAACAAAACATAAACATCCTGAAATTCAATTTATTGTAACAAGAATGTTATATTAACAAACATACTTATGAACATCCAAATCCAGGTATCTAAATTTGCAACTAATTAGAGATAAAGCAACCAAACTTACCTCGAAAGCAAAAATCAACAAAGATGATAGTGTTCCACACTGCATGACAACTGATAAAGGTCAGAGAAAGATTACAAAATTGAAAAATAAAAAAATTGATTAGAGAAAGCCTGAATTTGGGAAGAACCAAGCAATTGAAAATCAGAGAGGAAAAGGGAGAGAACCATAGCCGCAATTCTATGTTTGTGCATTTTGGTGCATGTGTGTGACTGTGTAATAGTGCATGCGTTTGCGTTTGCATTTGTATGCGTTTATGTCTGTGTGCATTTCGGTGCGTGCAATTAAAAATCAAAGAGGAAGAGGGAGATGAAGAGATATGACCGAAAGAGGGAGATCGAGAACCTGATTGTGTTTGCGTCTAATTGCGAATGTGGCCGGTGATTGTGTTGTGTTTGATGTGCGTGTGCGTCTGCGGAGTGTGAGTTTCATAGAGAAGGAGAAGCTCGAGTTGGGGAAGGTAACTTCTGCTACGTGAGTTCGTGGGATACTGATCGAATAAAAAAAAAGGGAGGTTTGGGGGTCTACAGCAGCGCTACATCCGTTGCCTATAGGTTGCTAAGCCGCTTCTATTGGGTTTCATTTGGCGCTGAAAATTCACGGGCTTTTGGAGCGTAAAGTTTTCAACCCCGTGTAAGAAGTCAGCAATTTTCTCATGAGGTATGGCAGCGATCAATGAGAGCCGCTGTTGTATACCCTCTATAGCAGCAGCTTACGTGGCCGCTGCAATAAGCCGCTGCAATAAACCGCTGCTATACATAGTATATGCCAACGGTTTTTTTGATCGCTGTTATAGAGCACTGCTATAGGACATATTTCTTGTAGTGTGTAGAGTTCTTTCTTATCGTCGGATGGTTTTCAAGGTACAAGATTGAGCCACGTCGAAGTTCCTCAATCTTTGAGATCATATCATATGAACATACATCAAATTTGAGATCATATTATATGATGATAAATATCTAGAAGTAAAGCCTTTGGTTTTGCTACCTGTTCACGCCATGTTTCATTTTCCAGCATCGCCTTTTTTTCCTGCAAGAGAAATTCTAGTTCATTGTTCGCAGTGAAGGCATAAGCGTTAGAGCAAGACTAAACTTCCCCCCAAAGTTAAACTCTTCCGTAGCTTTGCATTTGGGTATCTTTGTGAACTCGTGATACTGTTGAAAGATATAAATTTCTGATTGAATATTAAATTTCATAAATAGTACTTCAATGTATAAACGGTGTAAGTGTCTCCACTCACTGCTAATTGGTTTGAGTTGAATACTTTTACATGCTACTAGAGCTGGTCGATTTAGACTCAACAAACAATTCAAAAATTAATTCATCAACCGCCATCCATTTTAATTTTAATACTTAATTACTTATCTACTCTATTTTGAAATTTATTTATTCGTATACAATACTTTTTAAAATCGCTATTTAGAATCACGACTTTAAAGAATAAAACATGATTCAGAACCGCGACTTTAAAAAAGAAAATGTGATTTAAGACCACGTTTGCATTTTCTTTTTTTATTTTCTGCGTCATTTCTCCAAATCTAAGAAAACTCAAGAAAAGAAGAAACTGTAGAAAAAAATGGCGCTTTAAAAACGAGATTTGAAATCACGTTTTTTTGTTTAAAGTCGTCATTCTAAACTGTAATTTTTAAGAGTATGGTATGCGGGTAAATAAGTTTTAAAATAAAAATAGATAGATAATTAAGTATTGAAAATATATTAATTAGAGAAAAAAAAAAAACTCATGCAAAGGTGCTTGACACACGTCTAATCTCCTCTGCTCGCCGGAACCTTGGAATGGTTATGACACTGTGGGTCATCACAGACTCTTGTAAGTCTTGAGGAAAGGGAATTTGAAAAGGAAATTTATTGAGGGCTTTAAATGCCCTCTCCAGATTACTACTTTATGTTAATTTTTTGTCAAATCCTTTCAATAAAACCCTTTCGTTAGTCATAATACTTTTCTTACACCTTGTCCTTAATTTCAACTTAATAAACTATGTTAAAAATAAAATAATAAAATAGAAGGTACTAAGACGCTCAGTTGTTAAAATTTTGTGTTTTATCGCTTTTTACTTCTATATAGATAGATAGCTTTCCACTCTACGAAATTTTTATCACTATTTATGAACTAATGTTTTGTTATTGGAAGAAGAAAAATGCAAAGGCAAATTACTCACGGACACAAAATTGTCCAAACAAAAATTTTACATACCCCTGAATTTCAAAATGAAGTTTTTTAGAGTTAAGAAATTTGAAGCTACGTGATACTTTAGTGTTAAAAGGTCTGAATTTTTTTTTTTATAAAGTTTTTCGTCTTTTTTGTTAACTTTAAAAAACCTCACTGAAAACCCTTTTTGATTTTTTCCAAAATTTTGTTCTGCTAAAATCATCAAATTCGAACACCATTCCCAATTACTTATGATATATAGTTAAAATTCACCCTACTCATTCCCCAATTAAATTTGTTGAAAATGATATAATCTTTCAGTTTTAATTAGTAAATACTCATTAACCCAATTTTGAGCAACGGATTCCAGAATTTTCCCAGTGGCAGAGGATCCAAGATATCATTGAGATGCTTTCAAAAACAAAAAATAATAAAACTAAGGTTTACCTGCAATCTTGATTTCTCAAGCTGCTCCAGCAGTACTTGATCCTGAAACACGTTACACCTAAGTCAAGGTCTTTGAACCTCTGACCCCTTTAGTTAAGGATGTTAGTATTTCAACATCTAGAACAAAGCTGAATTTTGGGGCTATGATGAATGGTATTGATACTGATGATGAACTGTCAGCGCTCCATGTTGCTCTCAGCCAAGCTCTTGATTGGTTATGTACACACTACATTGTTTACACGTGATTATTCTTATTCCTCACTCGGATTCCCTTATGCAGATGGGTTCTAGAGGAAGACAGATCTGGGAGCAGGCAGCTATTTTGTGTACATTCTCTTCTCATGGCAGGACCCTGCACTCGCTACATATCGCACAAGGCAAGGACGACGTGATGTCCCCCTCTTCAAGCCTGGCTTCTTTTGCAGCTGCCTCTCACTGCGCGCTCAACAGCGGTGGGCTGATGCTTCTCGCTTTTTGACTAGCTCGCTGTATGGAGGTTGAGTCAGGTTGTAAACTATGTGCTGAATTTGGTAGCTTTCTTTTGAGGCAGAGGTACTCCTCCGGGATGGGGGTGTCATCCCATTTTTGAGCTGTATGCACTTTGTAACGTCTTTACTCTATCTGGTATATATCTTCTGAGTTTCATCAACAACAAAAAAAAGAGAAAAAAGCTGAATTCAATTACAATTGCATCTGCCATAAAACCCGGGGATTATGTATGGAGCTTTGGCAGCATTTTTCCTCTCTTTGTTCCGGTTTTTGTAGGGGGCGGGAGGGGGGATGATGAATTTTGATGCAAAAGCGCTGGGATTTGTTGAGTTAATCAACTTGTTTTTGCTAATTTAGATCTCATGGAAACAAGTAAATTGAAAAGGAAAAGCTTAGGAACAAACCATTTTACTGCCAGATGTAATACAATATGATTTCAAAAGTTGTCACGTGCCTCTATTTTATATTTCAGCTGATACTTATTTTTATTTTGACTCCTTTGCCTTCTCTACGACACTAACACGCAAACACGCTCGTGTGTGTGTGTGTGTGCATACATAAACATATGTTGCAACCCAAACTAGTCAAGGCAGTTGTGAGCAACCTCTACGCAATCGCCATCGCCCGTCGCCATCTCCATCTCTAGCCCCATCTCTCCCCTAATCCCCTTCCTAAATTAAGGCGTGACCACAAATGGAAGACGTTTAATCTCCTGTGGAGAGGAGCACAAAATTCCAAGAAAAGGTGATGTCGAATGTGGCGGGTGTTGTGGCGGTGTTGATGGATTGAGGGGGTGCAACCATATATTTGAAAGCTTGGTGGTTTGTGATGGAAATGTTTCCTCTAAAAGTGACATAACTCACATAATAAGAAATAAACACAGCACTTATTTAGGTAAGTTTGTTGCTTTTGGCAGCAACATTGTTTGCTGTCAAATTTTTTTAATTAAAAATAAATGTACTAAACTACGAAAGACTTATCAATACACCAGGGACGGATCTAGAAAGTTTAATCGGAGGGGGCCAAAAAGATATAAAAAATATTAATGACTAACATAAAAAAAATGAAGAATGTTCAAGTTCATATAAATCATGAAAAATAAAAGACACTAAAATTAGAAGAAGTTCATTAAGGTTTCACAAAATAATAATTCTAAGAAAAGTAACTCTATACATCGATGATTAAAGCGAACTCGGCGCTCTTTATAGTCATAAAAATCATCAATGATCGAATCTATAGTAAATGGTTAAATGCATAGTAAATTGCTTGGTTCTTGTTTTTTCGTAATTATTGAATACGTTAATACTATAAGAACTAAACTAATGAATAACGTAACTATTGAATACGTTAATACTATAATTAACATAACTATTAAATTTGTTAATACTCTAAGAATTAAACAAAAAATGAAAGAACTTAACTTGATCAATTCGTGTTTTCTCATAATCTGGAGATTTGAAATTTGAGATTTGGAAGAATAAAGATGAGAACGAATAAAATTATGACGGCCAGTGATACAAAGAAAAAAGAATACAACTAAAAGAATCCTAATTAATTAGTTACAATATGATGGCATTTTCGTAAATATGTGAAATGTGAGTATATACTATTGAAATAACGACAAAAAAAAAAAACAAGAAAATTCCAAAAAGTTGGGGGGTGCCGTGCTGCCCCCCCCGGGTCATGCAAGAGCTCTGCCACTGTCAATACATTTAGGTTTTTGAGTTGGACAGAATGTATCCCTTCGTTTAACTGATGCTCTAAGTGCTGCACTTCTTTGAAGCTTAAGCCTTCCGGCTCCTTTCCCACCATCCGTCTTCGAATTACCAAAAAAAAAAATGATTTGGAAAAGGAAAATAGCATTTTAAAAGTATAATAAGTGAGATCCTTTTATCTAGTGTTTGAAAGGTGGTCATGTCTCCAAAAATGAATGACAATAACAACTTAGTTAAAGTATGTTTAGCGAGAGCTGCTGTGCATGTCTTTAGCAGCCGTTGTAGACCTCCAATAGCACAGTTCAAGTACATAACTTCTCTTTATTTACTACAGAAGATTTGAACCTCCTTAAGGTAAAAGTAAGTAAGATGGTTCAACATAACTTATAGATGTACCTTTCTTAGTCTCGCAGCTTCAGCTTTCAAACCATCTAACTCTGTCTGAGGATCATGCTTAAAATTAGTCAAAAGAACAAAGAAAACAAAAGAAGCAACCATTATATGCAGATTGTTCTTCATTAACTAACTAGAAATTCTTGGCCCCAGTTTGGATTCACCTGTACCAACAAGAGAATATCAAGAATACATGGGAAAGCGAATTTTAGATTAAATCGTAATAGTTGTGCTTTGGATCATGTTTTGATGAAAAGTGATAAAAGCAAAATTTAATACATCAAAATGAGATTACTGATTGATCCCCATTTTTATGAAATAGTGATTACTGATTGATCCCCATTTTTCTGTATTGTAAGTCAATCATTGTTTTGGTTTTCAAAGCCGACTTAATCAGTTGTGTTTTGGCCATCTCATAATGAATTCCCGATATCCTCTAAATTTGGTCAAAACTAGATTAATAGTTATGAGAAAGAAATATGGATTAAATTTTTAAAGAACACCGGTAAAAGATTAGGAGCAGTCAAGAATATTTTGTGATTATTGTTGGAGGTAAGAAGGGAAGATGTGACCACAAAAAAACAGTTCAAGTGTCACTTAAGACATTAAATTCCTAATACTTTTTTTTTTCTTAGGGAGTATGGCAATTACTCAAAGAATCGTTTTTATAGCAGGACTTGTGTTTGATGGAACTTATAGTCATTCATTGGAAATCTTAGATGCGTTTAGATGGTCCTAGACCGATAGATCATACCATCCATGCATGCTAAATTCATACTAAAATCATCCTTTGTCAGCTTCTGTTACGATGGTCCTCAGATGCTTCAGACCATTAGTTCGAAAGCATTGAAGATCTTTTTTTAAAAAAATATATATATTGGGAAAAAAATTGGATAGGTAAAGTCAAGACTTTACTTAAGGTAGCGTTTGGTAAAACTTTTAGTTTTGGTTTTCTATTTTCAAAAAAAAAAAGCCAGTTCAATTTTTTTTAAAACATAAACAAGTGGGTGTTTGATTACCCAGTTTTTATTTTGAGTTTTTTTTTTCTTTTGGGTGTTTGATTATCCATTTTTTATTTTGAGTTTTTTTTTGTGATGATTTGCAGTGGCGGTGGTGGGGCATGGCGTGGCGGTGGTCGCAGGCGGTGGACAGTGATAGTGGGCAGTGGCTGTCGACGATGGGAGGGTTGTGGGTAGTGGTGGTCTCAAAATAAAAATTAAAACTCAAAATCGAAACTTATTTTTGAAAATTTTAAAAACAGCCCTGGTTTAAAAATTAGTTTTTTAAATTGAAGGAAAAAGAAAATAAAAATTATGTCCCAAACGCATTTATTTTCTCCGGTTTACAAAACTGAAAAAATAGGAATCTAAACCTCTTAACCAATCAATAGATGCCAAAATGGTCAACGTCTTTCTTCACTTGGGCTTTGATCAAGTCTGGGTTGGTCTGGTCTAATAGGTTTGGTTCTGCTTGAACTGGCCTGATATACATCCAATCACCTCAAGAATCTAGCTTGGGAAATGTAACATTCTGTACGAAAGTTGTAAATTATTTTTAGATGATTATGTCATCCGTTAATTTCGTTAATAACACTCCTACCTTCCCTTTATGACTCTTTTTTTTAATTTGATTTAAATAAAATAAATACGGAGAAACATTAGAAAATACAAATGTTATAAATCATTCTGGACGATTATGTCCTCCATTAATTATGACAATAACACTTCATAATCTCCCTTTATGACTTCTTTTTTAATTTAGTTGAAATAAAATGAATATATGGTAATAAATCTATTCTAAATAATAGAAAATAAAAAGTGTGATGAGAAAGAAAAACAAAACAACAAAAACATGGTTTAATTGCTTTCATGAAATATTATTAGGTGTACTAAAATCATCCATTTTGTATAACATCTTCATTTTATTTTTGTGTGAAGTCATAATGAAACTTGTATCACTGTTTAATTTCTTAGACTTTTTGGTAATTTGTTCACATTCAAGCTCTTCTTTATTGTTTAATATTCAATAGAGTTCTTATTCTCAAATAAATAAAGAAAGCTTTATTTTTGTGTTGTCCTGATGAATAGGAAAAAAAAAACTAAAACTCTCACAAAACCAAACCAAATTATAATAATTTGATGAAAATTATAAATATTTAAGTATATAATGTAAACCAATTAAATAGATTATAAAAACAATGACGTAGATTGATTCTTTTAATTTATCCATTTGCTTTTCTTTTCAGTAGCTGCATCAATTATCTCTTCAATCTAATCGCCTACAAAGAAGATTTTACAAATATTGAACCAATCACAATTACGAATATCAAATATACTTTTTTTTTCTAAAACAAGTCACAAAAATAATAAGAACATAATATATTATTTGTTCTTGAGAAACTTAACGATATCAGTTCAAAAATTACTTTCGACAATATCTACGTGCTTTGCACGTGCTCCATGATGAAAAGGCAGCAGTTTTTAAAATGCACGAGTTACTTAAGCATAACAAAATTCTACCTCTATTGCATTTTCAACTGAAGGACGCTCCATAGACTCTTGACTGTTGTTGTACCTTGTAACGATTTATTCCATGCTTCAGAAAGGAGAGGGGAAGAAGACATTACGTCTACAAGAAAAGTTCCTAAACTTTTAAAAAAATTTACTAAATACGTTGGTTGAAGAAATCACTCCCAAACAGACTCTCCGAGCGCCATCAACTGGAATGAAATCTTTGAGCCAACAACAGTTCTGAGTTTGCTGTTCTTGACTCAAATGAAACGCTTGTCTAGATATAGGGGCTTGCAAATGCGATTGAGCCAAGAACGGTACCAATATCTCTAAGATTTAAAGTATATGTTTGGTAACTCTTTTTTGACAACAGAAAACATTCATCAGATTAACACCTCTAACCAACCTGTTCTGGAAAACTAAATATGTTCAATTCCTTACCAAATGAAAAAGAACATTCTTGCGAGCAACAAATTTTAAAAAACAGGAGTGTTTACCGAAATAATGTGAACCAAATCACGCGAAATTTACACCGAGTCCTTTGATTTTTGAACCAAAGCGTGTGAACATACCCGGAACTAGCGAACTCGTAGAGCTTCCCAGTGCTGGAAAAGATGATAACACCCACCTCCGCATCACACAGAACAGCCAACTCCTTGGCCTTCTTGAGCAAACCGGCACGGCGCTTTGAGAAGGTGACTTGTAGACTATTCAAGTTTTCAATCTTCTTGATCTCAATTTTCCCCCTGCCCATTTCTTTCTCTCTTTTCTCTCAGGAAAACTTACCTCATCCAAGTTCCTCCAGCAACATGCATTGGTACTTGTAGATGTTTTAGGATCTCAGAACATCTTTCCTTTTTGGGTCTTGTTTAACTCATCCTTTCAATGAGGAAAGTGTACCTAAATTTTGGAACAAGATGGAAAGGCCAGTACGAGTGTACCTAAATTGTGGCAGACAACAAAAGCTAGTAATGGCAAATGGCAATAATATCTTATGGTTCTTTGCCAGATTTGGGACTTTTCTCATAGAGAGAATCAAATGTTATGGCAACCATTATCACCTTCCATTGAACATTTCCAACAACCCTCTCATTTTCTTTTTCAGTTTTTGTGGGTGGGAGGGAGGAGAGTATATTAGAGACTTTCCTCCAATCTATTGCTAGTTCTTCTGCTCTTTTTTGAGTCGTTTCATGGGATCCCTCTTATCCTAAAGTTTGGAATAATGACTCTAGTAATCTTCCTCTGATGGTGCCAGATGGATTTTTGTCCTGAATTAAGGTGTGACTGCGATCGTCTTAATTTTTATGTAAAACAAGCAAGCTGAACTGACAAACGTGTCCGTAGCAATTAACCTTTCTTGTCGGGGTTGAATGCTTTGCGTTAGTGTCACAAGGATGGCTAGATTTTGCAAATAAGATTGATGATGATTTTCTAAATTTAGCAGAACACCCAAAAGGTGTTAATGCTACACTATTTTTAGGACACATAGCAAATTTTCATCATCTATGTGAGCGGTTCACTTCTCCGAGATTTGGCAATTGTTTTCCCTTCAACTCATCAATAAGTCGTCATAAATCTGAAGAAAAGAGTCCAAAATAAGGCTGCTTGGCATATGCAAAGGATTGGAGGAATGTAATATACATCACTGGGTACAAATCCATAAACATACCGATCTTTATACCATGTTAAGTCTACCTTCGAAGTATAATTCCTTAAAGAATATACAGGCATTGCCTTCTTGAACACAGAGCCTTGACTCGTGAAGAATCCCCCTGAATCTCAATTTTACCCTGCCTACTTTTGTCTCTTACTCTCCTTTCTCAAGAATTTTCTTTTCCCTTTCAACACACATGATATGTGTAGAGATTATTACCTCTGTTGTCTGTCTTTCTTGGTTTGCTCGAGTCTTTGGGGTCTAAGAAAGGAAGTGCAACGAAGTCGGGAAGATTTTTTTTTTCTCCAGTTTATAAAACAGGAGGAAAAAAACTGAACACAAAAACTCTTTCAAACTCTAACAAACACCAAAAATAAAGGTATTGCCAATTACATCTTGGCAGGCCCTTTTGCCACTTTTAGATTTTGGCCTTGGAATTCTCTCTTGTGCTGTTTGGTTAGGTAAAAGGTAAAATAATCTAGAAAGAACAAATGACCTCGAATTTTACTCTGGTAGATCATAGGTGCAATGAATGTCCATTCTAAAGAGGCATCCCATGAGTTACAAGAGCGACCATATTCTACATTCTTCCTGTTTACCTTCCCCTTTGCCAAACATGCCCAGCATCGTCAACCTTTGGGCCATAAATTGTAGGCTGCTTTGTTTTTTCCCCAAGACATGGTGCAATCAACATAAGAGATGAGACGATAATAGAACTTTTACCCTTATCTCGTTTAATCTCACCGGTCCGTTACACCACATAATCTCTGTCACCGTTACCATGAAATTTTTCTTGCTAAATTCACCCTCTGATATACTTTTCCACTCCTTCTTCAATGTCAAATGTTAAACTGATTGTTTAGGGACAAAATTACGCTTTGAAGTCTTACATCCACCTTCTCTAAGTCACTTGTGGTTTCTGTTCTCAATCTATGTGAAGTTGAACACCCAATATGCTGATGAACTCTGTTTAATCTGTTGATGAATGGTAAAAAAGCACCCTGAAATTTCTCTTGATTCCGCGATTGATGTGGAATCAGATTCAGTTCCAAACTTTCAGACCCAATATAAGCAACATATGTGGTCGACCAATGATGCGTCAGTTAGTAATGCCGGGTTGATGCCTTAACTCTGGAAGTTTCATGATGACCAGTGAACCAAGAATGTTGTTTGAAATCACCTGGCTTTTATTTTTTTGGATTTCAGCAATTTAACTTTATATTTCCTCCATCCTAATGATTAAGGACTCATCATCACCTAATCATTTAGGCCATACAGTTTCCTTTGTTGAAATAAGGACAAATGGTTTGATTCGAGACCAAGTCAAGGGAGTGATGCCGGAATGAGAAGCCTCGATGTACGACTTTGGGAGCATTTCTTATGCAAAAGAAGATAGAATAGAAGGAGCATTGTAGGGTGCATTTAGGGGGGTTTTGTCTCTCGATCGACATCATCAAATTCAATTACTGACACTAAACACGGGGCGGATTACCATATTAATTATGGATTATATTTAGCCCTTCCCATTCTAAAATCCTTAAAATATAACAATAATAAATGCTAAAGATAGACAAAGCTAGTTTGTACATCAGCAATTTAACCTGGCAATGGCTGTTCCTAAACCTGTACAAGCCTTTTTTTGGAGGAAGTAGTAATAACATTATAACTGACATAACAAAAGACCCCATGAAAGTAGACAGCATCTCATTGAACCATCATATACGTAATAGAGGAGGCACAAAGGGACTCCAATTTTGGATATATGATGATATTGCTTCATGGAGTACTTAGATTAATTTTCGAGACGTTATGCACTGCCTCAAGCAGAGCGCAGTGCTTGAATGGTTTTCAAGTAAGCTCAAGCTAGGTTTTCTCAGTTTAGTTGCTTCTCAAGGGAAAACGGTGACTCAACTAGGTAGTTCTAAGCAGCCATAATTGTAGGTTGATTACCTTGCACAATAGGGTGACTATATGGCATAATGTTTGTTCGTCCATGTCAATCATAATATTGCAGATACAAGGTTTCTGCTGACGAACTCCGTGGTCTAAACGACGAGATAAGCTTGAACTGATGTGCTCAATTGTGATGGCAGTCTTAAGACTAATGTGAATTTTCCTGTTGATATATATGCATGAATTATACGACGCTTATATGAATTTTTGAAATCTGTTATAATGAATATAAGCTCAGACTTTGTTTTGAAAGTCTTACTAAATGTTTTATTCAACCAAACAGATCTATGAATTTTTTAGGTGAGTCATTCTTAATTATTGGGATCCCATCTCAACATCATGGTGGACGCTCTACGGCTTACACCAATGAGTTAGTTCCACTAATTATCTTCAGAACCTCACAAGTCACAGCCGAGAAACGAAGAGGCACTGTAATCCCTTAATGAGGATCCATTGGATCGGAGGACAAGTCTCGTGCCAGCAGCCGCTTCAACACCGTTTATTTAAGTACAATCTCAATCCTTTGCAGAGGTACGGATAAACATTCACAAATTAAACTGAAAGCTAGAACCTAAAGGTTAACTCGATTAGGAACCTATAATAGAACTGCAACATTAATACGAAGCAAAACTCTTTGGACAAGAAAACTTCATCAAAACTCCAAATATATATCTGTATCCACATTAAAGAAGTAGGTTCGACATGTAGCAAATATGTCCCCATTCAACTCTGCTTCAGACATTTTCCATCTTGGTACTGCTATTGAAATATCTCAGCAGGTCATATAGGTCACCACTACTTTCAAAGTTCTTCATCTCCACTTGTTGTATGCTATGCCGCCAACACTTGACCAGTAGAGCTCGGCAGTAGTTCGACTCCTCATTTATTGCCCTTCTTCTGCCAAACTTGAACTGAAAATTAGTAACGAGAACGTGCAAAAATTAGTTGGTAGTGTGGTGAAAAAGGCACAACAGATGTTCGCATACTTTGTAAGAGACACATATAATTTGCAATTGACTAAGATTAGATATACCCGAATTGTAATTCTATTGGAGAGCATGACTTTGGACTTTGATATGAAACTTTAGTTGTATTCAGTATACAGAAAATTGACTTTCCCCTTGTTATATGCAGTAATGGTTCATCATCACCTAGAACTCTAACGTGAATATATCATTTACCTTTATAGATCTTTGCTCTGAGCCACAACCGATTTTTAAAGTATCAAGATGTGGAGAAATTCAGAGCAAGCTATCCACCAATTGAGTATAACTACTTGACATCGAATATATACGTATCTTCAGAAGCTTGAGATCACTGAGTGGGGGAAGAGAATCTTCCCTTATTTCTTCAGGAAAAGTCAAATCCTGAAACAATTACTTAGTAAGTTGAACCAACAGTGTGATAACAGGGCAGGTTTTCAAATGATACAACATGGAAACAAAAAGTACCTTGTCCGACTGGCAAGCCAGTTTCAAAGTTTTGCAGTGATCAAAGAACGAAAGGCAAGCCCTCAACTTCACGAACTAATCAAAGTGGGAATTCTGAACGAAATAATGTCGCCCCTGTACCTGAACGAAAGTAGCCGCGGAGTATCAACCTTCAGCTGTACCAGACGGGTGCAGTCTAGCAGGTGGAAGTTTTTAAGTCTTTCATTATGTATTTCAAGACTCTCTAACATATTGCATCTCCTAAGCTCAAGGTCCTCGAGCTGAAGAAAAGTAGAAGCACAATTTTTCACCCACTTATCTGTGACATCACACCAATCCAGTGACAATCTTTTAAGCGACTCGCAACCGATCAAGTCAATTTTAGGATACATTATGAACCCCTTGCAAACGAAAGCTTGAAGATTCGGACACTTGATCTCAATTCTATCTAAGTCATGGCAATGCTCCAGTTCAAGCGCCTTAAGTTTAGCACTGAAGATCCTAATATCTGGAGAACCATCACAGCCATCAAGATGCAAACTCTCGATGGAAGTGCAGCGTGAAATCAAATCCTTCACATTTACCTTGGCGCCTTCCAACTTCAAAACAGTGATTGATTTGCTAAAGAAGAGTGTCTCTGGTAAGCACCAGAACCAAGGCATTTTGTTATTGTCCTTCAGACGCGTACCAACATCCAACAGTTTGACACGTTTCTCTATGGCAAAATTAATGGCTCCATAGAATCGATTGTCCCCATAAAATCTTTCGACTGTATAAAACTTCGCGTGAAGCCGGAACGTCTCCAGCTCAGTTCTAAGTTCGTGACGACGAATGGATGAATGGACGTAATCCAAGAACTTATCGGTCTCTTCTACATGTGACTTCGAAACACTGTTTGGATTACGAAATTGCTGCCAATATGACAAGGGCAAAGGTGGTGGAGGTTTCTTGAAGAAAGTCTGGCGGAAATCCATAATAGGGTACGAAAGCCATAGAGATCTAAAGCTTTTAGACAAGGTGCTGATGAGGGTTGCATCTTTCGTGGGGAGGAAGAACATGATGCGGTGAATGATGGGTTCTGGCAAGTCCGAAATCCGGTCCATGCCACCTTTTCTGTCGTTGTAATCGATACGAGGGACGCTCATGATTCTTTTGTGACTGCAGGAGGATCTTCATGAGTGTATGTGTTGCTCTATAAATAGGGCTAAACTCCATGTCAAGAAAGACTTGGGTCGGCGACCAACCTCTTTTTCTATTCTATTTAGGAGTTCTCGAAAGAATCTGATTTCTTAATTCGGATGTCAATCTATCGATTTATATTATTTATGGCAATGTATTTTCATATTTATATATATGAGTAACGTTATGATCCCAGTGATCACTGTCTTCCTTTTAAGATACAAATTTTGATACATATAGGCTGAAAACTTGATATGATTGCTTATGGTTCGCCACGTGAATAGTGACATGCAAAGAAAAGCAAATTCGAGTTTTGGCGTGCCATTAATTAGTTTGTGTTCTTTCGCTGTTCCATCAATCGAGCATTTAATTTCAAGCTTTAATTTTTGTTGTCTCTCTATTCGTTAGGACCCTTGCGTGTTAGCTAAAAAAATTAAACATCTCCTACTAGATTCAACCACACACTAAACATACAACTCGAAATAAGTATCTTACAGTATATGCATGCATTAATTCAGTGTCTGTCACTGGTGAAGCGTTGTGTTCAATATTTAAGTTTTAGATGATGACCTGAAGGTTAATTAGGCGCATCCCGCAGTGGAAGAAACAAGTTATGAAAAACCTACTAGACTTCTATATATTGTTTGGTGGCATGCTTGCCGGTAAAGCATTGTGTTCAATATTTAAGTTTTAGTTGATGACCTGAAGGTTAATTAGGCGCATCCGGTAGTGGAAGAAACAAGTTATTAAAAGCCTACTAGACTAATTCTATATATTGTTTCGTGGCATGCTTGCTAGAGTTGGTTATTATTATTATTATTATTATTATTACTATTTCTTCGTTAATTCTTATATGAAATCCAAGTGTTTTTTAGGCAATTCAATGGCATGAAGAATTATTGTGATTATATATCTTTGTTTGTGATTAATTGTGTCTCATATGACAAGTACTCTCACTTTCAAATTTTTCACCAACTAGCAACTTTTTAATTTTTTATGTCACAAATTCATTTGGTTCTGCTTCGTCTTTGATTAGCATAGTTGAAGAAGCCCATTAGTGCACATTTTCGTTTTTGCTGATCTAAGAAACAATATTTACATATTTAGGTTCTGCTCCATAATTATTAGAAGTTTGCATTGTACACTACAAGAAAATAGGCCTTTAGCGATGGAAAATCTGTCGCTAAAAGCCCAAAATCAGTCTCTAAAAGAATTAGCGACGGATTCACCGTCGCTAAAAATCCCTCGTATAAAAGCCCGTCACTAATAGTTTAACGACGGAATGTTTTAAATCCGTCGCTAAATATGTCATTTTTTCCGACGGATTTATTTTTAATTAGCGACGGATATTCCGTCGCTAATTATATTTTTAGAATTTTAAATTTTTTTTTTGTCAAATTAGCGACGGATAAAATATTTTAGCGACGGAATATTTCGTTGCCAAAAGTCAATTTTTTTTTTATTTTTCAATTACCCAAACCTGTAATACAATTTTCAATTCTCAACAACAATGCGCAATAATCAATACAGAAAGAAATATATATAATCAATTATAAAAAATATTTATTATAAAAAAACTCATATATGTACAAGTCGGAAACCGGATACAGCCGGTTAGAAGATGGGAGAAGAGTACAAGCCGGGCGGCGGGGGGGGGAAGCTAGGAACGGGCACGGGAAGGGGCTCATCAGGGGTTGCCGAGTCCCGGATCTGGATCCTGCTGATGCAGGCCGGCTCGGCCTGTCCAGCAGTGGCCTGTTCCCTGATCATCCTTACCACCACTGTAGCAATGCGCTGGATCTCCTCGTCGTCCAACTGAGGACGAGGAGCCGGTGTCTGTGGAGGGGCAGCAGGGGGTGAGGACGCTCCTATCACGGCACGAGCAGTCGTGCTAGGCAGGCCGCGTATGCGGCCTTTCGGCCGATTCACGACCTCCGGCGTATCCAGCCATCGCTTCAACCCCCCAGTACTCGCAGCTGTACTAGTGGACGCTGATGGCTGTCCGGACTGCTGCTCGGACCCCCTTAGCTGTTCATACGAGGCTTGTAAAAATAGTGGTTTGGGATATGTTAGGGCATTAATTAACGAAACGAACATTGAGGATAGAAAGAAAAAACATTAACAACTTAAATAAATTGACTCAAATCGATCCGCCGGGTAATATCTGAAATATAGTCGCCCGCCCGGTGCGTCTCGTCCTTGCCCTTCTTCCACACGTGCATCTGATTATAGGTCAGAGCTATGACCTCATCCTCCTCCAGATCCGGGTGCTCGACCGCGTTCATGTGTCGGACGATGTCATGTGGCACCGACACCCCCCCGTGTGCGTCAGACCTCTGTTATGTCTGTTCTCAGCCCCGCTCTTACTCTTGGCGTCCCAACCTGGATCCGCAGCCCACCAATCTATCATCTTCCCCCATACACGGTGAGATATCCAATATGGGGGATATCTCGTCATGTCACGACCCGAACCCACGGGCAGGCCCGCGAGCTTGGCACGTGACCGGCCGCAGACCCAATGGACTCCAACCAAGGGCTCTGCCAGGCCTTACTCGCTAAAACTAACATATGCCGCAGCGAAAATTAAAACTTCTACAACTTAAATTACATTTTCATACTTGAATACAACATTTATGCTAACACTCATCATAACACTGATTCGTTAACAACCAAACTAACCAACACTCTAAATCTTTATCGACTCAACCAATACAGTCTCCGAAGCTAAGTGCCAAATTGTTTCGTCCTATGCTCGTCACCATCATCTTACTTTCAAACCTGAAATGATAAGTAAGGGATGAGCTTCCACATGCTCAGTAAGTAACCAATGATTCAACTAGGTGGACCATAGCATGTCAGAAAATAACTCACTTTATATTCTAGCATCATTAAGATATCTAAAAATCATAGAATTGATAATCATCAGGTAAAACAAAACAGAGTACATTAAACCAAAAACTGAAGCATAAAATCATTAGCGCAAAACTCATGACAACCAGTTCGATTCCAACATTAGCTCAAACGATATGCTGCGGTCAGCGTACAGGCCCCACTGACTAGGGCCCGAAATCCCTCCTCCATCCGGGATAAAATTCTGTGGACTCATGGGCGAACCACGAGCAACAGTACTGTGCATCAACGTACAAGCCCCGTTGACCAGGGCCCGAAATCCAACTTTCTCCCGTGGATATAGGGCACAGCAATCGAGTAAACCAAAAACCCCCTTTGGGTTCATCGTGAACAAAATCACTCATCAATTGATTCTCAACCATCCTCACATCCTTTCAATAATCCTCAACATGTTCAATATTCACAATAACGTCAATACAATACATTTCAAATCCGAGTTCCATTTCAGTTTCTAGGCAAAACATCATTTACATGCTAGTCTGGTTTTTCTTTGACGAGAATAAAACACTAAAACCTTTTTTTTGATAATTTAAGCCAGAGCAGTTAAACGTACTTAAAACGATCAATGCTGAAAAACACTACATTTTTAATAGCAGGTAAACATATACTTATTATATAAAAACACTAGTTGAATCAAGGGTCACTTACTTGACGCTACGCATTCCCCACATCAAAACGACGATCATGCTACCACACCTGGTTCAAAGCACTTTCAATGCCCTTCTTTTTATCTTCATGTTCCCAGCTTTACTACATCCCAAAGCATAGTCAATCACGACACGACATTCCCGTTGAGCATGTCTTCAAGCAAATTCAATGCCGCAGTCAACTGCCCGACCTACATGCACGTCCAATATCGTGCCCAGTTCACCCTGTCATTCTTGGCATTTAATCGCCGTTGCCGAACATCCATTAATTCACCCGTCTTAATAACCACCAAGTAACTTTGTGCTAAATAGTACTCAGTTAATCGCTAGGGCTAACGCTAACAATTTCCTTTTATATATTCTCATAGCCTAAGCGATTTCCTGTCCAAAAACACATACATGCATAGGGTACACCTTCGCAAGCATACGGTACACTCGCACCATGTACACACAATATCTCCATACACGTCCAACAACAATAACACCTATACACCTGTCCAGGCTCACATACTGAAATACCCGCCACCGCACGCACACAAACCAACCACAGTCACCCTAAGCATCACTATTAAAAATCACACATACGTAAACCACGACACCTAGTATACACACATAGCCGCTCAACACCCAATTAATGCACACCCGCCAAAAGTCATATATTCACCGTTTACCTCAATCCATTCTAGCCACCACAAGCATTGTCGCTAAACCATCACTGTGGCATTGTCGCTAAACCATCACTGCGTAGTCACCATCACGCAAGCACACCACCAACCCATTTCCTAATTTTATACAGAGTGCCACCAATTTCTTTAGTCCTAACTCATCAAACCAATAATATTAAATGCTACCGTCGCCACAAACTGCCAAGATTCACCTTAGATGCACCTCCAGTCACCAATTACCACTAATCAGCCACACTCTCGGTCGCCGTTCCACCACGCAACTCACCGGAGGTAACATAGCAAAAGCAACAAACTTTCTCTACCGTCGTGTCGCTGCTGTCAACCATCATCACCACAAACCCATGGCTTCACTGTAATCACCGCCGGTCTCATAGTAGGATCACCGAAGCAAAGATCGGCCACCCTAATCTCCCTCTCCATCCTGATGCGATCTCCTAAACACCACGGTCACCGGTGTACCCAATACCAGAAGACCATCACTGCTGCCCCACTGTCACCAGCCACGCACCAACCTCTGGGATCTCCACAAACTGACATATCACCAACATCGTCGCCGTCGACTACCGGCGTACGTCACCGCCGGCATATCAACCCACCAAATCCTAATTGTCTCGGCATTGGTATCGCCACTGCCGATTCACCTACTGGTCACCCCACCCAGTCTCTCGCTCTTTTATCTCACTCTGTCGGTGGTCATTTGGTTAGAGGCACCGGCAATGGAGGTTGACGGCACAGCGTGGCAGCGGTGAAGGGCTGAACTAGGGGTTCATAACTGGAGGTTGCGATTGCACGGTGGTAGTGGATTGGCGACGGTGGCCGTTGGATCGAGGACCCCGGTAGTGGTTGAGGCTGCTCCGGCCCCGTCCTCTGTGGCCCCATTGGAATCACCGTCGCTGTCGCCGGTGCCCTTGGCTACTCGCAGAGGCGTTGGGCGATGGAGTTGGAATTGACGGCATAGGGTCACGGCCGGAGTTGCTCGCCGGTGATGGGTTCCATGGTTGGCGTGGGGCCGTCCCGTGGTGGGAGTGGCACCGCCGATCTAGGGCCGGCTGCCGTCTCCCTTCTCCTCTCCCATCTTCTCTTCTGTTCTCCTCTCTTTCTCTCCTGTTTTCTTCTCTCTCTCTCTCTTTTTCCTTTTCACTCTTTTATTTTATTTTGCCTAAAAACATATATTATTTTAATTGCTTCAAAAGTCTCCTCCTTTTTCTCCCAATCAGTGACTTCAAATGCCACATTTTTTTTCCATAAATCACTCTCTCTGTCATATTTGAAATAACCAAAACTGATAACTATATACTAAATCCTAATTTAATAATAATTTCTCAAGTTATTTCCCTCGCTATCAGTAATTGACGATCAGATTGTTCATGTCAATCGTCGCTAAAAACAAAGATATTTTTACTTGTAAAATTTGCCCTAAATAAGAATAATTAATAAGTAAAGTTGCTAAAATTTTACTAAAAAGTTCAAACCTAGGTTCGGGGTATTACACGTCATGTCCGTCATCGGGGCACCCACGGGCAGCGCCTTCTTCGCCCGGTCCAGTGCATCGTGGAGCCATGGCGGTAATTCTTGCCGATGTAGGCAAAGAAAGCCTGCTGCCCCAGTACCTGCTGCTGAGGCGTGTCAAACGTGAACCCCTCCTGTAAGGCATTCAATAATACAAATTAACAACATAAAACAAACTGTAATTAAACATTTACTAACGCTGAAAAAAATACTTCACCGTACTAGTCACTCCTCCCATAAGGCCTCCCTCACAGCGGCATCCCAGTCCTTCCAGTACAGGCGTGGGTCGAAGAATCGGCCCTTCACAAGAACGCCGATCTTCGTCCTCGCCTGAGCCTCCAGGATCATTCCAAAGAAGTAAATAAATTAATACAGTTCAAATATAAATTAGCAGCCCAAAATTTTAAATATAAAGCATGAGGTGATATTTTTAGTACTTACAGGCCCTCCTGCATGAGCGTAACTCTCTGTTTACGCTGGGGGTCGATGCGTACCCTGCGTGTCGGACCACGGCCTCGTCGAGATCCTACAAAACACAGACATTAATACAGTTCAAATATAAGGCTAGCAAAAATGTACGAAACACCTTTATCAACTATACCTGAGGTAAAACCCACGGAAGATGGAGAATGCACGCGCGTGTGGGATGAATCTGCGTCGGGCTGGGGCGACGGCTCGAGCTGGGGCGACGGCTGGGGTCCCATCTGCTGTCTGCGATCACTCTGTACCTCGTCATCAGTAGGCAATGACGAGGTGGGACCCACCGGGGAGGAAGCAGCTCGGCGTCCAGCCCGGCCACGAATAGCCCGTATCCTATCCATATCTGACTTCATATAGATAAATTACGAGTATTAATTATAGCTAATTAGGGTTGATTAGGACTAATTAGGGTTATTCAGCCCTAATTAGGGTTTAATTGTGCCGAGTAGTGCTGATTAGTCCGAATTAGGCTTAATTGGGTTATGTTAGGGCTAATTAATGTTAATGAGGGCTAGTTTGGCCTCATTATAGCTAATTAGGGTTGATTAGGACTAATTAGGGTTATTTAGTCCTAATTAGGGTTTAATTGTGCCGAGTAGTGCTGATTAGTCCTAATTAGGCTTAATTGGGTTATGTTAGGGCTAATTCATGTTAATGAGGGCTATTTTGGCCTAATTATAGCTAATTAGGGTTGATTAGGACTAATTAGGGTTATTTAGTCCTAATTAGGGTTTAATTGTGCCGAGTAGTGCTGATTAGTCCTAATTAGGGCTACTTAGGCTTAATTAGGTTATGTTAGGGCTAATTAATGTTAATGAAGGCTAGTTTCGGATAATTATAGCTAATTAGGGTTGATTAGGACTAATTACGGTTATTTAGTCCTAATTAGGGTTTAATTGTGCCGAGTAGTGTTGATTAGTCCTAATTAGCGCTAATTACGCTTAATTGAGTTATGTTAGTGCAAATTACGACTAATTAGGCTAACTATAATCAATATGCGCGTAATTGGGTTCATTTTGGCTAATTTGGGGTAATTATAGCTACTTTGATTTTCATTAGGTTCTTAGGGTTAATTAAAACTAATTAGGCTCGTTAGAGCTAATTAATTAGGGTTAATTGATTTATTAAAATATTTATTTTTTAAATGTCGGACACCGTCGATCAGACGTGGTGTCCGTGTCTGCGCTAACTAACAGGTATCTCAATCCAATTGGGTCCCATCCTCCGTCAACAATCTCAATTCTCAAATGCCGCCCAATGCAATAAAAATTAACAAAAATCACACATTCAATCCAATTGGGTCCCATCCTCCGTCAATAATCTCAATATCTCAAATGCTCAATGCACAATTAACAATCTAAAATCATCAATTAACAACCTAAAATCATCAATTAATAATTGCAATTACTTCAAATGCACAGCTAATAACCTAAAATCATCAATTAACAACCTAAAATAACCTAAAATCATCAATTAACAACCTAAAATCACGGATCAATAATCACAATTCTCAAATACACAATTAACAACCTAAAATTATCAAACAAATTATCGATATTCAAATAGGAAAAAATTGTTCAAAATGCACATATCTGATGCGCTTGAATTATTTCAATTTAGGGTTCGATTATATTAGGGCATTCAATTTAGGGTTCAATTAGTTTAATTTAGGGTTCGGTTTGATCACGGGCATTCAATTTAGGGTTTAATTAGGGTTCAATTACATCAATTTAGGGTTCAATTAGGGGGTTCTATTGAATTAATTTAGGGTTCGGTTGATTTGGGGTATTCAATTTAGGGTTCAATTTAGGTTTCAGTTGGATTAGGGCATTCAATTTAGGGTTCAATTAGGGGTTAATTTAGGGTTCGATTCGATTAGGGCATTCAATTTAGGGTTCGATTAGATTAGTGCATTCAATTTTGGGGTTTAATTAGGGTTCAATTACTTCAATTTAGGGTTCAGTTAGGGGGTTCTATTGATTCAATTTAGGGTTCGGTTGATTTGGGGCATTCAATTTAGGGTTCAATTAGGGGGGTTCAATTATTTCAATTTAGGGTTCGGTTGGATCAGGGCATTCAATTAGGGGTTCAATTATAATTAATTGGTTCAATTAGGTTGAATTGGGGCTCATTACAATTAATTGGTTAAGTTAGGGTTAATCAGGTTTAATTGGGATTAATTCGTTCAATTAGGGTTACGCGGGGTTAATTACTGTTAATTGGTTAGTTTAGGTTGAATCAGGGTTCATTACAATTAATTGGTTCAGTTAGGGTTAATCAGGTTTAATTGGGGTTAATTCGTTCAATTAGGGTTACGCGGGGTTAATTACTGTTAATTGGTTAGATTAGGGATAATTATGGTTTGATTAGGAATAATTGGGAACAAATTAAGGATGGTTAGGGTTTATCCGGGCTAATTATGCTTTAATTAGGGTTTAGGATTTAAGGTTTAAGGTTAACCGGTTCAAACAGGTTTAATTGGAGCTAATTACGGTTAATTGGTTCAATTAGGGCTAATCAGGGCTAATTAGGGTTTATTGGTTCAATTAGGGTAAATCGAGATTAATTAGGGCTAATTGTTAGATTAGGTTGAATCGGGGTTCATTACAATTAATTGGTTCAGTTAGGGTTAATCAGGTTTAATTGGGGTTAATTCGTTCAATTAGGGTTACGCGGGGTTAATTACTGTTAATTGGTTAGATTAGGGATAATTACGGTTTGATTAGGATTAATTTGGTTCAATTAGGGTTACTTGGGAACAAATTAGGGATAATTAGGGTTTAATCGTTACAATTACATTACAACAAATTAAATACAATACAATACACTACAAAAACTTAAATTTAATTACATTACAACAAATTAAATTCAATTACATTATAGCAAATCAAATACAATTACATTACAATAGATTAAATACAATTACATTATAACAATAGATTTAATGCGATAAATAATTTCTAGCATACAATTACATTATAACAACAGATTAATTTCTAGCATACAATTACATTATAAAAACAGATTAATTCAATATGATAAATAATTTCTAACTGGGAAAAAAAGTGAGTTCAGGCAGTGGTGGTGTGAAGCGGATGACGACAGTGGC
Organism: Escallonia herrerae; assembly: GCA_033070095.1. Lineage (NCBI taxonomy): Eukaryota > Viridiplantae > Streptophyta > Magnoliopsida > Escalloniales > Escalloniaceae > Escallonia > Escallonia herrerae. The sequence continues at coordinate 94,648 of JAVXUP010001561.1, forward strand.
GCACGGAAGGCAGTGTCAGAGGGTGGTGGTGCGGCGGAGGGGGAGGAACTGTGGTGATGGTGGTGCGACTGTGAGGTGGCTGTGGCAGTAGTGGTGTAGCTGTGGGGTGACGAGGTGGCAATAGAGACGGCAGATCTGAGGGGAGAGGGAAGGGCGGTGTGGTGGTGGCGGGGGGGCATGTCGCCGGCGTGGGGGGCTGGTGGGGAGGGATGGAGGCGGGGGCCTGTCGCCGGCGTGGGGGGCTAGTGGGGAGGAAAGACGGGGAGAGAGAGAGAGAGAGAAATATGGGTATTTAAGAACACATTTAGCGACGGACATGTCCCGTCGGTAAAACCATTTAGCGACGGTTTATACCGTCGTTAAAAGACCGTCGTTAAACGTCCGTCGGGAATGGTTTTACCGACAGATTAATCCGTCGGTAAAATATTTTTTTGGACAACGTTTTTACCCACGAAAATTCCGTCGCTAAAAACACCTTTAGCGACGGAAGTCGTTCCGTCGCTAAAAGTCCGTCGCTAAAACCTTTTTTCTTGTAGTAATAGGTCTCACACTTATTGTAAACATATAAAGTGAGTATGCTTGCTGAGCCCAATTAAGACCCATTTTGATGGCTCCGAATTATGTCTGCCCTCTCATTCATTCATAATAACAGAGAAGATGCAATCAAGCATAAGAAACTCAGCTCACGCTGGTTTAGAAAGGTATAAAAAAGTTCACGTCGTCATTGGTAGACTAATACATTGGCTTACTAAACTTATGCATTGAAAATTTTTAGAAATCTTTGTCAAAAACATTAAAGTATGTTGTCTATCATTTTCAATTCTCTTTTTTGTTATGATGACTAAAAAGTTTCCTGTTATTGTGTACTTTTACCATTCTCTGTTCTTGTCTAGAGAAGATGTAAGACCCCAAATAATATAAAATTAATTATTTTAATTCTTGGGCTACTTTTGAAGTTTTAATAATATTTTAAAATTCCTTTTGAATAAGTAACATATCTTTAGGTGCCTTTGGAGTAATTTATCAAGTTTAGAGAAATAAAAAGACGGGTTAGTTTGTGTTTTATCGAATAGTTTCTGAAATTTTTAAATCATCATTACTGAAATGCAAGTTTTGATGGTTTGCGGTCCTGAACTAATATTAGAACCTTCACATGCTTAGGTTAACGTGATGCCATGACATGATATGGCTATTGCTACCGGTATGCAACTTTGAACTTAGAACCTCCGCATGCTTAGGTTAACGTACTTTATAGTCACGTGTTACGTGATTGTATTGTTTTGATTATTAGTTCAATTATTTGAATATGACCTTTTGACTTTGATTCGACCTATGATGGGTTAATATCTCGTAATGAGATTTGTCGTGCCAAGATTAACTATCATTTTTGCACCTTATTTTCATATGTTTCGTTTTGACTCAGCTACATATTATTGGATACATGCGTTATAATCTGTGGGTGTGTGCGTGTGATCTTTACTAGGCTTTGTGCTCACCCCCTTTCTCCTCCCATTTCAAGAAATTAAGCTGAGACATCAGTAGAGGAGTTATCTATAAGCATGAGTCAGAGTTGTTCTTTAATTGTAGACTCTTTTTAGTGACTTGAAAATGAGAACTTGTAATAGTTTGATTAAGTAGCTTTTGGTAACCTCAATATTTGGGAAGTGACTATTGTTATTAGATTTCTACTGCATTTATTAGACTTTGATGATAAATACAAATGCTTTTGATTTGGGATACATTTAGAGCTCTGATTATCATTTTGGGGTTATGTTCATGGTAAAATTCTTTGGGTATTATATTTCTGGTAAGCAGGAATATTTTGAAATAGTATGTGTAGGTCCACCTCCGGGTCGGGGGCGTGACATATTTGGTATCAGAGCATAAGTTTAAGATTCTGTAGACTCTTTAGACTTAAGCTTTCAATGATTTGAGATAAATTTTATGACGTTTGAGATATAGTTCTGAGTAGTCTAGTTTTAGTATTACTTTAATTTGAAGCGTTTACACAATAAGTTGTGATCTTATAAGTTTTTTTGCTATCTCAGGAGCTATGCCGCCACGTGCAGCTAGAGGGGTACAAGAGGTGGTCGTAGGGGTAATGATATCACTGGGGACAACGTGGAAGCAGAAGCGCTTCCTAATCCCTTGACTGCAGATACCATCAAGGCATTCAACCGTTTGAACTGTCCCACGTTTGTTAAGGCAGATAAGCCAGAGGATGCGGAGGCCTGGCTGAGCAAGTTAGAGAAGAGATTTAAGCTCTTAAACATCACCGATCGTCAGAAAGTGGACCTAGCCATATACCAGTTAGAAAATGAGGCTGACCAATGGTGGAAAATGGTCGAGAGAACTTTGAGTGTTGAGGAGGAACATGCTTTGACTTGGGCACATTTCTAGGAAATATTTCTTACCAAATACTTTCCTAGAAATGTGAAGGATGATATGGTGGAAGAGTTCTTAAAGTTAGAGCAAGGAGATGATGAAACTGTGAAAGACCACGAGGCTAGATTTGCTAGATTGTCAAGGTTTGTGACACATGCGATGAATACTGAGGAGAGACGTGCGACACGTTTTAAGAATGGACTAAGGTACGGCATCAAGAAGTTCTTAACCGCTGTAACTTTAGAAACATATGGTCAAGTCTTGGACAAGGCTCAGAGAGTGGAGAAAGATGTCGAGGCGGGGCGTAAGTACTACAAGGAGCAGAGACAGAAGAAAGGAAGAGAAGAGCATAGCTCAAGGGGCAATGATGTGGTTCAGCCCAAGAGTAAGAAGAACAACTTAGCTACTAAGGAACCATTTAAAAATACCCAGGAGCCTGTCGAAGCTTTCAAAAAAAACTTGTGGAAAGAACCATAGAGGTGTGTGTTATTGGCAGAGCGGCGCATGTTTTAACTGCCAGCAGCAAGGACATAGGATTCGAGATTGCCCTCAGCCGCTTAGGCCACAATTTAGTCAGGGTAGGGGGATGCAGAATTAGCTGCCAGGAAATAATCAAGCTGGAACAACTCGGGCTCGAGCTTATGCCTTGACAGATAAGGACGCCACTATATCTCCATGATGTAGTGACAGGTAAATTTTACATAGTTCAGCTAAAGCTTATACTTTGAGTGATGCTTGTTCCTTATTTTCAGTCTCTATATATTTGCTCGTGAGCTTTGGTACTAAGTTAGAACCTTTAGGTAGTGGAAACTCTGAGAGTCTGTAGATGTGATTGTGTATCCATATTCAGAGACTGAGGTGCATAAATTTCAAGGACGAAATTTTTATAAGGAGGGGAGAATGTAAGTCTCCAAATAATATAAAATTAATTATTTTAATTCTTGGGCTACTTTTGAAGTTTTAATAATATTTTGAAATTCCTTTTGAATAAGTAACATATCTTTAGGGGCCTTTGGAGTAATTTACCAAGTTTAGAGAAATAAAAAGACTGGTTAGTTTGTATTTTATCGTTAAATTGAGTCTGATCTTTTAGAGAGAGGAGAAGAAAGAGAAATTAGGGCTTGGAGATTTCAACCTTCTACTCACAATTGGTAAGTGATCGATCCTAAACCTTAATCAAAATATAATTGGTTTGAAGATTTTAATCTTAGTGGTTGATTTTATTAATTAGGTTTGATACTTTCGGAAGGTTACGCAACTTTGCGAATCTTGTAGCATGAATTGAGGTAAGTGTTTCATGTATAGATTCATCTCGTTACCGTTATTCTATTGATCAATTTTGTTGCTTTGATTCTGAATCACGATAGAATTTATCATTTGTCAAAATTATAATTTATTCGTTTGACGGACTATTTTTGTATCGTGTTAGCACATCAATTCTAAAATTTTCAGCCTTGTTTATCGTGATGTCGATCGTTTCGCACAAGTGCCCACTACTTTTGCATTCATCCTGACTATAACAGTACAATTGTTCCTCCTTCTTTTTATCGTACACAGCTACAGTTGCGTAGTATCATTACATTTATCATAAATCATTGTAAATCATTACCCATGAATTGTTTAAAGTGATTTAATGGGTTTTGTGGAGAACTGGCTGTCCAAATTGAAAAGTGGCCTTGCCATGTGTCAACCTGGAAGTGGTTCACGCATTTTCTTAACTTTTTGCCCATGTTTCATTATTTGAAAATTTTGGAAGCATACGAACTCGGATCCAATCGATTTCACTCCGTTAAACTCGTCTCTTCGTCCTCTTCGATTCGAGTCTAATATCGAATAGTTTCTGAAATTGTTAAATCATCCTTCCTGAAATGCAAGTTTTGATGGTTTGCGGTTCTTATGCGTTTAAGATATTTTGAAGTCTATTGGACCCATTTGAATTGAACTAATGTTAGAACCTTCACGTGCTTAGGTTAACGTGATGCCATGACATGATATGGCTATTGCTACCGGTATGCAACTTTGAACTTAGAACTTTCGCGTGCTTAGGTTAACGTACTTTACAGTCACGTGTTACGTGATTGTATTGTTTTGATTATTAGTTCAATTATTTGAATATGACCTTTTGACTTTGATTCGACCTTTGATGGGTTAATATCTCGTAATGAGATTTGTCGTGCCAAGATTAACTATCGTCTTTGCACCTTGTTTTCATATGTTTCGTTTTGACTCAGCTACATATTATTGGATACCTGCGTTGTACTCTATGGGTGTGTGCGTGTGATCTTTATTAGGCTTTGTGCTCACCCCATTTCTCCTCCCATTTCAAGAAATTAAGCTGAGACATCAGTAAAGGAGTTATCTATAAGCATGAGTCAAAGTTGTTCTTTAATTATAGACTCTTTTTAGTGACTTGAAAATGAGAACTTGTAATAGTTTGATTAAGTAGCTTTTGGTAAACCCAATGTTTGGGAAGTGACTATTGTTATTAGATTTCCACTGCATTTATTAGACTTTGATGATAAATACAAATGCTTTTGATTTGGGATACATTTAGAGCTCTGATTATCATTTTGGGGTTATGTTCATGGTAAAATTCTTTGGGTATTATATTTCTGGTAAGCAGGAATATTTCAAAATAGTATGTGTAGGTCCACCTCCGGGTCGGGGCGTGACAGAAGATCTCACTAAAAAAGTGAAAAAAAGAATAAAATTTCGCTGCTGACTGGGTAGCAGCTTGTTCCTGTTACCCTGCCACGTGGTAGCTTCTGAATGGTCCACGTGTCCGACCGCCAACTTCATTCCACGCGAGCAACTTTCCATCAGATAATGGCTTGTTGCCATTAAGCGGCACATTCCTTCCATCTCGGTAGATTTTAGGTGATGAACAAGCTGTAACTTGGTAGGTCTCTCTCTCTTTCTCTCATGCGGCAAACTCCCCTCGTTTTCCATCTTCCGGCGAGCTGTTCGACAGGATTTTAATGCAGAAGTACTCAGAAGAGAGGCCGCGGCCGTGGTCTGGCATGTTGTGAGCAGGCTGAAGGCACTGCACAGGTTTGTGTTGCAGAATTGTTCACCTGTTCTCGTGGGAGCAAGCTATTCGACAGGATTGTTCACTTGTGTTCGTGGGGACGAGCTGTTCGACGGGATGAAGGCGCTGCACAGGGCCAATATTCTTCATACGGACTTGCATTGTTGTTGCTATAATCAACATAACGAAGGTACTCTCTCTCACTCCCCCTCTCTCTCTCACTACCTCTCTCATGCATGTAATCTGATACATCATTCATACTTCATACGTCCAGTGAAGTATGCGTCAATCTATTATACCACTTTCATACGTCCAATGCACAAACCGTCCAATGCATAAAATTTGCCTGTACAACTGGCCCAATTACAGTTTCATTGATAATCAACATAAGAAAGGAAAAAGTCAGTAAACTAGTCATAACATCTGATACGTAAATCAATAAATTATCAATGAAACTATACAATATGTAGATAAATTATCCATGGCTAGTGTCTGACCAGTTTTCCTCCACATTTATTTGAATATTGTTCTTTGCTTTTGTTTCCTGAGTGTTTTGTTATTTCATGCACTTAGGGTTTCATAAAAGCAGGGGACAATAATTATACCCACCATTTAAAATTCAAGACATGTGTGATATGAGTATAGATATGCTTAGAAATTGAAAAGGGATCCTATGGAAACTGGAAAGGTAGCAGCCAACGTGAAGTAATTTGACATTTTTTAACTTTTATACATTCACAAGCTATTGTTTGTTCAATTGCATTGATGACAAGAACTTAGCTTGACTCTAGGAACACCTCTTCACCTAGAGAAGTTACCGCTATTTTTTCCCTCACTTACAGTGTATTCACACAATATGGACCAACAACCCGATGTCAACGAGCAAGAGATAGATGATGTATGCATTTTGCAGTCAAGACAGTTTAATGTGCATGGAGGGAATGTTCATGATGTACCAAAACTTGGAATGGTAGTTGATTCAAAATAACATGCTTTTGATTATTATAGTGAGTATGCTCAACGGGTTGATTTCAGTGTAAGAAAGCAACACGTTAAGAAAAGGGATGGAATCGTGACGAGGAGAACTTTATGTTGTTCAAAACAAGGTGAAGGGCGTATTGATAAACGACGAGTAAATGTGGTATACCATTGTCCCGTTTCAAGAGTAGGTTGTAAAGCACATATGAGCATTCTACTTCAAAAGGATACAAAATTTAAGGTGATATCTTTCAATGCAGAGCATAATCATGCTTTTGCCCTGTCACCTGCAAAGCACATGTTAAGGTCAAAAAGAAGACTTTCATTTACTCAAACAGCTTTAGCAACTGATGCTATTAAGGTAGGAATATCTGTTAAAAAGACTTTTCGTATATTAAGTCGGCAAGCTGGAGGTCGTGAACACGTTGGTTTTTTAGATGTGGATTATGTAAATTATCTCTATCGAACACGAGCGACCGAAACGCAAAAAGGAGATGTTGGTGCTCTGTTAGAGTATTTTCAGAAGATGAAGCTACACGACCCCTCTTTTTCTTATTCGATACAGCTTGATGAGAATGACCTAATAACAAACATTTTTTGGGCAGATTCAAGATCAGTTGTAGATTATAAGCACTTTGGAGATGTTGTATGCTTTGACACAAGCTATCGAACTAATGATTATGGTCGTCCATTTGCTCCATTTCTTGGTGTTAATCATCATAAACAAACGGTTATCTTTGGTGTTGCATTGCTTTATGATGAAACCGTAGAGTCATTCAAGTGGTTATTTAGGACATTTCTTGGTGCAATGTCTGAAAAGCAACCAAAGACAATTCTCACTGATCAATCCGCTGCGATGGCAAATGTAATTGCAGAAGTGCTCCATGAATCCAATCATCGTTTATGTGTGTGGCACATCTATTAGAATGCGGCCAAACATTTAAGTGACGTATTTCATGCTTCTAAGGACTTTGCATATGATCTTAGTTCTTGTGTATATGATTATGAGGATGAAGATGAATGGATGCTTGCATGGAATCAAATGATCAAGACGTACTCTCTCCAAGACAATGGTTGGTTGAAAGGAATTTTTGAGTTAAGAGAAAAATGGGCTATGGTTTATGGTCGACATATGTTTACTACCGATATGAAAAGCACACAAAGAAGCGAGTCTATGAATCATGTCCTAAAGCAATATTTAGATCCAAGGCATAACTTTTTGCGATTCTTTGAGCAGTATAACTTGTTATTGCAAGATCGACGATATACAAAGTTGAAGTCAGAGTTCAAATGAGGCAAACCAGTCCAGTGCCAATAGCTAATGTTGAGATGCTAAGACATGCTGTTGATGTATATACTCCTGAGATGTTCAATATGTTCCAATATGAGTATACAAAGGCTTGGGATTGCAGTATTCATAAAGTTAGCAAGTCTGGAAATGTTTCGGATTACAAAGTTGTTTTTGGCAGTAAGTGAAGAGAACATCTTGTAAAATTTGAAGCCGAGACAACTACTGTGCAATGTAGTTGTATGAAAGTCAACTTTGTTGGCATTTTATGTCGTCATGCTTTGAAAGTTCTTGATAAGAAAAACATCAAGAGGATACCACCTCAACATATTGTAAAGATGGACAAAAGATGCAAAGGATGCCATAGTAAGTGATTACCGTGGTGCTCAGGTTCAAGGCAGATCTCAAGAATCTATTGGAAAGCGGTATTCCTATTTAAGTCATGATTTTCAGGGACTGGTCACACTTGCAGCAGAGAACGAAGATATGTACATATATGCACAGCAGAACTTAAGTAAATTGCTCAAGGATTTGGAAGAAATGAAGAAAACTTATTGTTGTAGTATTTCGGATCCAATACTAATACACAAGATGATCTTTTTAAGAATGTGCCCCAATTAAATGATGGCGTCGTGTCACAATGCCCCCAGGGGATAAAAAGAAAAGCTACAGTTGGACGTCCACGTAAAAGGTTCAAGGATCCACTTGAGCAATCCAGAAGGCACAAGTCACAACTAAAAGCTACACAAGTACTATTATGTCTCTAGGTTCCCGAAAACTGGTTATACATTTTTATCTTTCCATAGTCATATGGTACCTTATAAATATTTTTCTATATGATGTGATGTTTTATAGGGTACCTCCAATAGGGTACCTCACAACAAAAAGGGCACAAAATTGGACGACAAAATGAATATCAGGAAGAGCATTCTGAGAAGGAAGAAGAGGTGCTTTTTGGTTCATTTGTCACCTTATTCTCACAATCTAGTTTATAGTGTAGATAAGACTGATTCAACATTTTTGTTTTAGATATCTACTGTTGTATATAGTAAAGTAAATGATGAGCATGACATTGCTGATGATACATTGCCCTTTCAAAGTTAGGTAACTACAAATGTTTGCTAAGGTCAATTGTTATATTGTCATTCTCATAGCCAAATTAGACCATTTGGTTATTCTCATTTTCTTGCTGAGTGTTGTTTTTACAGTATCCTCTTATCTCAAAGGAATCACAAGAGCGTTCAAATGATTACGTTATACCTTCCACCAATATCAATTCCGGTCCAAAGATATGGGCATGTCGTCATATGTCCTTCACTGAGTTGCTTCAGGTAAATATGTGATATACAAGTACTTGTCTTTAGACCTTTGTTGTAACTTTGCTTTGCTTTTGTAGGCATCTTCGATTTCTTCTGACACTTTGCAACAACATAACCAAGAGGACAACAACTCAAACAAACAAGACGGAGAAGGCGGCGACTAGAAGAAAACAAAAAATGATGGGTTGATCCATTCGTTTAGATCACTTGTATCCCTCTATTGAAACAATGTTTACGTTATTACTTATGTTTTTACTCCTTTAAAGGGTTTGAAAAAAATTAGATTTATCAGTTTTAGTAATCATTTGCTTGATGTGGGTAATTGATTGGCGCAAGGCCAAAAATGACTTCGCAAACATTTGTATTTGCACATTACCGTGCTTAACCGTGTTTAATTATTTAGCGAATTTGATACGACTTTCTCAGAAGATGGGTATAGCTTCGGATGCAATGATAACCTAATTCAAGTTCTTGGTTGCAGGAATATCCATCCATTTCTAGTGACTCTCTTGCCTCAAAACCTTGCTTCCACCCCAAAACCCACTATACTACTAATGCTCCTTGCTCTCAACCTCACGCCCATTTTTTTTCTCACTCAGGCTTGTGCAACTAAGTTCAAGTTTCTCAGAAGTTTGTTCATATCACCGTATTTCTGGCTGGAGCAATTTGGGCCTCAAGGATAATTTTGGTCGGTGTTCCACGCGATTCCTTTTTTTAAAACCCACACAACACCCTCGTTCTCAAGCTTCCAACCAGAATCTATGCACCCTTTTCATCCAGGTTCATGAATCTTTGACCACACAAACTTGTCAATCACTTTCTTGGACAAAACACCATCTTTACTTCTGCTATTTCTTCAATCTCCAGCTCATTTGGTCTGGTTTTACACATTCCTAGAAGGAAAAAAAACAGTAATCTTTTTGGTGGGTTGTTCATAACTTGGTGTTTCATGAGAATGGTGGGGGCTATATCTGTGGTGGGTTCATCTGCGGTGGTGGATTCACACACTGGTCCGTGTTTGTGTGTGGATGCATGAACATCATCAGCTTCAGTCATTAAAAAGCCTTTGCCGTGGAGGCCGGTTGGATCGTTGGATTTTAGCAGCTCTTTTGGATTTCGACCAAACCCATCAGGAGTTCCAAGAATCAGCAGTAGAAAAGTAGGAGCCTCTATGATTGTTAATGGCCGTAAAGGATCAAGCTTAAGGGTTTTGCCGCATGAGAGAGAGAAACCTACCAAGTTACATCTTGTTCATCACCTAAAATCTGCCAAGATGGAAGAATGCCGTTTAACGACAACAAGCCATTATCTGATGGAAAGCTGCTCGTGTGGAATGAAGTTGGCGGCCGGACACGTGGACCATTCAGACGCTGCCACGTGGCAGGGTTAGCAAGAACAAGCTGCTACCCGGTCAGCAGCGAAATTTTATTCAAAAAAAAAAACGAAAACACCTATGTTTTTTTCCTTTTTACCATTCTCCTACCGAGTGTTAGGAAAGAAGTACCCTCTCTCTCTCTCTCTCTCTCTCTCACACACACACACACACACACACAAACGAACGAAAACACAGATTCAAGACATGGCCTAATTGTGGTAGTTTGGAAGGAAAACAAAGGTAGCATGGTAAATATGCGTGTGAATTGCAAGGGCAAGTAGTGAAAAAATAGGTAAAAGTATTTTTTAAAATGTTAAATGTAAACTATCTAGTCTAAAAGAAGTGACTAAAATTGGAAATAAAAGGGGCTAATTATAGTAATGTCCCTGAAGTTAGAGTGAAATTACAGGCGTATTTATTAGCTCGAACAAATTACACGAAGTCTTAAAAAAAGAATAATTTAAAAAAAATGACTTTACTGCCCTTTAAGTTATAAGGTTATTTTTTTTTTTCAAATACCATTACTACATCTCTTCCCTTCTTTCTCTTCCTTTTTATCTTCCTTTTGGAGAACTCACCACTACAGTACCACCATATGTTCACCGCTAAACACCACACCTCAGCCTCCACCTCTCATGACCACCAAGATTTCCCTCTTCAATATACTCTGACCCCACCTTCCCCTCACTCGGCCGCTGCCGCCACTACCTCGTCGTTACTGTTTTACCACCCCCCATCTGCTGCTGCCGCCCCACCCTCCCTCACTCTGTCGCTGCCTGCCCCACCCTTCCCCTTCCCCTGCTGCCCCGCCGCGTCGCTGTTACCCCACCCTCCCTCACTCCGTTGCTGCCTGCCCCACCCTCCCTCCACCCTGTTGTCGTCCCTATCCTCCTCATCTCGCTCGCTGGCTTTGCATGCTTTTTCATTGTAAGTGTTTGGTTTTTGAGAAAACACTGACAATGAAATTTGCTTCTTGTTAATTACTGTAAGAGAGACCTTAATTTTTTTTAAAAAATAGGGTCAAATCTTTATTTTGGAGAGGGGGGAGAGAGAGGGTTTGTAACCCTAATTTGGGAATTAGGTTTGAAACCTAATTTTTCAGTTCAGGGTTTTTAATCTTTATACAGTGTTTATGTAGATATATGGTATAAAGTAATATTGACATTTAGAAAATACAGATGGATAACTTCAGCAAAAAAGTATATTTTTTAACGGATTTGGAACAGATGGACATGACTAATACATTTTCACAGTATCTTATTTCATCATAACATCAAAGACATTGCTTTAATTAGCCCAAATAAAAATATTATAAGTACACAAAATACTAAAAAAAATTGTTAAAATTAAACAATCATATTTTTTCTAACTAAAAGTTAAAATTAAAAATACAAAATAAAGATACTAAACGAACATGCCCTAAATTTGCAAAGAGGGCAAAAGGAAAATCATGGACATATTTAGTATTATGGTTAAAGTTCTCAATCTTTTCCAAAAAAGGGGAAAATCTTTGACTTAGAGCTGTAAAGTGTGAGTGCCGCAGTAACTCAGCTATTTTATAACCTGATGAGACACGCGCACACTAGTGCGTTCGCGTTATAACTGACGAAACACAGAGGTACCAAGCCGAGCGTGTATTCTACGCGCATGTCAAACGATAACAGCCCACCTAATGCGGCAGTTCAAATCTGGTCACGTGGTCAGATGGACGGTCAAGATCGATCCAGAATTTGAATTCAAAAATACCCACTAAATAAGAAGTAACGTTACGATTCCCGGAGCCTCAGGCTCGGAACCGAACCTGAGCCCCGAAGCGAAACAGGAGAAAATCGCTGAAAGCTATTAGACACCCCCCCCCCCCCCCCCCACTCTCCAAAAAACTGCAAAAATCTACTATAGCAAGTACACTGCACTGATTCTCTCTTTCTCTCTCTAGAGATTAGGGTTTTTAGGGTTTTGTGGTGTGAATCGAATCATTGTCAAAATCTTAGAAAGATTTCCGAGGAGAAAAGAGGCATGTTGTGGTTTTAATATCTCTCTGTAGATGGTATTTGTGCTCGTGTATTTAGAATTTCGTACTGATCAAGGGTATTGTTTTATTGTTTGATTAGGGTTATTGGATAAAAGATACTAATAAATGGAGGATCGTGCCAGAAGAGCTCGACCCGACTTGAATTTGGCTTCCAGAAAAGCGGAGGAAGCAGGTTAATCACTCATTTTACTTGGGAAAATTTAGAAAAAGAAAGTTTGGAATTTTAAAATTCCAGCATCTGCCCTATCTTCCCTGTTTGCCTACATTTGTGAGGGGGTTGCATATGTGTGTATGCGTGCGTGTTTTCATCAAAAACCAAGAAAGCACAAAGAACTGCTTCGTTTCATTAATGTCAGAAATGATTCCGAACTTTTGGTGGAGGAATGGGTCAATAGAGTCTGTGTTTTTGTTTTCCTCAAGAAAAAGGTAAAGTACCGAGAACTGTTTCAGTTCATTAATGTAAAAAACATGATTCTGAACTATATGGGTATTTGCATTTTTGTGCAGGGATATTTCATTACTGTGTCTGTCCGTGCGTTTAGCATCACTATTTCAGCCTCTCTTCCCCTTTTACATTTTTCGTGTGTGTGCGTGTTTTTTCCCCTGAAGAAGAAAGCGAGCACCCAAAAATGTGCTAAACTATTATAATACTTTTTTGTGTGATTGGAATTGAGTTCAGGAAATTAATATCACTATTTCAGCCTCTGTTCCCGTTTGAGATTGTGTTTTAAATCCCAGCAACTAATATTGTTGGTATTGAAAAGAATGTGGAAAATATTGAATTATTGCAGCTTGTTTAGTTTCCTTCCATATTTGTGATCGTTTACCAAGAAGAGAGTTACTTTTGAGTGGTTTGAAGCCAATGAAAATTTTTATTTCAAACTTTCATCATCTTTTGGCCTTTTGATCTTGTGTTTTATTTCAAACTTTCATCAAATTTTTATTAATTGAAGTTTAAGTGGATGTAATTTTGCAGCATTGAGGCGATTCCAAGCTACTCAGTGGCTTGAGAGCTTAGTGGGACCGCTCGGAATCACCAACCGACCCTCAGAGAGAGAGTTCATTGCCTGCTTAAGAAATGGTTTGATCCTTTGCAATGCAATTAATAAAATTAAACCGGGATCAGTTTCCAAGGTATTTTAATCAGTACCCCTGTGTCATGTTGAGATGTGCTCTATAATCTAGGTTAATTATAGCGTTTTAATGGTATCGGGTTTATCGTGTTGTACAATACACAAAGGTCGTGGAGATACACTCAACTTCACAATCGGTCCTTTGGGATTCTCAGCCATTGCCCGCATATCAGTTCTTTGAAAACGTTCGAAACTTTTTGGTAGCTGTGGTAGAGTTGAAGCTACCAGTTTTTGAAGCATCTGTTCTTGAAGGGGTATACTTAGAACTTCATCAAGACACTGTCTTATATGCTTGAGTTTCATATGTAGATCCACTGCCTAATAATTGATTTGCATATGCTATTAGGATAATATGGAGGAGGGGTCGTCCGCAAAGATTGTGGATTGCATATTAGAACTGAAGTCATACCACGAGTGGAAGCAGATGAATGGAGGGAATGGATTTTATAAGCCCCAGAGATCTCCTTTGGTCTTACATTCCACCGGAAGAAGTCAATTGAGAGGTGCAGTGGGGAGTTCTTTGGAGCCTCGTAGGAAGCTGGATATGTCTACACATCACGATAAACAACCAGTGGCCGAGAATGAAACACAAGTACTTGAAGGTATTGGTGGCTCCTCGTCCTCTGTTACTTGTTGGCAAGCTAGCAGATATAACTCAAGGTGGTCATTAGTACAAGTACTAGAATGTAGCCAGGGTAAATGAGGACCAGACGTGCTGCTATCAATGTGTATAGTTTATTGTGTTATCTTTATCAGTATTTAACTTTTGTAGGCTAGTCGTCTTTATTTGCATGTCAGCCTCGTGCATTTGTACATATAAACTCCATGTGACCATTATGTAATAGAACGTGGTTAAGATATTAAATGAGGACCGTACGAGTTACCAAAATTTATATTGCATTGTCTTATTATACAAGTATTTAGGACTTCGATAGAATACCTATTTGTTATCTACAAGGTAATTTGGTATGTGTAGGTATCTTTTAGTAGCTGATTGTGTATCATAATAGCATAATAGTGGCTTAAGAATACGGTAACATACCTAGCTTTATTCACGTAAATCTGAAGTAGAAAACTCCTAAAAAAAACTTGGTAGGTTTGACACACTGTTTTGCTTTGCATGAGAATTCGTATTTCTGAACGAAGATGCAATACAATGGTCACTCCCTCCTTTATATAACTTTGATGATTACTTGTCTTAGACAAGAGAACCAACTACTTCCAATAGGGACATAATCACCTCCACTTTGCAATGAAAATGTCATCGAACAATATTTATGCCTTGTTGAGTTGTTCCTGGTGATGACCACCTTTGAAATCCTTGTTTTGTTAGCTTCTTTTCCCTTACGCTTTATTATTTGTTGGTTTGGGTAGACTCAGTTGTCCAGGCACTTGCTGAATGCATGGTCGAAACAAAGGAAAACATAGATCATGGACTCCTTACTTCCTTGCCCAATGGAAGTCGGGTATAAACCGTGCTCATTTTGTTTAATAATGCATGCCATTTAAAGATCAATTTAATCCTAACTGATCTTCTTACAGGATCCAGTCAAGTTATTCAGGAGGATCTTGTCAAGTTGTTTGGAGGAACAACTTCAGAGCAAGTTATTGCAGGTGTGCGGCACGAGTTGAGTATTAAATTATGAAAGTTGCACCCATGAAAAACCTGACAAAAATTACTCAGAATACAAGATTAAGTGAGAGGAAATTAGTATAGACATGGGTAAATTGAATGGTTTTGCCACTTTGCTCCTGTTCCTTTGGTTATATTTTATTGCTTCATGTTATGATGGGATTGTAGATGCTAGTGCACTAACTCACAGCCCAAAAGTGGAGTTACTGTAGTTATATTTAAGTTAAATAGGAAAATAAGGTCTCCACTTTGTGGCTCCAGCTGTTTGATGTTGGTCAATGTTCTCATAAAGAACATTGATAAGAATAAAATGTTTTTGTTCTTTTTAGGACGTTTTCTAAATTTAAATTTGGTAAATTTTCATCATAACGTCTTAGTCTCCTGAAAGAGTATAATCAATATCTTGAACTGGAGGAAAGTTCTTGTGTTTCCACTCTAGCATGGACTGTGTTGCGAGGTATGAAAAACAGTTACCCTTAAACCTGAGTTCACTGACATTCGTAGATACTTTCAGATCATTCAGTTTCGTGTTACCGAAGTCTTTGGTATTCTTAACTTGAGAAATAGGAAAGTAGTTTATGTGGAGGACTTGAAAATTTCGGTGGTATCCTGGGGTAGTCGTAATTTCCTGGGTGCGTAATTCTCTTAACTTCAACTGTGTACTCATGACTTTCTCTCGATAATAAAGTAAACTTGGAATCTATGTGACTATATAGAACTTAAAAGTGTTGCTAAGAATCCTTCAAATTGCATCTGAAGCGTTTCTAGATTTGGTCACATCATGAGTATCAGTTTGTGGACTGATCTAGCCATAACTCACTGAATGCACAAGAGACCAATGCCAAATCCCAAAGGGAACGAGCAACAAGTTACAATAAATGGAAAACGGAATTTTTGTTGGACTTCAACATGTATATCAACTAAAAGATATCCTTCAACGCTTCCTCCGGTTATCAGCAGTCAATGTAGCATTTCTCAGTTTCCCATCGAAAAAGCACACCTTAGGGAAACAACCCAGGGCGAAACAAAATGCGAAGGAAAGGCTGCATCAGATTTAAACAACTTTTACTATTACTCACCCTTCCACATCACCTATCCTCTCCCTTTCCATCAACCTGCACCATGTAGAGGGTCTGAGAGGAGCTCATCACCGAGTCAAATTACCAATCCTGAAGACATCTTCTAAACATCGGGTTCCAAGAAACGCCTGTAGCTGAAAATACAAGGACATCAGAACCCATGCTTCTTTGTCACTTGCAAGTGGGAATAACAGGAAAGCTGTCGGTCATGCCACAGCCAGACCCGGAACCATCTACCTTGAACCATCTCCCATATCAAAATGCATAACTTTTCACTTTGTTCTATATCTATAAGACTTGTGTATGTTTTGACTAGCGATTGGATATAATTTGAGGAGACAGATTGTACACGTTCTGCTTGCAAAATCGAAGTTACAGAACTAGAACCCTGTCTGAGATGTTGAGTACATGCCTTTACGAGCCTAATATTGTTACCTCATGTTAAAGCATGATATAGGGCCCATTAAGCTGTTAGAGCAATTGGTAACTTAACCACTTCGTTGTATACATGTATAGTTTCAATCAATCTCAAAAGAGCATTCAAGAGAAGGAAGCAGCTCACCTGACCATTCAAGATCTATGTCTCCACTGAATTCAGCTATTGCTGAAACCCGCGAGGTATGTTTTACTCTTAATCTCACCCACAATTGTTCTTTAAATGTAATAGTAGGATAAGACTGAGTAGATTAGCAGATTTTCTCTTTAGAACGGGGTCCCTTGACCAAATTTCCTTAAATGGTTCTCAAATTTTGAAAGTGGTTTAAGATGTTCTAGTGCTGCACTTTATAGAGTAGGAATTTCAAGAGAGGGGACACTAAAACGTGATCCCATGATTCACATGATTGAAGCGTAATAACAAACACAACCCCTTCACCCCCCCCCCCCCAAAACAACCCGGTCCAATAGAAATATAATCAAATTGAATGCATACTTGATAAGAATATTAACTTGTATAAATTACTAGGTCATTGAGCACTCTTTTGCATCATGCTTTCTAGTACCTTTTCTCTATTCTTCTAACCTCTTATCTCCAACAATGAATTAGAAGAATTGCTAGCATAAGTGAGCTCATCTTGACAATATCCATATGTTCCCCATTTATTTGAGGCAGCAAGATAGATTTTTGTTTACTTGTGACTGCATTTGGAGCTTTTCATTTTTAAAATGTATGTGCCTATTGGTAACGAGCACCGAGGTATGGGTGGTGATTTTCAAATCTCATTTTACTTTGTTTATTAACATGTACAGGGTCAACCCTTGTCATATAGGAAACATGGTTTGATGAGCTACAATTTCAAACTTACTCATACAAAGTCACTTTCCATGCTTAAGTTCATTCTAAAGCTACGTGTCATACAAAATTCTCCTTGTTACAGTGTTGCAGTGCTTGCTTGAGAAGGGGTAATTGCAACCATTGGAAGCTACTTCAAACACAAGAAAATGAACTAACAGTAAGTTTTTGACACTTGGCAGTCATTTTCTGTATTCACTTTTACAGTCCTGAAATGCTACAATATGAACTACTGGTGCCTTTTTCGATCCTGCAAACACTTGGCTACATATTTACCTCATTAAAAATTCGGAAGGATATAATACATTTGAGCATCATTGTTTCGTATGTTCAGTAACAGATCCTCCTTAAATTTGGGTTTGAAAGATTTTCCAATTATGTTAAAAATAATTCCAGATCTATGTGAAGAGAGAGAGTGAGAGAGAGGGGGGGTGGGGGAGGGAGAGGGGAGAGAGAGAGAGAGAGAGAGAGTAGTAGTAGTAGTAGTTCCCCAGGTGGCAGACGTTACAGAGAAGTTAGTGTAGTGTACTGAGCATTTCACCATGTAATGAGAGGAAAATAGGATATGAGATAATGAATAGTCATTATAACTACGCTAGCACCTATATTTCATAGTTATGTATGTTTTGTGGTATATAAAAACTTTGTTAGTCTCGTGCTTAGGTATATAAAAACTTTGTTAGTCTCATGCTTCATTGTGTTCTTGTGTCTCAAAAAGGAAAAGAACCAGAAATTGTTTGCAATCTATGTAAAAAAAAATCCTGATTTCTCTTATAAGTCGTAACAATTATTGGAAAACATATTCATCTTGCAGAATATCAAGGATCTGTTGTTCAGAACAAAGAAGGAGTTCAGAGACTTGCAGTCTCAGTTGCAAAGTGATTTGAAACAACTGGGTATGTTATTTTTGTTAAACTGTGGTCCTGTAGTTGCAGTTAACCAGTTGCAAGTATAACTTTAAAGTCCTGCACCTATTATTTCTATCAATATCAGCCGTAAATACAAGAGCAGAAAGTAATAGCAAATTAGCAATGGTCCCAATGATAAATAGTAGCCCCATGCCCCATACAATACCATTCCAGTTCATTAGGTTTCAATTGGTGAAGACGCTGATGATGTTAATTGGCATGCTCTGCAGAGATTTTAGCCAAGTGATACTAATGAGATATGCAAGTTGAAGCATGATTTTCAAAGCTAAATCTCTGTTCTATATAAATTCAGGAAGTCAAGTGCAGGAGTTGTCTACTGCAGCTCTTGGATATCATAAGGTTGTGAAAGAGAACATGTGTTTGTACAACATGGTTCAGGATTTGAAAGGTCAGTTCTGTTCTGAGTGATGTCACTTGCTGTGCTGATTGAATGTATTGAAAACATATTTTTTTCTCCAGGAAATATCCGAGTTTACTGCAGAGTGAGACCTGCCACTAGTCCTGAAGCAAAAAATGCAATAGATTTTATTGGAGAGGATGGTTCTGTAGTTGTCCAAGACCCATTCAAGCCTCAAAAGGATGGAAGGCGAGTTTTTCGATTTGATCGTGTGTTTGGTCCATCTGCTACTCAAGGTAATGCATGCATTATTTTACTATCACACAGAGTGATATTCAAAATTCGTAATTAGCGCACATTATTGCATATGGAGAAACTATATAATTGCTTACATTATTTACTATCACTCAGAGTAATCTTCGTTTCTTTTCATCTCACTCATTTTCAGAGGAGGTTTTCAAGGACACTCAGCCATTAATTAGGTCTGTGATGGATGGTTACAACGTGTGTATTTTTGGTTATGGACAAACTGGATCTGGCAAAACACATACCATGGTAGGATCTCATAACATAGCATCATTATAGCAGATTTTACGCATTTAACATTGCAATATCATGTGGATTATTTTACTTTTTCAGCATAAATGCCTTGCCTTTAAAATGAGAGATTTTAATGCAAGTCATATGCACTCAGACTTGGATAAGAACAAACTGCAAGATTAGACTACATTAGTTTGTAGCTGATATTCTATATGTTGACAGAGTGGTCCATCAAGTGGAGCAACTAAGGAACTGGGGATCAATTATTTAGCACTCAATGATCTGTTCCAATTGTCTAATAGGAGGGAGGACCTCATAAAATATGAAATTCATGTACAAATGGTCGAGATATACAACGAACAAGTTCGGGACCTTCTTGCAGAAGACACTTCAACCACAAAATATCCTTTCTCCTCTGCAGCTCTGTATTTTCTGTTTGGATCATTACTTGATTATCTAACGTGTTCCTAGAAACAGTGACTATCCACTTAAACCACTCCCTAAAGTGTTGTGTCCTTAACGATCAGCAAATTAGAGATCCACAGCTGTACTAATGACAATGGCTTGACTCTTCCCGATGCGAGGATGCATTATGTAAAGTGCCCTGCTGATGTTCTTAAACTGATGAAACTTGGTGAGGTGAACCGTGCTGTCAGTTCTACTACCATTAATAACCGAAGTAGTCGCTCCCACAGGTCAGAATTTTAGACTTAAACCGCCCTAGTTCTTTTCAATTTTTCCCATTCAATTACGTAAGAAGTTAAGTTAGTCCAGTTATCACTGTCTACTTATGTAGGATGACGATATTTTGTCTTCTGCAGTATTTTGACAATACATGTACAGGGGAAAGATGTATCTGGAAGCGTACTTCGTAGTAGCCTCCATTTGGTGGACCTTGCAGGAAGTGAGCGGGTGGATAAAACAGAAGTTACGGGAGATGGGCTCAAGGAGGCACAGTATATCAACAAATCACTTTCCTGTTTGGGCGATGTTGTCGCAGCTTTGGCTCACAAGAATTCCTACATCCCTTACCGAAACAGCAAACTTACACTACTCTTGCAGAATTCTTTAGGTTGTTGATCGAGAGTTAGATAAAAGTTCTCGTTTTGTGATTCTCTGATTTATCTGTCCACATATTGCATGATCATCCATCTTAACAATTTTGATGGACAGGAGGACATGCAAAAACATTGATGTTTGCACATGTGAGTCCAGAAGGAGATTCTTTTGGCGAAACGGTAACTACCCTGAAGTTCGCTCAGAGGGTCTCAACAGTTGAACTTGGTGCAGCTCGTTCGAACAAAGAGAGCACAGAAGTTATAGAACTTAAAGAACAGGCAAGAAGATTAAGACTCGTTTCATATGCCTAAATAATATAAAGCCTTTCTATAATGCTGCAATAGACTTCCATCTGTATAAGTTGATTACTTTTGTAGCTCTGTCTCTATTGATGTTACATAATTATGCCTCCATTCTCGTCTCTTTCTGAATGTTGCTTTTATGACTATGAGCAAAATATATGGTCTGGTTGTGAATAAGGACAACTGGAATTCTGCATTTTTTTTTCCTTTGTCCTTGCTGGCCACATCAACGTGATTTTTCATTAGACTTTATTTTACACCCTCTTTGTTTGCTTGGATACTCTCTTTTCTGGAAGTCAACATGATTGTTAGCGTCCTATTGTAGAATCTTGCCACCAATGTTGCAGAAGTTTTCTTTTGAACATTGTTTTGATTGCTACTATTTTTATCCAAAGTTGTTTATTTGCTTGTTATCATTTTTTTTACATCTCTAAACCACAAAGAGGAAAAATAACTGTCGTGACGAAGGTCATAAGAACAAATGTTGCAACAGTGGATTAGATTTAACGAGTTGAAGACATCCAGGAAAATGAGGGACCAGGTTTACATAATTTTCATCCGTGGTACTGCGTCAGCTCTCAACTTCGTAATATATATTTCTTGCTATAGATAGGATCTGACAGTCTATAAGATCCTTAAAGAGAATTTTGATCATTGTTATCATACCTCTCTAATGCATAATTTCCTTGGTTTCTTTTAATGCATGTTGTAGAATGACAAGCACTACTCCACTGAAAATCATTCACAATCTGGTGTCCTTTACAGATAATATATGTAGTCTCAGATTTGGCTTAAATCTTAGCTTGATTTGCTGAAACTTTGCAGATTGAGAACCTCAAAAAGGAGTTGGCTAACAGAGAAGTCCAGACTGAACAAATAAAGAAACCCAGGGAAGCAAGATCTCCTAAAGGAATGACTGAGCAAACTCCTCCGCATTCTCAAAGGTTGAGCATTGAAAATGGCAGCAATGTGAAAGTGAAAGCAATAAACGTTGAGGAGAAAAAGGGATCTAAAACCCCTTCTGTACAAGCTCGTTCACGAAGATTAAGTTTGGAAGGTCCAAGATATACTAATAAAGATCTTTTACAAGCTAAAATACCAGAAACATTGTGCATTGAAAAAGGAAGCAGCGTGAAAGTGGAAAAAGCAATAAACATCAAGGAGATAAAGGGATCTATAACACCTTCAGTTCAATCTCGTTCTCGAAGATTAAGTTTGGAAGGTCCAAGATATACTAATAAAGATCTTTTACACGCTACAGTTCCAGAAGCACTGCACTTGGAGAAATCTTCCCCGCTTCAAGTTGATGAGACAGCCACAAAGCCGTCTGTAAATATCAATAGTGGTGTTTCCATTGACATACGGCAAAGGACGGTCCCTCGAAGTCCTACAAGTTCTGCTTGCCAAAGTGGCATCGTGAAAACACCTAGTCGATCAAAAATTCTACCTCTTCAACTGCCCACAACACCAGATCCACTCAGGCTTGTGAAAACCGAGCTCGCTTGTCCTTCAGAGTATTCGAACTCCAGCATGATAAGTAGTACAACTGGAAAAGCATCTCATATAAGGAAATCACTTCGGACGATAGGGAAACTCATTAACGGCTCTGACAAAAGGTTGGTAAAGCTCGTGACTTGTTACAAACATTTTAATGCATCTCATTCCATTATAAAGCAAAATTAGAATTCTGAAAATTTTCTTCCATTCTTTTTTCCTCCGTTTCTGTTAGTTATCTTCTTTAGCTTGTAGCGTTCAGTGGTCTAGCTGTTTGCAACAGTATGCTAGCTCTATTATTGAAGGCCATTGTGCAACATGAAAAGAGGCAAAATGCTCAAAAAGCCTTCCTGCTCTCCTATTACAGGAACCATCCAAAGTCAATTGACCCACCATCACCTTTGCATGTCTCAAGCAGTGTCATTGATGGGAAGTCACCTCTTCTGCCTAGCTCAAGGGCACTAAGGAGACAGTCTCTAACAGGCGTTCAAGCGGACAGGTCCAGGAGATCTTCACTTG
The DNA here is from genome assembly GCA_033070095.1 of Escallonia herrerae. Taxonomy (NCBI): domain Eukaryota; kingdom Viridiplantae; phylum Streptophyta; class Magnoliopsida; order Escalloniales; family Escalloniaceae; genus Escallonia; species Escallonia herrerae. The sequence goes on from JAVXUP010001561.1 coordinate 117,369, forward strand.
GAGGCGCTGATTCATGTAAGTTAAATCAACCGAGCCTCATTGTGCCGTGCATTGCATTTAAACCACTGATGCGATATCACATTACTATTTCCCTTGAGCGCATGACACGATATCTTTTCTTCAGGTGAAAACGAAACCAGGAATGCTAGAACACCTCCTCCGGTCCATCGTTCGGCCAAGATGATGAAACGGTGGATGTAGATCATTTAGGGCAGAGCTGTGACGATCTTATGGACTGGTGCTTTGACTCGAAGCAACTGACATTCTGACATTTGAGCTGGTGGGACACATTTGGCAACTTGCTGTTAGATTAGCCATCATAACAATGATTTTAGTTAATGTAATCATGTACATATGGAGGGGATACTAAATCTGATAGTGGCAACCTATTCCTCGTTTGTTACCTGATCAATAACCAATCAGCATATGCTTTTCAAGCCTATTTTTGTCTGCCAAGTGATAAAGAACAGAGAACCACTCATACTCTGTTTGGCAGATTTCCTTCGCTTCAGATATCGCAGGTGTCAGTTCTTAATGGTTGTAGGGTTCAAATTTGACCCACATTGGATAACTTTGCATGACATGTAACATTGGTTTTAGATGCAACACGACGTCGTCGATGCAGCTTGTGCACACAGTTGCTGTGATGCTGGTGAATTGAACGTTAGCTGCTATTGACGTTATTTTATCTGGCCATTGACACTCAAAGCAGTGTTATTCTGAAGCCACAGGTTGGAACGGGCCAATGCTTGTGGTTTTTGACTGGGGCTGCGGCTGGTTGTGTTGTGGACAATGGGTTGCCTGAGGGGTTGAATCTTGAAGAGAAACAGTGATGAAATGACCGCAATTCAAGATTGGCAACAGCAAGCTAAGCTTTCATTAAACCTTGTAAAAGATGAAAACCTATCATCTTGGATGTTATGGCCGAAAGTGTCATCTTACAGTTCTAAGAAGCACGTTTTATTTTGTCGGGAAATGATGTTTGAGCAATTGAGAGCTTCACTTTTGCTGCTAAAAGCCGCATAAATACCGTACAACATATTGCTAGAAACAGAATAGATGCTCAAATAATTAAAGTGGAGCGCAAATATAATCCTCTTTTCAATTTATCTACTTTCTTTTGAACTCCAAAGAAAAAGTTGCAAATGACAATGGAAAACAGGAGCAATACAGCTCAGAGTGGGGCTGCTGAAAGTCTGCTGAGAGGTGCATATAGCCAAGAAACCCTCCCATATAACGCATTTTTCCGGGGTTTCTCGATGGTTAGTTTATAGCAAGTTGGAATTGAAAATGCACCTAACCAGATGGCCTCTGTATTTCCAAGGGAAGTTTTACATAGTTTATCCCCCCAAAATTGAAATTCCTTCCATGCCAATGTCTCTCCCTCCCTACACATGATCATAGATTGTTGTTGGGGTTCCCAACAAAATTATTTGCATTATCGATAATCATTGAAGAAATCGATGATTAGCCGAAGAACTTTAATATTAATTTGATTTTTTTTCCCTCTATGTTAAAGGGTGACACTTTTTCACTTGGTTTTTACAAAAGAGACCACTTTTTAAGCGTAAGGGTGTGTTTGACAACGCAATTAAGTACTTAAAACTTATAGTTTTCAATGATTTTCAATTAAGTATGTTTGATAGCGGTAAATCTTGTATCACTTAAAAAATTAATTCCTACAAAAAATAGACTAAAATTTTAAGTTAGGGTGAACTTACTTAATGTTGATCACTTAATTTTAAGTGAGATAGTTAAAAGTTATTTAACATATTTTGTATAAAAAAATAATTATCACCATGATGCAGCCTCAATCAATTTGCTGGCAATACCGCCTCTACTACAATACCACAACCACCACAACCATTATTTCCTTTTACTATTAATATCACAATTATCACGATCTAACCACTATCACCACCACCACCACCACCAGGACACCGCCACCTCCACCTCCACCAAACCGTCGCTGTTGTCACCACGTCTATTTCCGCCAAAATCATCTAAAGATCCACCACACTACAACCATTGACCGCCATGTCATCGCTTATCGCTATCATCACAATTATCAATTCCACTTCTTCACACTCCATTACAGCCACTATTGACACCTTTTTGCTACCGTCGTCGCCGCCACCGCCATTGCCACCACCACCACCACCAACACGATTTTAGCCCTCACGAAAAAAGTTATAAAGTACATAAACAAATACATAATTTTGATACAATTGATAAATTTGTAAATAAACAATTTTCAAACATTTACTTTTAGATTACTAAACAGGTTAACTTATTTTTTAGTAAAAATTCAATCGCTTTAAGTTTTCAGTTTCATAAATTTAGTGCTTAACTTTTTCAGCACTTAAATTTCAGTTTTATCAAACAGCCCCTAAATCTTAAAAAACTGATAATATTTCTTTGAAAGTTGTTGGAAGTTTTAAAACTACCATGTATTTGAATTTAAATTGAAGAGTTGTAACTCTTTATTTTTAGTGCTAAGAGTTGCGACTCTTATTTAGTATTTTTTTTTACTCCCTATATATAAAGGGATTGTAGTAAAAAATAATACTTACAAAAAAAAATTATCATATTCAGATTTTCTATTTTACTTTATACCTTGTGATATCTATTTTTGTGGGTAATTGATCGGACGGGTTTGAAAGTCTTCCTGTACTTGTGCTATCAGAGGAAACGCCGCTGCGAGCCTTTGGGTTAAATCTTGGATCATTGTTCCTCGTTAGAACCTGCACGAAAGGAGACAACAACGAATTTTATTCCGTCTCTTGCACGCCAGCGGTTCTTTAACTTTAATACTTACTTATTTTCAATATATATGTGTTATAAGATTTGCATGTTTCCAATCTGTTTTAATACTGTCATCACAATTTCGTAAAGGATTTAGTTTCAAATCAAGTTTTAAATTAACAATTTAAAATCGCTGTTTTAATAAAGTTAGTTTCTAAATTTTGAAACTGTTTGAGCAAGGCTGTTGCATATATTGCATTTTTAAATTGTTTGTGTTCTTCTCGTATTTTACTGTCATCCCTGCGCTGCACTTTACCCACATCCTACTGCTTGGGTGTTGGTTAATTTGTTTGCATTTGGTTTAGACACCGTTGTGCATTTTATCTTTGAGGCTTTGTTCAGTTTTGTTCTATCTGCATACCTACTGTCTAGTTGTTTAAAGAATTTCAAGCATTGCTTTCATCATCAATATTTATATTACATTGCAAACGAATTGCCTTGAATTCCTGTGTATGGTATAGTGGCTATATATGCTTCATTTACATATCCAATCTGTTTTAAGGCTTTGAAACGGTGCATGTTCAAATTTTGAAGCCACAATTAGCATTTTCATTTTGACGGGCCAACATTGTTTTCCTTAAAGAGGCACTATAAGTTTTAAAACCTATTTCATAGCAGTAACCTGAATTTTTTTAATAGTTGTTCTTAAAATATTTTGCTACAATAATTTTGAGTGTTTAATTGTTTGTGCATAAGTAGAATTGTTTATTGAGATTGCAGTTTATAATTTTGCGATTGAATTATCCTTTGTCCCTTGTAATCCCTAATGGCACCACTAGATGAAGCCCACACTGTTAAACTGGAGAAGTTTAATGGCCTTAATTTTAAGAGATGGAAAAATCAAATGAGATATTGGCTTACAGTGTTAGGGCTGTTTTCAGCTATTGAGGAACCTAATGAATTTAGCATCGGTTCCACCTCTTCTTGGTATACTCCTGATCAAATTGAGTACCACTGCCTCAATAGGATCCTTAGTGCTCTTTCCGAACGTCTGTACGACGTATATTGCACTACCGTAAAGGTTAAGGATCTATGGAATGCCTTAGAAGCGGAATATGGTATAGATGATGCCGGTATAGAACGTTTTAATGCCTCCTCCTTTTATAAGTTTGTCATGGTTGATGGGAAAACTATAAATGAGCAAGTCTATGAATCCCTAGTTTATCTAAGGCTTGTCGAGATGAAAGGGAGTAGGTTTAGTGAAAAATTTAAGGTTTTTTGCCTCGTCGACAAATTGCCACCCTCTTGGGCAGATTTTGCTAAGTCCTTTAGGCATAGACAAGGAGCTTTAACCTTGACCCAAGTCTTGAATGCTTTAAGGATAGAGGAAAAGCAATGCTTTAAGGATAGAGGAAAAGCATAGGTTGGATAACCAACAATCCAATTCTATGGTAGCCAAGGTTAACCTCATGGAAAATGTCAAAGAGTCTGACAATCCTAGTTAGTTCAACCCAAGGGACAATGGTTCTAGAAATGGTCACAATAATCATAACCACCACAATAATGGTCGGAACCGCAACCATAATCGTGGGGGGCATCACCAATCTGACCGTTTCCGAAACCATAATAACTATGGGGATAATAAGGGCAAAGGAAAGAAGGTGCTCAAGTCATGCTTCATTTGTGGGAGAACGAACCATAAGGCCAAGGATTGTTTCTATAGAAAGACGGAGGAGCATAAGTCCAAGCAAAGTAATCAAAATGCCCGAGTGAATATGTTGGTGGATGGTGAACCTTCTCTTAGGTTTGATCATTATCCTCTCTTAGTGAATTTTACCTATCAAAGAGATGATTGGTGGTTAGATTCAGGAGCTAACATCCATATTTGTTGTGATCATACTTTGTTTAAAACTTACCAGAACACAAGTGGAGGAAGCGTGACGCTAGCAAATGACTTCCGGAAAGACTTTAAGCCTTAGTGATGTGCGGCATGTTCCCGATATTAGAAGGAATTTAGTTAGCGATTCCTCCTTAGTGCAACATGGATACAAGGTTGTAAAGGAGTCCAATAAGGTTGTAATAACTAAGAATAAAGTACTTGTTGGTAAAGGTTATACATGTGATGGATTATTTAAGTTGAGTGTTATGAACAAGTTTGATGGAAATTATTCTTCAGTTTTTAATGTTGAATCAAGTGATATTTGGCATGAAAGGTTAGGACATGTGAACTTTGGAAAAAATTCAAAAGTTTATGAATCTAGGTCTACTTCCAAGGAAATTTATAGATCTTAAGCATAAGTGTGAGATTTGTGTACAAGCGAAGCAACCAAGGAAACCTTATAGTTCGGTCCATAAAAATGCAAAGCTCTTAGAACTCATACACAGTGATATATGTGATTCTAATCGACCTCCTGCTAGAGCCGGCAATAAGTACGTTGTGACATTCTAAGATGACTTCTCTAGATATTGTTACATTTACCTTATTAAAACTAAGGATGAGGTCTTTAGCAAAATCTATAAGATAGAAGTTGAAAATCAACTCAAGAAAAGGATTAAGACTTTTAGATCCGATAGAGGTGGAGAGTATTTCGAGAATGCTTTTAAAAGGTTTTGTGAAGATCATGGGATCGTTCTACAAGTTACACCTCCTTATTCACCCCAATCAAATGGCGTTGCCAAAAGGAAAAATAGAACTTTATTAGATATGATCAATGCCATGTTGTTGAATTCTGGTGCTCCTGAGAACTTGTGGTGGAAAGCAGTTTTATCGTCTTGTTATATATTAAATAAAGTAACAATTTCTAAGGAAGATGATAAAACTCCTTACGAGTAATGGAATTCTTAAAAGTGTAGGGATGCTTAGCTAAGGTAGTAATTCCGGAATCGAAACGGAAGAAAATAGGGTCAAAGACCATAGATGCTGTCTTGATAAGTATGCTCAAAATAGTATTGTGAATCGCTTTTTGGTCATCAGTTTGGAAATTTCTGGAATTTCCAATAACACTATTATATAAGCTAGAGATGCTACATACTTTGAGGATGTATTTCCGTTTAAAGACCGGATTAGAAATCATATTAATTCTAGACTCTCAACCGATACTAGTGATCATACTATTAGTATATCTACGAGTACCAAGGGCAACTCTCCATAGGAGCTTAGGAGAAGTAAAAGAGGAAAAATTGAGAAAGGAAAAGAGTTTTTCACATATTTGGTCGAAGGAGAATTTAAGACTTATGATGAGGCTATGTCGTCGTTAGATGCACCATTTTGAAAATAGGCTATAAAAAGAGAAAGTTAAAACTTGATGGAAGCATAGAAAAATATAAAGCTAAATTAGTAGCCAAGGGCTTTACTCAAAAGGAAGGAATAGATTATTTTGACACCTACTCCCCTGTTGCTAGAATTACTACAATTAGAACCTTGTTAGCTCTAGCATATATATAAGCTAGTCATACACCAAATGGATGTAAAAACTGCCTTTTTGAATGGTAACTTGGATGAAGAGATTTATATGGAGCAACCTGAAGGGTTTAAGGTGAAAGGACAAGAAAAAAAATGTGTAGGTTGAAAAAGTCTCTGTACGGACTTAAGCAAGCTCCTAAGCAATGGCATGATAAATTTGATAGAGTCATTTTGAAGTAAGAATTTAGAATCAATGGTTTTGATAAATGCCTCTATAGTAAAGAGGATAATGGAGAGCATGTTATTCTATGTCTATACGTGGATGACATTTTGATTTTTGGGACAAACTTAGATTCAATTAATAACGTGAAAGCTTACTTGTTTAAGAATTTTGAAATGAAAGATTTAGGTGAAGCTCATATTATTTTAGGAATGAAGCTAGAGAGGACACGTAATGGGATCTCCTTATCTCAATTAAATGCAATAAAGAGTATGTTGAGGAAGTTTGGACATTATGATGTTACGCTTATAAGTATTCCTTATGATGTTAGCATAAACTTGAATAAGAACTAGGGAGAGCCTGTGTCTCAAATGAAGTATTCTCAAATTATAGGGTCTTTGTTATATTATAGCAATAGAACAAGACCGAACTGGATATAGCTTATGTGGTTGGAAGACTTAGCCGTTATACCCACAACCCGAGTAGAGAACATTGGAATGCTTTAAATAGGTTATTTATGTATCTTCGAGGAACCCTAGACTATTATTTGATGTATCTAGGTTATCCAAATGTAATTGAGTGGTACAGTAATGCAAATTGAATAACTGATAACATAGATGTGAAGTCGACCACCGGATTTATATTTATGCTAGGAGGAGTAGCTATATCTTAGGGTTCTAAGAAACAAACTCTCATATCTAGAAGTGCAATGGAAGTAAAGTTGATAGCTTTGGACACAACTTGTATAGAGGCAGAATGGTTAAGAAATCTTATACTTGATATACCCCTTGTTGCAAAGCCTTTACCGGCTATACCTATTCATTGTGATAGTAAGGCTACAATAGCCCTTACAAATCAAACTCATACTAATAAGAAGTTGAATAGACACATACAAGTGAGATATAAGTCCATTAAAGGACTATTAAACAAAAATGTTGTGGCACTTGATTTTGTAAAATCGGAAAAGAACTTGGCTGATAATTTAACCGAGGCTTTACCCAAAAAAGGTGTACATGAATCATCGAGGAGAATGGGGCTAAGCCTAAAAAGGAGTCACGTACGGGAGTAACCCAACCTCTGTGATCGGAGATCCAGTGAATAATGTTCAATGGGTAGAAACAACCCGCACAGAGTGAACTCGTTAAAAGCATTACCCTATATATATAGGAGAGTATCTCCTCCCCATTCCAATGATGATGGTAATGCTTATGTGTGACATTTCGGATGGGTATTTATCATTAATAAGACCAAGTCAGTAATTTTCGGAAAGTACAAGGTCACCTGTACACTTGGAGGTCTTGCCTAAGTAGGAGACGTCGTGAGGCCGCGACGGTGGGATTGGGCCTTTCCGTAAAACCTCCCATGAGAATCAAGATTGGGGCGCATGGCCATTAATAACGCCAACCCGCTAGAATCACGTCCTATATCAGATACATTGTGTGTATCAATTGAAGTTTGGCCAAAGGGATCTAATTGAAGGTGTAAGATTCCATTAGCGTTCCCTTAATTGGAAATTGATACACTAAGTGTAGGTTCAAGTCCTGAAGACACCTACACCCACTACATTGTATTATGTTGCCCACTTATACTGAATATTTTATTTTGTTATTTTATTAATTTTATGGAGTTTTAAAACTTGTGGGGAATTGTTGGAAGTTTTAAAACTACCATGTATTTGAATTTAAATCGAAGAGTTGTAACTTTTCTCAGTGCTAAGAATTGTAACTCTTATTTACTATTTTTTTCACTCCATATATATAAAGGGATTGTAGTAAAAAAATATACTTACAAAAAAAAAACTATCATATTCAGATTTTCTATTTTACTTTATACCTTGTGATGTCTATTTTTTAGGGCAATTGATCGGACGGGTTTGAAAGTTTTTCTGTAGTCATGCTATTAGAGGAGACGCTGCTGCGAGCTTTTGGGTTAAATTTTGGATCGTTGTTCCTCGTTAGAACCTGCACGAAGGGAGACAATAACGATTTTAAGTCAGCAAATTTTATTCGCGTCTCTCACAGGCCAGCGGTTCTTTTACTTTAATACTTACTTATTTTCAATATATATATATATATATATATATATATATATATATATATGTTATAAGATTTGCATGCATCAAATCTGTTTTAATACTGTCATTGCATTTTTGTAAAGGATTTAGTTTCAAAATTTAGTTTTAAACTAACAAAAGTAAGTCATAATGTCTTGTAACCTTTCCTTTATTAGCTTTACCAAAAGTTCTTCAAAAATTTTGAGAAGAATTGCAAACGAGTAAATTACAAAAGACTACCATGTAAGGGCATGTCATTGGCAGATCGAGATGCCTTGGTGTTAAAGCCGGTTATTCTTTAGGCGCTCCCCATTATACAAGCCGGTGTCAAAAAAAAGTGTAGGCCAAGAAGCCAGCTGCATTATGCTCTCTCGTAATTGCCGGTAAGGTCAGATGTATGCAGCTGTAGCTCTCACTCGTCTTCCCTCTTGTGAAAGAGACTACCGCTAGCGGCGATGTTCAGAAAGTTATTAATGTTGTGCTGACGGGATGTGTGCAACAATGCTCACAAGACACCACAAGAAAATATGTATTTTGCGACGGAGTTTTAGCGACGGAAGGTATTCCGTCGCTAAACATGTCTTTAAGCGACGGAATATACCGTCGTTAAAAATCCGTTGCAAAATACTATTACCGACGGAAGATACCGTCGGTAAAAGTATTTTGCAACGGAGTTTTAACGGCGGACTTTTAGCGACGGAATTACCGTCGCTAAATATTTTTTGTAAAATTAGTAATTTTGAGTTTTTTTTTAAATTATTTAAACGACGGAATAAAACCGTCGCTAAAAATTCTGTCGCAAAAGTCTTTATAATAAGACATTCACCGATGGAGTTTTAGCGACGGTGTTATTCCGTCGCTAAAGATCCTCCATTTAAATACAGATCTGGTTTCTTTCTCTCTCCCCGTTCTCTCTCTGAAATTCTGCTCCCACCCACCCACCGCCGTTCTCACCTCCGGCAACCCTTCTCTACGGCGACCCAGCTCCGGCGACACTCCCGTCCCCCACCCGACGCCGCGCCACCAAGCCTTGCACTCCGGTCGTGCCATAAAGCCCTCCACTGTCGCCGCGCAAGGAAACCCACCACTGCCGCCGCACCACCAACGCCGCCGCCGTACCCACCTCGAGATTTGTATGTCAATTGCCCTAAATTATCTGAATTTTTTGTTAATTTGTCTTCAATTTAGGTTACATACCCTAAATTATCTGAATTATTTAGATTTGTATGTCAATTTAGGTTCAATTTTTTGTTAATTTGTCAATTGCCCTAAATTATCTGAATTATTTATGATGTCATTCACTTTGTTGTTCAGACGGATCTTGGCTTATTGAAGAACTTGAACTTGTTATCTCTAATTTTCCTTAATTCTTGACGAGGTAGGGAAGAAAATCATATTCGGTAGTTAGTCTGTAACACCGATATAGATCATGGTGACGCTGAAAGGTCATAGATTATGGGCCATTGCATGACATCAGGATAAGAAAGCATCTGTATTGTTTATTCAATTCAACCGACCACTAAATTGAAGTAATTGAACCATAATTGAACCCTAAGTAAATCCTAAATTGAATGCCCTAATTGAATCGAACCCTAAATTAAACTAATTGAACCCCTAATTAAATCCTAAATTGATTGCCCCAATCTAACCGAACCCTAATTGAACCCTAAATTGAATGCCTCAAATCAATCAAACCCTAAATTGAATCAATAGAGCCCCCTAATTGAACCCTAAATTGAAGTAATTGAATCCTAAATTGAATGCCCTAATTGAATCGAACCCTAAATTAAACTAATTGAACCCCTAATTAAACCCTAAATTAATTGCCCCAATCTAACCGAACCCTAATTGAACCCTAAATTGAATGCCTCAAATCAACCGAACCCTAAATTGAATCAATAGAACTCCCTAATTGAACCCTAAATTGAAGTAATTGAACCCTAAATTGAATGCCCTAATTGAATTGAACCCTAATTTGAACTAATTGAACCCCTAATTAAACCCTAAATTGATTGCCCCAATCTAACCGAACCCTAATTGAACCCTAAATTGAATGCCCTAATCCAACCGAACCCTAAATTGAACTAATTGAACCCTAAATTGAATGCCTCAAATCAACTAAACCCTAAATTGAATCAATAGAACCCCCTAATTGAACCCTAAATTGAAGTAATTGAACCCTAAATTGAATGCCCTAATACAATCGAACCCTAAATTGAAATAATTCAAGCGCATCGGATATGTGAATTTTGAACATTTTTTCCCATTTGAACATTGATCATTTGTTTGATAATTTTAGGTTGTTAATTGTGCGTTTTAGAATTGTGATTATTGATCGATGATTTTAGGTTATTAGCTGTGCATTTGAAGTAATTGCGATTATTAATTGATGATTTTAGATTGTTAATTGTGCATTGAGCATTTGAGATATTGAGATTATTGACGGAGGATGGGACCCAATTGGATTGAATGTGTGATTTTTGTTAATTTTTATTGCATTGAGCATTTGAGAATTGAGAATTGAGGTTGTTGACGGAGGATGGGACCCAATTGGATTGAGATACCTGTTAGTTAGCGCAGACACGGACAGCACGTCTGATCGACGGTGTCCGACATTTAAAAAATAAATTAACGTATGCCGATGTGTCTGGAGGTGCGTGTCGGTGGGCGTCGGACACGTGTCCGGAGGCTTCGGACACGTGTCCAAAGGCGTCGGACACGTGTCGGTATGTGTCGGACACGTGTCCGGAGGTGTCAGACACGTATCGGACACCATATCGACATCCTATATGAGGTGTCGGAATTGAGATTGTTGACGGAGGATGGGACCCAATTGGATTGAGATACCTGTTAGTTAGCGCAGACACGGACAGCACGTCTAATCGACGGTGTCCGACATTTAAAAAATAAATTAACGTATGCCGATGTGTCTAGAGGTGCGTGTCGGTGGGCGTCGGACACGTGTCCGGAGGCTTCGTGGACGTGTCCAAAGGCGTCGGACACGTGTCGGTATGTGTCGGACACGTGTCCGAAGGTGTCAGACACGTATCGGACACCATATCGACACCCTATATGAGGTGTCGGAATTGAGGTTGTTGAATGTGCATTAAATTTAGGTTAGTCAGGTTAATGCGACATTTTTAGCATGCACCCCCTGGAATCTAATCGTGGCTCCAGCGCTTGTTATAATTACCCCTAATTAGTCCTGATTAACAATATTTTAGTAAATCAATTAACCCTAATTAGCTCCAACGAGCCTAATTAGTTTTAATTAACCCTAAGAACCTGATGAAATTCAAATTAGCTGTAATTACCCCAAATTAGCCCAAATGAACCCTATTATGCGCATATTGATTGTAGTTAACCTAATTAGTCATAATGTGCACTAACATAACCCAATTACGCCTAATTAGCGCTAGTTAGGACTAATCAACACTACTCGGCACCATCAAAACCCTAATTAGGACTAAATAACCCTAATTAGTCCTAATCAACCCTAATTAGCTATAATTATCCAAAACTAGCCCTCATTAACATTAATTAGCCCTAACATAACCCAATTAAGCCTAATTAGCCCTAATTAGGACTAATCAGCACTACTCGGCACAATTAAACCCTAATTAGGACTACATAACTCTAATTAGCCATAATCAACCCTAGTCAGCTATAATTATCCGAAACTATCCCTCATTACCATTAATTAGCCCTAACATAACCCAATTAAGCCCAATTAGCCCTAATTAGGACTAATCATCACTACTCGGCACAATTAAACCCTAATTAGCCCTTGTACATCCCATAATTACTCCATGTTGCCCAGAGATGGTTCAATTACTCGTTGTTTACAAACCCTGCCTTCTTTATATTAATTGTTGTTTTGAGAAGTCCATTGGCAACGAGATGGTTCAACTCGTTGCCAACGAGTTCTATTTAATGTGGAATTGGTAACATATGCAACGATCATTCTGTAGTTTTGATATTTCGAAAAGATTCTTGCATATCTTATCAATTTCTGAACACATGCATGCATAGAAACCCTTAGTTCCCGTTCAAAGGTACTCATTACAAGGTAATGCCTTGTAATGAGCCTTTGGATGTCCAGTTTGGACAGTTTGGAAAAGCTAATTGTTTATAAAATAGTATTTTGACTCATGCTTTATGTTCTATGTCGTGGATATTTGGTACACGTTCTCGTGTGTTTCTCTGGGTGCATACAGATCTGGTGTTCTAACATCCGTCAAACCTTCCTGAGCAAGGTTAGATGAATGTTAGAACACCTAATCGATGTGGTGTACTTGGAGAAATGCGGGGAGGTGCTGCCGAATTTTCCACAGACATCGGACTAAGCATGAGTTATTCACTGTTTTATAAACATGTGCTTTTCTGAATGGGATAGGACCACTACCTGTGTCAAGAGTGGAGGGGAAATATGTAGACATGTTGTAACATTCATGCATTGATATTTACATCGGCAATGCCTAATCACTGGTCATTATTGAAGGTGGTATACAGTACGATAATTCAGTCGTCATGTCAGTCGATCGAAGTTGGATGAAAAGGAAGAATGCTGAAGATTTTGAGTGTCGCGTTGACGAATTTCTCGACTTCGCTTATGCGCATCCTGCACATGTTGACCTTGATAAGATAAGGTGTCCGTGCGGTAGATGTGAGTTGTTGCACTGGAGAAAAAGAATTGAAGTAAAATGGCATCTTCGTCGGTACGGTTTTATGGGTGGATACACAAGGTGGACGCAGCACGGGGAAACGATAGTATTGTCGTCCAACCTGGCTAGTCAAACTGAAGTTAGGGAGGAGGCACGATATGATTTCGAGATATGATTATGGATGCTGGGCATGCTAATGTTGACTGGGGTAACGACAGTCCACAACCGCCGAACGAGGGGGCTCATCAGTTTTATGAGTTGTTGAGAGCTGCGGAAGAGCCGCTGTGGGATGGAGCTCCGAAACACACACGGCTGTCTGCGGTTAGTAGGTTATTACAGTTGAAATCAGACCACGGGCTGAGTGAGAAAGGTTTTAACGAGTTTGTTACCTTCATCAAAGAAATACTGCCCGAAAGTGAAAAGCTACCGCCGTCGTACTATGACGCGAAGAAGATGATGAGGAAACTTGGGTTGAGCTATGACCGTGCAATAACGATTGTGTATTATTCTGGAAAGAGAATAAGGATTTGTCATTATGTCCGGTATGTGATCATTCGAGGTACAAACCGGACAAAGGGAAGAAGAAAAACATTGCATGGAAGATATTGCGATATTTCCCGGTCACACCACGGCTTCAGAGAATGTACTACTCCTCCAGTACAGCTGAACATATGAGGGCTCACCGTGAGACTCACAGCAACGATGCCGATGTGCTGACACACCCAGCTGATGGAGAGGCGTGGAAGGAGTTTGACCGCAGGCATCCAGTCTTTGCTCAGGAAGTTCGGAATGTTAGACTTGGTCTGGCAACCGATGGGTTCAACCCTTTCGGTCAGTCTACCACGCCTTACTCCTGTTGGCCTGTTATTATTGTCCCTTACAACCTTCCACCAGGCATGTGCATGAAGAAGCCGTATATGTTCTTGTCGTTGCTTATTCCGGGGCCGAAGAGTCCCGGTAAGGACATAGATGTGTATTTAAGGCCGTTGATTGATGAGTTAAAACAATTATGGAATCATGGAGTCGAAACATATGATGCATCCCTTAAACAAAATTTTCAGATGAGGGCTGCTTTGATGTGGACTATACATGATTTCCCCGCATTGGGAATGACGTGTGGCTGGAGCACACATGGGAAGCTAGCATGCCCTGCTTGTATGGGCGTGAACCCCGGTCATACGTTAAAGCACGGCGGAAAGGCCTCGTGGTTCGGATGTCACCGTAAGCTTTTGCCACCGGGCCATCAGTTTCGTAGGCAGAAGGATAAATTTGACGGGACAATCGAGCGTGAGGTTGTCACACTGGACTACCCATCTGGTGAAGAAGTACTCTCACACCTGGAGGCACTTGATACTGACATACCACACGGTAAGGGTGTGCCGGATCGAAAGATTGCAGGGTTCGGGAAAGAGCACAACTGGAGAAAATTTTGTATCTTCTGGGAGTTAGCCTACTGGAGGACGCTCGTTATCCGAAACAACATGGATGTGATGCATATTGAGAAGAACGTTTTTGATAATGTGTTCAACACAGTGATGAATGTCAAGGGCAAATCGAAAGATCACCTTAAAGCGAGAAGGGATCTACAACAGTTGGGTGTACGCCGTGAATTGCATCCTCGGACAGTCAGTGGGAGGACCATACTTCCGAAAGCACCTTACTGTCTAGACAAGAAACAAGTGGAGAAGGTCTGTCAGTGGGTTAAGAATTTGAAGCTTCCGGATGGGTTTGCGTCCAACATATCTCGTTGTTGCAATGTATCGGAATGCAAGTTCCAAGGGATGAAGAGTCACGACTGCCACGTATTCATGGAGAGATTCATTCCTATTGCCTTCCGGGGACTGTTGCCACGGGTTGTTTGCGAGACTTTGACTGAATTATCTCATTTCTTTCGAGATATATGCGCTTCTACGATCCGGGTGAGTAACATGGAAGTGCTTGAGAAGAACATTGTGGTGACGATTTGCAAGCTGGAGAAAATCTTCCCACCTTCGTTCTTTGATTCAATGGAGCATCTGCCTGTTCACTTGGCATATGAAGCTAAGATGGGTGGACCCGTGCAATATCGGTGGATGTATCCCTTCGAGAGGTAATCCTTAAATTGTTATAGTTGTTCGTTTACACTTAATGCGACATCTGTTATCATTGATATTTCACCTAACTCGATTCGCTAAACTTCTAGGTTCATGTTCCATTTAAAGAAAAAAGTCCGTAATAAGGCTCGGGTTGAAGGCTCAATTGCGGAGGCTTACGTAATGGAAGAACTTGTAAACTTTTGTAGTCAATATTTCGGGCCTAATGTTGGTACAAGGTTAAATCAACTAGGCCGAAATGACCCCGGAGCAAGCACTAATTTGGAAGGGCAATTGTCAATATTCAAGCAGCCAGGGAGTCCGTTCGGCCGAACGTATACTCGATGGCTAACGGATGAAGAGTACAGTGCTGCAACAATATATGCCCTTCTAAATTGCGATGAAGTTTCGGCATTCGTTGAGTAAGTTAAAGTCTTAATTCACTTACATTGTTGTACATAATTGAAAGTGTGTGTTAAGTGAGTCAACTATATTGGTTTGCAGTGAGTTCGATGCGGAATCCTTAATCACTGATCCCGCTGGACTTGAATCTCATCGAAAATCACAATTTGTGCAGTGGTTCAAAATTCGTGTAAGATTGTTTAACGAGATTATATTATGTGTTATATACAGTTCTGTGGCCAATTAGTATACTGATTTATCCTTAATTTTTACCGTCATCTACAATAGGTTCAGTCAATGGATAGACCAGTGGCCTCATGCTTGAAATTACTAGCCGAAGGCCCTAACAAACAAACATCCTGTTATGGAGGCTATATCATCAACGGGTTTAGGTTTAACGTAAAAGATGATGACCGAACAAAACAAACCCAAAACAGTGGAGTCTTGGTCAACGGCGACTGTTATGCCGAGAATTGCATGGATTTTTACGGAGAGCTAGATGAGATTGTTGAGCTAACATATTTGGGTTCCCAAAACCGCCTGCTAATGTTCAAGTGTACGTGGTTCGATGTCACATGCAGTAGAGGAATCCGTGTTAGCTCTCAAGGGATTGTAGATGTCAATGTCAAGTCAAGACTTGCATCAAACGAGCCCTTTATGTTTGCTAGTCAAGCTGTACAAGTCTTTTACGCGGAGGACGTCGCCAATCCCAAATCTCATTGGTATACAACTATCAAGTCCAAGAAATTGCCCGTGACATATGACAGTGAGCTAGACTCCTTTCAAGCCGACCAACCACGTGTCTTGTTCCCTTCCCGTGCCCGTTCCTAGCTTCTCCCCCCCCCCCCCGTGCCCGGCTTGTACTCTTCTCCCCTCTCCTAACCGGCTATATCCGGTTCCCGGCTTGTACATATATGAATTTTTTTTATTATAATTTTTTTTATAATTGATTATATATATTTCTTTCTGTATTGATTATTGCGCGTTGTTGTTGAGATTTGAAAATTGTATTACAGGTCTGGGTAATTGAAAAATAAAAAAAAAATTCAAAAAAAAAATTGACTTTTGGCGACAGATTAATTCCGTCGCTAAAGTATTCCTGCAATAAGTTATTTAGCGACGGAATATTCCGTCGCTAAATAAGTTTTTTAGCGACGGAATATTCCGTCTCAAAAATATAAATCCGTCGCTAAAGAATATAATTAGCGACGGAATATCCGTCGCTAATTAAAATAAATCCGTCGGTAAAAATGACATATTTAGCGAAGGATTTAAAAATTCCGTCGCTAAACTATTAGTGACGGGCTTTTATACGAGGGATATTTAGCGACGGTGAATCCGTCGCTAATTCTTTTAGCGACGGATTTTTGGTTTTTAGCGACGGATTACCCCGTCGCTAAAACCCTGTTTTCTTGTAGTGAGAGACTTAATCAGTTGAACTGGTAGGTTTCTGTTACATCCATTTCCAACCTCATGTGTGCAAACACAGAACTGGTTGGTTCTTGGAGTGTTGAACAAGAACTGCAGTGGGTTTGCTTGTGGGGAAACAGGCAACTTGGAGCCAAACTTTCTGGTTGGAAAAGAAAGGGGGGGAAATGCACAATGTGGAACAATATTAATATGAGGGTGTGATGGGTGCTGATTTTAAGAGTAGTGAAAGAAAGAGACTTCGAAGAACACAAACCCTTCAATATTGTGACCCCCAAGTCACTATATAGCAACCATACACGAATTGAAGAGCGGCTAGTTTCCTAGTGAATAAACGATGACATCAACTCCCAACTATAGCGGACTTGCTAACTTTCTCTTTCAGACTGCAGTAGACATAGCATAGCAGCAGCATAACAAAATTTGAATAGTCAAACTTCTAGAAAAGACAAGCCTTCGTGGTTTCTTGCCCCAGCGATGGAAACCCAAAAACCACGCAGCAAAAACAAAATGAAGAATAAAGGTTAGAGAATCCCTGGGGAGATAGCCAAACTTCGTGACATGACATGTAAAATTGGTATCAGATGCAACACGACTTCATCAATGTAGCTTGTGCACAGAATCTGTGATGCTGGTAGCTGCTATTGATGGTATTATATTTGGAGGACCAAATTAAATATGAGACCATCGGTACCCTTGACATGCAAAGCAGTGTTATTCTGAAGCCACAGGTTGGAACAGGCCGATGCTTACTGGTAATATTATGGACAATGGGTTGCCTGAAAGGTAGAATCTTGAAGAGAAACAGTGAAGAAATGACTGCAATACAAGATTGGCAATAGCAAGCTAAGCTTTCATTAAACGTTGAAAAAGATATGATGAAAAACTTTCATCTCGGATGTTATGGCTGAAAGCGTCAGCTCACGGTTGTAAGATACACCTTTTCATTTGTCAGGATATGATGTTTGAGGTTCACTTTTGTTGCTAAAAACTGCATAAATACCGTATAGTGTATTGCTAAAAACAGAAAAGAAGCTCAAAAAACGAAAATGGAGCGCGGTTCCCTTATCATTTTATACTTTCTTTTGAACTCCGAAGAAAGGCTGCAAATGACAAGGGAAAACACGAGCAATACAGCTCAGAGGGGGGCTGCTGAAAGTGCTGAGAGGTGCATCTAGCCAAGAAACCGTCACATAAACGCATTTCTCCAGGGTTTCTCAATGATTAGTTTATAGCAAGTTGGAATTGAAAATGAAGCTAATCAGATGGCCTCTGTATTTCCAAGTTTATCCCCTAAACATTTAGATTCCTCCCATTCAAATGTCTCTCCCTCCCCCAGACATGATCGTAGATTGTGGCTGGGATTCCGAGGAAATTTTTTTGCATTATCCAGAATCATTGAAGTAATCGATGACTACCCAGAGAATTTCAATATTAGACTTGCTTTTTCTCCTTATGTCAAAGCCAGGCATTTTCTTATTTCATCTTTACAAAAGAGACCACTTTTTGAGCATAAATTGTAAAAAAAAAAAATGACATTATTTTTTGAGACATAAGTCATAATAACCTTTCCTTTATTATCTTTAACAAAAGTCCTCCTAAAATTTTAGAAAGAGTTCAACTTTCGTCTAGAAAGAATACATCACAAAAGATTACCAGCTAAGGGCGTCCTAATCCTTCGTGCAAATAGCCATCGATAGAGATGCTTTGGCGTTAAAGCCGGTTTTCCTTGGGCCTCTCTTGAGTACACAAGAAAGGTTGGCTATAAGCGGCTCATTGTCTTAAGTTCCGCTATTCAGAGCGCATTGTTATTTATTTTCTCTTTTTCATGTATTGCATGTTTTCGTGATATGATTAGTGGGGCTTTTGCCTAAAGAAAAGAAACAAAAACCAAAAAAAACAAACAAACAAACTTGGCCTGCACTTTCGCACATTATTCATCCCCATGATACTTGGCTGAAAGTTGACAAATGATTCGAATAGTTATCATCTCCTAAAAGGTTAGAGTATCAAAAAGTGTAGGCCAAGAAGCCAGGTGCATTATGCTCTCTCGTAATTGCCGGTAAGATCAGATGTATGCAGCCGTAGCTCTCACTCGTCTTCCCTCTTGCAAAAGAGACTTGCAAAAGAGACTACCCGCTCGAGCAAGCGAAAGGTGTGCAGAGTCAAGGCAATAGAAGATTAGGCAGAGCTTGATAGACGCGTATATGGAAAAGGCTGAGAAAGTTACTGCTGATGTGCTAATGATGTGCAACAGCGCTCGTAAAAGAGCTAAAATCAGTTCAACTGGTAGGTTTCTGTTACATCGATATTCGAATGTACAACACAACTGGTTGGTTCTCGGAGCTGGAGTGTTGCGCAAAAACTGCAGAAGGTTTGCTTGCTGGACACAACTGAAAGCCAAACTTTGTGGTTGGAAAAAGAAAGGGGGGAATGCACAATGTGGGGGAACAATATGAGGGTGTGAGATGGTGTGCTGATTTAAGAGAACTGAAAAAGACTTCCCAAGAACAGAAACCCTTCCTAATCTTCTTATTGTGACCCCCTCGAGTCGCTATAATAGCAACCATACACGCACAAACCTTGCCAAATCTTCGTAACTTGTCAATATTGTGACCCCATAGTCACTATATAGCGACCATACACGCACTGAAGAGCAGCTCGTTTCCAAATGAATGACGAAGAAATCAACTTCCAACTATAGCGGACTTGCTAGCTTCTCTTTCAGCCTGCAGTAGACATGCCACAAAAGTGCAGCATAACAAAATTTGAATAGTCAAACTTCTCGAGAAGAGCCTTCCTGGTTTTCTTGCCCTGGCGATAGAAAACCAAAAGAACCATGTGACAGAACAACTGAAGAATAAGAGTTAGAGAATCCCCGGGGAGCCGGCCAAAGTTCGTGATCTGTTGAACATGATAATGGCCAACTACTCACTGAGCCTTTAAAAAAACAGATTAACTTTACATCTCCAATTGGTTTATTGTCAATTCAATGTAACATAAGCAGAAGCTCTACTATTGATACTGCATTAGATCCATCAAAATAAGCAACAAGTTTGGAACAATATGGAAAAATAACAAAATTTTAAGCATCTTAATATGCACAAAAAGAATCTTATTTTTTGTTTTTGCTACTTGCTGTACAGAAGGGGGGAAAAGGTAATAAACATCACTACTTTCTACAAACATCTCCCTAATCTTCTTATGCTCAGGATTCTAAACTAAATTACATAGGGTGGAGGGAGGAATAACAACAGGTAAGAAGAGGTTTAGAAT
Source organism: Escallonia herrerae (assembly GCA_033070095.1). Lineage (NCBI taxonomy): Eukaryota > Viridiplantae > Streptophyta > Magnoliopsida > Escalloniales > Escalloniaceae > Escallonia > Escallonia herrerae. The sequence continues at coordinate 137,632 of JAVXUP010001561.1, forward strand.
TACTATGACTGATGATGAATGTGGAGGTTCCTCTTAGCAGTAGAGTAGTGGAAGGCACGAACCAACCGCTTCCGAAATCTCCCCAAATTTAATCTCACCTTTTGGCGATCAAGATAGATCTTCTTTGTGAACTCCCACCCTTTATTGTTCACGCTCTCGGGGTCTGTCAGAACAGGGTCGTCTCTATCATAATCATTGTACAATGAGCTCTCTTGTGCAAGAATTCTATAGCCAACATATTTCAAACCAAGCTTCCTTGCTGGTTCCCCGTAATAAGTCTCTGCTGCCCAATCTGTTCCGAGGGGGATCACCTGGATAAACACGCAGCCAGGCTTCATGAAGAGGAGATGAGTCATGGCTGCACCATGGACTCCAATTGTGACATCGCTTGAATTTAGTACCCGATACAACTTGGCCAATTCAGTCGTCGGGGTTGGCCTCAAAACTTCCACAAGAAAACCAATATTTTCAGCCATTTTCACCAGCGCATCCTCGTTAGTAATTGCTCGAGATCCATTTCGAGATACAATGACCAGTTTTGGTTTCTTCAATCTATCTCCATGCTTTCCCTTCTTTACTTCTACTGGAGTCTTTGCTGATGGCGATAAGGCTTCTCGTTCTTCATCTTGTATTAAACCGCTAATTCGAGGCCAATAAGCTTGGTCAAGAATGTCACGGAAGTCCTTAATCGACTTGTTCCCTTCCATCAAAGAAGAATTCACGGTGAGCTCATCGTGGATTTTTAGACCAACGATGGCTTCTGGAAAGCAATGACTTCTCTTATCTCCACTAAAATCGATCGGTGGATAGTCCGAGAGAAGTGAGAGGATATCACCGTACTTGGTGACCCACCAATCATGATACTCAAGAATAACAAACACCACCTTCTTGTTGAATTGCTGAGAGGTAATGTATAGAGGCAAAAGCCCATCATTGAATTCATGGTAAACGTTACCGGTATAGCCTCCGGTGGAAAAGAACACAGCCGGAACATCATGCATGACATCACAATGGTGATGGATAGCCGAATTCTGTTTCTTTGAAATGAGTTTTAATTCGTCGATGGTGTCCATTACACTTGCTTCCCATTTTCGAGTATAGGGCCTGATTTTTTCACAGTGGAGTTCCTCGTTATCATCTTCTCCACCATGTTCGGATATATCCGAAACATAACTGATGACACCATTGTTGTCTGTTCGGGTGTAGAGGAAGATTGAAGAGGAAGAAGAGTGCGTTCTTACATCCCCTTTCATGATACATACATCTGAACGAATACTACTTCTATCACAACAAAATGTCCCTGCAAATGTTGGCCAAAACATGTCAAGAACTTCCAACACAAGTGGGAGAATTTAAATGGAAAATTAGAATCCACGCCACCATACATCCATCAGAGATCGAACAGCAGCATAAAGTATAATCCACACACACACCCAAAAAAAGGGAAAACCTCTTATAAAATGCACAGTGAACTGTGTGTATTGGAATAGACTAGAAGGTCAAAAGAACATAAGGAAGATTAGAAATTTGAAAAACAACAGGGTAATCTAATACTCTCACTCGCCTTCATAAGAAATTGAAAAAACATTAGCAATAAATATGCAATAACAAGCACACACACACACAACGCCCACAAGAATCATCAGTTTCAAGGTAGGATTCAGCTTGGATTATATAACGAAACAAAAAATGACCAGAAACTGTCTAGAAAGAAGATGTACACAACAAGAACCACGATTCAGGAACAGAAATCACTGATAATCCTCTTAACATAGTAAGTTAAGAAGGTAAACAAGCGGTAGATGGAGAGAGAAAGTACTTACCATTTGAGACAGATGAACAGGGGGAAGCATCTATATCCGAGCCACCAACAAGGCCTTCATCTTCTGCTCCAAGTGAATCTACAAAAAAGAAGCCACAAAAGCAAAATCAGCAGACAGCAAAACAGGGGAAACAGGGCAACTAAAAAGAAAAATAAAACAAAAATAGTACAACACACCCACGAGAGAGAAAAAAGCTTACACAACAATGAAAAGGTAGGGGGAAAGGAAAAGAGCTGAGGGGCAACAATGAAGCAGCAAGACAGAAGGGAGAGAACAAGGAGGGACAAAAGCTTGGGCCTCGTAATCCTCTTGCCATAACCAGAGTTCCCACAGACCAAACCAATACTTCCACCGTGTGACTCCTCATCTTCGTCCGCAAAACCCACCTGCCCTTTCTTCAACTGAATATATCTGTGATAGTGCACCATTTCCCCCCCTCAGAACTACCACAGAAGGGGCAACAAAAGAAGTGTATATATGTATATGAACAGAGACAGAGAAAGAGAGAAAAAAGAGAAGGGTTTTTGAGGGGAGGTGTTACCGAGGTTGCTTTGCCGATGTCTCTCCTTGGAATGTGGTTTTTAGAGAGAGAAAGAGAGGAGAGAGAGAGGGCAAGGGAAGAATCAAAGGAGCTGTCAATGGAGGGGTGCCATATAAGCGTCTTTGTTTGTCAGAGGGGAAAGAGTGTTTTCTAGAGTCAAAAGTTGCGCGTATAATATATGAGACCAGGTACTGGTTTGGCTCGTGGGTGTGCTGCGCGTGGAGTGGGGGTGGGGCGTCACGCGCCTTCGGAATCCGTGTAAACAGCTCAATTATCCAGCTAAACAGTGTGTAGGGTAGGGGGGAGGTTTTAGCCTTTAGGACCCTTGGAGTTGGGCAGTGTCAGTCTGTCACTAGGCTCTAGGAGGAGTTAATAATTAAAAAAAAGGGGCAACTTGGCTGGGCAAGCATTCTCTTTTTTTATCCGCAAAACCTCGTGAGTTATTGGTGTAGTTTTTTAGAAGTGCTAATTACGTCTATATCTCTCAAATTAGAGAGTAATTATAGTTAAAGATATAAAATTTTAAAATATAACATTATGTGATCAAAAGTATTTTAATATATCATCCGTGTCCATCCGTTAAGGTTCTGTCCAAAAAATATACTTTTTTTATGATATCATCAATACGTATTTTTAAAATGACGATACTACCCCTTGTATTTTATATACATAATATTTTAAATTTTCAATCTACCCATTAGGGTTTCAAAACCCTAATTTGTAAATTAGGGCTTCTATTCAATCTACAATTTTTCAAAGGGTCTCAATCTGTCAACTAGGGTTTCAAAACCCTAATTTGCAAATTAGAGCTTCAATTCAATCTGTAAAGTTTTCAATTTGCAATTTCTCAAAGGGTTTCTATATGTCAATTAGGGTTTCAAAACCCTAATTTGAAATCCTTGCCCTAATTTTTAATTTAAGGTTTCAAAGGCCTCCACTTCTCATCACTATCGCCACTTGCTATTGCTCACATGCGCCGGGGACGGGGGAGGAAGGTCGGGGTGCAGCGCCGGGGATGGGGGAAGAAGATGGGTTGTAGCGCAGACGGGAAAGGGGGAGGCAGGTGGGGTGCGGTGCCGGGGAAGGGGAGGAAGACGAGGTTGGCAGGTGACAGGGAAGGGGGAAGTAGTTGGGGTGGGCGATGACAGGGAAGGGGAGGCAGGCGGGGTGCGGCGCCGGGGAAGAGGAGGAAGACGGGGTTGGCGGGTGACGGAGAAGGGGGAGGTAGACGGGGTGGACGGGGAAGCCAGGCGGGGTGAGGCGCCGGGGAAGAGGAGGAAGGCGGGGTGAGGCGCCGGGGAAGAGGAGGAAGACGGGGTTGGTGGGTGACGAAAAAGGGGGATGCAGATGAGGTGGACGTCGAGGGGGGGGGGGGTGTTAAGAGTAAAGTAAAGATGAAGTAAAGTCTTTCTTTTTTTTTTAAGAAGTAATGGCATTACAAAAAATAATAATAAGGTTCCAACTTAGTGGCAATACAGTCTTTTCATTAAAACTGTTAGGGTTTTTAGGGTTCCGTTTGATCAACGGACACAAGTGTAATTTGTCCAAATTATTGTTCTTGCCTGTAATTACCCTCTAACTTTAAGGATATAGGTCTAATTAGCCCTTTCCTAAAAATTGATGAATCCAATATGGTATTGTACAGACCCAAAAGGCATCTTAGAACCTTTGAAGGATAACCTCAAAGTTTGTGACTTTTAATTTTTATATTAACGATATATAAAAAAGTATAATCTTATATATATATATATATATATATATATATATATATATATATATATATATATATTATATTGGCATCATAATGTTGATTAGTAGATTATACGTCACTCGGGTCTCTATGTCACAATTTGTCAAAGTGCTGATCCAAGAATCAAAACCATCAAATCCACCGCATAATGCCGATCATTAGAACATACGTTGATCGGCTCCCTATGTTGCAATAAGAACCAAATCTGAAAAATCTCCACATTGCATCGAACCCTTATAAGTCAAGCTGCTCAATTGAACTTATATATAACTTTGTAGTGGCGCGAAGCTCTTAAAGTGTTGGAAACATCAATCAAGTTTGAGCAAGGGCTAACTTGAACATTGAAACAGGCTTCGTTAAAATGACAGCATAACTTAATGTTTCCAGTTGTTTTAGCAGCAACTCTTTGATATTGGTATCAATTCCACTAGCTTTCAGCGACCTTCAACTATATATATTAGTAATAAAGCTACTAACATTAGCAATGACATGTTCTTCATAGATACTTACTTATAACATAAAAAGGATGGTTCATATGTACATCATATTACATTGCTTAGACGTATAGTCAAGTAGATGAAATTAGGGCTAATTACATATATGTCCCTGAGGTTATGAGGTAATTACAGTCAAAGACACAAAATTTCAAAATGTAACATTATGTGACCAAAAGTGTTTCAAATGTATCACCCGTGTCCATCTGTTAGAGTTCCGTTAAAAAAATATACTTTTTGGCTTATGTCATCATCATGTATTTTTAAATTGACAATAGTACCCTTATAAAATATTACAAATCATATTATGATATTTTTTTAATTACAAAAGCTTTCAATTTTTTTTGAAGGAAACCCTAATTTTTATCCCTTCCAACCCTAATTTAATCCACGCCGCCGTCGCCCCTCCCCTTAACCCACGTCGACGTCCACCCCTCCCCCTAATCTGGGCGGTGGGAGATCTTGCTGCAGAAAGATTCACCGGCGGGAGTTTCAGTTCCCGAAGTGGTTGCAGAAGCCCTCCCCTTATCCCACCCTAGCAGCAGCCCCTCCGTCATCCCAATGTACTGCCACCGTCCCCACTCCCCCCTTCCCAAGCCATTGCGACCCCTGTCTGCCTCGACGCCACCATCGATCCACGGCCGCCCCAAGCCATCGCCACCCCCGTCTTTCCAAGATCCCAACAGCGGACGTGTCGGAGGCGATGCGACGAAGCAGATCCAACGGCGATTGGGTAGCTTAGGGCGAGGCTGAGGTGCTTCCGTCTCATGAGGTGGTGGTGGCGGTGAAGCAGTCGCCGGCGAAGGGGTACTGCGAGAAGTTTTGAGACAGAAATGGGATTAGGGGCGGGGGCGCGGGGGGGGGGGGGGAGTAATGACATTAAGGGTATTAAAAATAAGATGAATAGTATTGGAATTAATTGAAGAAGATGAAATAATGGCATTGGAAAATAAATAAGGTTTCTATTTAGGGGCAACAAAGTCTTTTTATCAAAACCGTTAGGATTTTTTTAATTCCTTTTGGTCAACGGACATAAGTGTAATTATTACAAACTATTGTCCTCGCATATAATTACCCCCAAACCTCAGGGATATAGGTGTAATTAGCCCATAAAATTATATGTAGATTGAGAAAATTCAGCTTTTGATTCCAAATTTTAACAACTCCGAGTCATGGAAATTATGGCATCTAAGTTACTAAGTATCTCAAACCCTTAAAAAATCAACCAGTCTAGAAAAGCATGTAGGAATTAAGGCTTTGTTTGACAAAACTTTTTTTTTTTGGTTTTCAGTTTTTAAAGAGCAGCTTAATTTTTTTATTTTTTTTTACAAAAATAAGTGGGTGTTTGATAACCCTTTTTTTAGTTTTTTTTTTTGGTGTTTGGTAACCCTTTTATTTTGACTTTTTTTTGGGTGGTTTGCGGTGACGGTGGTGGGGTGGTGGGGCGTAGAAGTGGTCGATGGTGGTGGTGGCCGATGGTGGTCGCCGGCAAGCGGCAGGCAGTTGTCATGGTAGTGGCTGCCGACGGTGGGCGGTGGCTGCCGGTCGGCGGTGATGACAGGAGGTGGCTACCGTCCTGTGGTGGTTGCCAATGGCCGGAGGTGGCTGTCGGGCGGCGGTGGGCGGTGACTGCCGGTGGTGGTGGCCGAAGGTGGCCTTCGGCCAGCAGTGGTGCCCACCGCCCACCGCCGCCCGGTGGTGGCTGCCGGCGGTCGGAGGTGGTTGTCGGTGGCTGCCAAGCGGCGGTGGGTGGTGGCTGTCGGCGATGGGTGAGTTGTGGTGGAGGTCTCAAAAAAAATTAAAGTCTACAATTTAAAAAGAGATTTTTTAAATTGAAAAAAAAATAGTTACCAAGCGCACTTTTTTTTCAATTTTCAAAACTGAAAAAAAAAAGAAAAAAAAAGAGCGTCAAACAAATTTTGGTCTAAGCCTATTCATCATTAACGGAGTCCTAGAAGACCAAATAAGAAACAGAAGCTTAGATAAAAGAGCAAAGTGAAACAAGTCAAATATAAGCAACACTCGACCAACAACCTGACTGTATGACCGGGTCAGATGTGATACCATCTTATTAACCAAAACTATAACACGCTATACAGCCTCAAAAGTGGTAACCTTGAAGCTATAAGTGAGATTTTTACCAGGTGCTTATAAGCAGATCACAATGTCGCTCATACCTTATGTGGGATCTAAGATGTCGCACAACTCACCACACGGTAATGTTGTCTCATAACGGTCAAAGGAATATATACATTTGATATCCTTAGCTAGTGTTAGAGGCCAAAAATTGATTTCTTAAATTTTTCAATGTGAGAACGTACTATTTAGTTGTATATCACTTGTAGCCAAAGAACTTTCATGTATATAGACATGTGAGAGTATCCATCCACCGTAGTACATGGTGAGTATGGGATCTCAACATTCCATTCAAGTTAGGTCTTTTATACTCGATGGAACTCTTCCAATACCCCTAGGGTTGCGCTTTAGCACGCGTTTAGAACCCCCTGCATCTAGGTTCTTAGACCACAAAGATATCATCCACCATCACTATACTCAAACTCTTCAACATCAACATAAGAGACTCAAAGAGAGGTCTACGTGTACAATATGAGGTGAACAGCTAAAGAAAATTCTCGGTTAAACGCGTACAAGATATAAGGGGATCTACGTACACAGTATCAAATAAAACTTTAAGCATCAACTTAAGCTTTTAGAGTCAAGTGGTAACTGTACACTGTATCAGAGTTCTCGTCACCAAGGTTTTTATGTTTGTTTCTTCTTGCTCGCATTTTGATTTCCTTTTATAATCCTGTAATTTGCATTCATCTATTTGTGCACTTGTGGTGGTTCTATGTTTCACGTTGATTTCTCTTCCAACAATCAATTGAAGGCCTACACGTGAGAGAGAGAGTGTTGACGATGATAACATTGTTTGGCCTATTATCCCAGAACTTAAGCAATTAGGCCAGATGATAACTGAACAGGACGTGCAAAGGAGGACAAATTTTAACTTTGGATCTAGTTTCTAGCAGCTTAATTAAGGTTTTAGACTAGAGATAAGCTGCAGCTCTAGTTTTTTTTTTTTTGGAAACAGGAAATGCAAATTACTTAACTAGAAACTTGAGTCACACATCGTGGGGTGACTCTCCCACTGATATCATTTTGCAACAGGTTTAACAAAAAGATCGGCTCATGCTGCCAGATACGGTATGCATGTGACTGATTACCTGCTTGCTTTGCCAGTTTGTCTGCACAAAAGTTAGTTTCTTGATAAGCATGAGAAAAAAGAACCTGCAAAGGCCTTTTAAGGAGATCCCTGCAATCAAGAATGAAAACGTCAAATAACGAGGCGGGGGATTTTTCATTTAGTTATAATTGAACAACATATGTGTCGTCAACCTTCAATATAACTTGTCGGTTGTTTTGCCAAGCGAGGCTAAGACCATCACGAATAGCCCACCATTTAGCGGTGTGGTTGTTTTGGGTTTTGAACTTTCTAGAACATCCTAAGATCCATTTTTCACCTAAATGACGAATGATGGCGACCGCGCCAACCTGATGGTTGCATTTGTTTACACTCCCATCAGTGTTCAATTTGACCCACCACTCCATAGGAGGGTTCTATTTGATATGTCTGATAATGAGCAGGGGAGGACGATTGTTCTCGTGGTTTATGTAAATAGGTAGTCACGGGGCTAAGGTCATTGTCTCGTGCATAATAGTTTGATGGTTTGGGAAGGAATTTGAAGGATGGTAAGCTTATTTCTATTCTGCCAGATCACGAAAATGAGGAACCCAAAGAAAACGGACCAGGGAATACTCGTTAGACCAGTGGTGGAGTGGAAATTTTCCATGGCTTTACACCACAACCGGAAGGGAAAATGTCGATAGTGATGGTGCGCCTTCATAGGCCTAGCAGTTTGCCAGAGCGGGTTAATTTTTGAACATCTTTGAAGAGCGTGGTTGATAGTTTCTTGCCTACCACAGTTATGGGGACATTGTTTGATTTCGATCCATTGAAGTTTGGCTCGAACAAGAATGCCGAATTGATTACATCTCCATAAAAAGTATTGGATACGAGGGGGAACGGGGATGTTCCAAATCCAGTTCCAATCTTAGGAAGTGGTAGAGTTGGGATAGCTTAAAAGATTATATGCAGAGGTGACTGAACACTCTCCCTGGTTGAGGGGCTAGCATTTTATCAGGAGAGTTGTGATGGAGCAGAATTGGAATGTTTAAGATTTGATTTAGAATGCACTGGGGCACGAGAAGCTGGATAGCATCGCAATTCCAGTTGCAGTCCTAGATGAAATGGCTAACAGAAAAAAATTTTGTGAGCCTGGGGATGGGTCCAACCATTTGAGAGCTGCAACTCTAGTTGCAGTCAGTGGCAGAACTAGGATTTTATTTCAAGGGGCGCCAAAAATATTCGAAGTAACTAAATTTTTTTATAAGCAAAATAATACACAAAAATCGAGTGCACTTTTTGATAATACACCAAAAAAATATTAAAATGCATCCAAAAGGTCTTATTAAGTTTCATAGGAGCCAATAAAGACTATTTATCACAAAATAAAATAAAAATAATACAAACTAGATATTTAAGTGTTTACAAACGAAAGTACTAAAAAAATACTCGATGAGGCCCCAAGATTGATAGCGCTTGATAATAGCTTCATTCCTAATAATTTTGAAGGCTTTTTTCTTAATGTAGCAAACCAAGCTATCTTCATCCATTTTTTCTCGATGAGGCCCCCTTGGCATAGTCTCCCTCGCTTCTCTAACGCGGGGGGGGGGGGGGGGGGGGCATGATTCTATATATTGGGCACATAGCGTAAAAAGCGTTAAATATAAGAAACTTAGGCAGGAGCTAAATTGTTTTACTCATTTCTTTCTCACTTATTCATTGTGTGCGCGCTCCTGAGGGCAGGCAGGAGGGAGGGAGAAAAAGGAGAGAGTTTTAAGATGTATTTGTGGAAAAGAATGAATCATTACTCAGCAAATAGGAGGCATACCTCCAAAAGCTAAATAGGAACATAAAATCTCTAGGGACTTGATGAATACCTCCCCCAGGCTTAGAACACAAAGGAAGCAACCAAAGTCTAAGCACCTAACTTGAGCTCTATAATTGACTAATGTGTTAAACAACAGCTCTCTGAACTATGTACAGGGTTGGTGCTTTATTCAAGCTTCCCTGAATCTCCCTAAACATCTGTATAAATGTCTACAATGTAGATCTCTGCTTTGTCCGTAGGTACTAGGCATCTTCTTATTCATGTTGCATAAGCCCACCGAACCGCTTAAATTCCAAGGTTACTTAGGTTCTAAATGTAGCACAATTGAGTAATATACTCCCATATTCTGCAGGAGAAATTGTACTGTTAATAACTTTGAGTCCCTCTTTTATTTTTATTTTTACAGTTACCAAAGGCATGACAATTGGGCTATATACCAAAATTCTCAACTGCATGCCAAGTAATCACAACAATTAGTTAAAATTGCGTCTAGACTTTCACAACCATGAAAACTATATCTTCCTCTCAACCAGTAATATATAAGGATATTGTTAAGTTCCATAAAACAAAGGGGAACTGGCAAACCAAACCCACCACTGTGAACACACAGTAACGCAAATGGTATTGGTTGACGGAAACAAAATACCATCAAATCAAGAACCTCATCTAGTTATTTATATAAAAAAGGTCTCTGACCTATACTATGATAAAGCCAAACGAACTACCAGAGTACTAGTCTACAACATAACCGGAAATCCAAATAATCAAAGTAAAAAAAAAAACTGTTAAGTCAAAACAAGTTGGCCGGTGGAGTCCTCGCCTTGGCCGGCTCGCCGTCACCACTCACTAGTCATTGCTTCTTCTTCAGTTGGTGGTTCCAGATCTGAAGAAGACCTCATCAATAGTCAGCGCCTCCACTCGTTCCAGATCTAAGTTGGCATGCACTCAGCGTCAGTCGTCACCTGTTGCCGATGAGTGGGAATTTGTGGTTCCCTTTTGGGAGAGGGTGAAAACTTGGCATCGTATAGAGAGTCGCAAACCAGGTGATGTGGTGAATTGAAAAAAAAAATTCTTTTGGAAGCTGAGGGGGTGCATTAGCCCCCCTCGTTCAAACGCAGGTCCGCCCATGGTTGCAGCAAGAGGATACAACCTCCCATATAGCGATGATGTCACTGTGACAATTCTTGTGTGTACTTTTTAATGTTTTTAATTGAAAATCATTGATATATTTAAATTTAGGTATTCACTCAATTCTTGTGAATCCAAATATAGCTGCTACACCAAAACTAGGTGGGTCCTAGAAATGCATGATAAATACCGCCAATCCCTGCTGTAGCTACGCGAACTCTTCCAACTCATTAATTGTTGCTATGTAAGGCTATTAACATCTGTGTACAATTTTATTTAGAAACATAGAAGACAACTTTTTTAGGAAACAAAGAAGCAAAGACAAAATCGTAACAAAACAAGACTATAATGGTTGTGAACATACCGTTCATCCGTTTTTTTCTATGCAATTCAAGTCCCAAAAGAACGTACAGATGCATTTCGTAGGTATGAAATTCTCACTACATGACATACAATTTCTTAAAGTGAACATCGAAAGTTTTGGATGGTCAGAGAAAAATGATTAGTCCCATCGAATATATCGTAATTTAGCCGCCTACATTCCTTAATTCATACTATTAACTTTTTAATCTAGCGATTCTAAATAATCACGGCAAATAACCCAAGATCATACTCCAATATTTACTCTTCGGAAACAAAATTGAGAACAAATACAAAATCTTAGAATTTCCCCAAGGTGCAAATACTGACAGAGTAGCTAATGGCTGTCGGAAAATGGGTGCCACCCACGCGCAAGCAATCCGCGGGGAAAGGCGTTGGCGGAGCACCTAACACGGTGGATGATGGTGATTGGTCAGAGTTCCTTGAAACCAGCATAACTCACTGGCGAGGAACAAACAAATTGGGGACTTTCTTAAGAGATCCATCCGTCTTGAGGCGGGATTCTCGAGTCTCAACACTTTTGTGGGATTAAAAATTCTTCAGAGGATAAGGCAAAGGATGAGTCGTCAAAGGATAAGTGATATGTGACATCAACAAGGAAAAAGTCTTAATGCTAGGTGCCATCATAACGTTTTTGATCAAGGACAGAGTTGACATCGGCAAAAAAAAATATGAAGCAAAAGTAAGAGTGGAAGCATTAATCGGTTAAAAAAGAAGATGATTCACAATATGCTCTTTGAAGATATCGTTTGTGAACGATGTACAGAAACAACTAATAAATTATTACTGAAGTGCAAGTGACGAAATCGTGTCCACCTTTTGCGTACAAAATTTTTTCGTTTCATAACAATCGCGATAATAGTAAGTACTCATTGGCGTTATAAAAAAGCAAACGATGGTGCACCTTTGTTTGTCCACTGCCCAAGTTTATGCATCTGCAGAGTCTTTCATCTATCTAAATCAAGATTGGAGAAGGTGATACTTGCGAGAAAGAAGAGAGAGAGAGAAAAAAGGAAAAATAAAAAACAAAACAAACCAATTGTGTGTGTGTGTATACATTGCAGTGGTTTGAAAAAAAAAAAGAAGGGTGCATCGTTACTGCAGTGCCCTTTACTTGCCAGAACCAAGAAAGGGGGCTGGGAGTATATTATTATCCCACTAAAAAAAGCATGCAACAAGTAACCAATAAAAGAAATGGAGTTTAATTATGAAGAAAACAATAGCTCGCCAACTAAGGCATCATGGCTAACAAGGGTTGGTTCAGCGGTCCGCAGGATCCCAATCCAGGTTTCTCACCTGGGTTTGAATCCTGCCCGCCGCACTGGTTGGTGGCAAACTTACGTCCTCGCCCTGCATGTGCTCCACACACAAGTCCTTGTGCGCTTCGGCCCCGACATAGGTGCGGGAATCGGGGGCTCAGATGTATGTGGCGACCTTGTAGGTCCCCGAGGCGCAATACTCCCTGCCGGTTGGATTAGAGCCTTACGGTCCAGCCTTTTTTGTACCAAAAAAAAAAAACTAAGGCATCATGCCTCGCTGGCTCCCCACTGTTAGCCACACACACACATGTATATGACCTACTTCTGTCTACTGCTTGCATGGAGCTTGTAAATTCATGTACGTGGTAAATACATGCGGAATTATGCTTTGTATCTCAAACATAAATTTAAACTCTTAGGCCACGTTTGACGCAACTTTTTTTTCCAGTTTTTTTTTCAGTTTTGGAAACTGGAAAAAAAAAATGCGTTTGGTAACCATTTTTTTTTCCTTCTTCAATTTAAAAAACCAGTTTTTAAACTACAGAGTAAAAAAAAAACTCCAGAAACTGATTTTTTTTTTCACTTTTGGTTTTTTTTTTTGGAGACCACCACCAACACCCTCCCACCGCCGGCAGCCACCTTCGGCCGCCGGCCACCACTGCCGGCAGCCACCGCCGGCGACCACCGCCGGCTACTGCCGGCAGCCACCTCCGACTGCCGGCAGCCACCAGCCACCGTCGACCACCACCACTGTCGACCACCGCTACGCCCCACCACCACCGCCGCCACCGCAAACCACCCAAAAAAAAAAGTCAAAATAAAAAGGGTTACCAAACACCAAAAAAAAAAACTCAAAAAAAAAAAGGTTATCAAACACCCACTTGTTTTTGTAAAAAAAAATAAAATTAAACTGCTCTTTAAAAATTAAAAATCAAAAAAAAAAATTGTCAAACGAACCCTTAGTACTCTTGCACTTCTCTAGATATAGCTTGAAAGTGCAATTGTTGCTGCCATTATGGATGTTTATTTTGCTTTCTTCTTGGAAAATAATTGAGCTCCACTGTCGTCACTGAATGTCCCATATATGTGGTCACAATGTGCCGCTAAAATTAGAAGTAGGGCAAATGATAAAAGTGCAATTTACTTTGCCTTTTGGTGCAATAGACAGACTAATTAAAGAAAAACTAAACAAGTAGAAGGTGGGGGGGGGGGGGGGGGGCATTGAACGCTCAAAGTCAGGAAGAAGTCAGGAAGTTTCTCTTGGCAAAGGTTCACTTCTCTCCATCGAGGACCAAAAGAAATGACTGTTGTTGACCCAAAAGCATCGGTGCCATCGAGATAATATGCCCCAAGTAGAATTGTCAAGAGTCACCCAAAAACATATGTAACATTCATCACGTGCTAACAAACTTTAATCGTCACTATATGAAAGTCTTGTAGTCTTGCTACTATCGTGGTTTGTCGCTTTATACATTGCAGGAAACTATTATGTACATGTTATGTATTTAGCTTATCGTCATGATGTACAAATGCAAATCCGGTTGTCAAAGTAAGTTTAACTCTTACAAAAATAATGTATTTACTGTATTGAAAAAATACAATTATCTCAAATCAAAACATGCATTACGTATAACAGCGAGACTGGCCTATACAATGCTAAGAATTCAAAGTCATAGTCTAACATCTCTTTGTCAACAGGAGAACATTTGGGGCAATTTAAAACCTATTCTCTAGAGCAGAACTTAATGCACTTGACTGACCCAACCCAACACACTTGACCGTTACTAGGTTGTACAACCACGATATGCAAAAGGGTTTGATTTATTCAAGTTGAAATGGACCACCCCCAGTCAGGAATCTCTCTGAAAAAGAACTGGCAGCCAGTTTTCCTTTAAGAATGATCCACCAATGAGAGGTCTTGAATCCAAGCACATGACAATGGGAGGGATATAAAGTATAAATAAACTAGAGGAGAATCCAAGCGCATGTGAGTCACGTGATCCTTGTTACAATTTCCAGTGTTCATATGGGCATATGGGGGCAAATATTATTGAACCTGGACAACAAAATTATAGGCCTAATGCCTTGTCTGCTTTCAGGTGATGACCATTTGCATTTATTTAGTGATATAAAAGAGAAGGTGATGACCAAAAGCCACAAGTTCTTATGAGAAACTATATAAGAAGCACGTGGCATGCAGTGAAGAAGGGATCCTTCAGTAGAATTAAAGACAATAATAATGTGAAAGTAAGAGTCCTCAAAAGCAAATAGTGTGTGAGTAGAAAAACTTAACCGTGTGTAACAAGAATTTAAGATTAAATGGATTTTGACTGCAATTTAAGTAGTAAGAATAGCCTACAATCTCTTTATAGTGGGCATTAATGGACTTTAAATATAATTACTGATATTTTGACAGACATCTTCAATGATAATAGGTTGTAATACTTCTTCAAAACACATGTAGTGGCCATCATTCTGTCACTGCACGAGTTGAACTTAAAGTGAAAAAATTATTACATACAAGCTCTTAAGGCGGATACATAGAGTTACTTAATTTTACGTCTAGCAAGCATAAGTGGAGAAAAAAGATGTATATATATATATATACACACACACACACACATGGAAGGACAATGTCATATCAACTTCTGATTTAAAATCGAGTTGCGCCATTACATACCTGATGACTCAAAAAAGATTCAAGTGAATTGTTACATGTTCAAGAAGTGAACTATTGAGGTGCAAATATGAAGTTACTTAGCTTCATATGGAATAGATGTGGAGGGGGGAAAAAAGATGAGCATATATTCATGGATCAATCAAGTCTTATCAACTTAAACATTAAATCGAGTTGCATATATATATATATATATATATATATATATATATATATATATATATATATATATATATATATATATACATACATACATCTAATAATGACGCAAAAAAGATTCTGTGAAAAGGGTGAATTCGGTCCTTCATAAGAAATGGCCCTTTCAAGAGCTGATAAAAGCAAGAAAAAGAAGAAAAAAAAAACCTAGCCTATTGACAGATAGAGAGGGGGAAAGCCAGCCAGCCAGCCAGCCAGAAGAGGAATGCTGTAAACACTTGCAATTCCTTTGCTGCAAAATTGGACATTAATTTATGATGACAACTGAGCTGTACAAGCAAACGCAAACAGCTGTTTATATCGGATCCGCCGTTGAAAAAAGAGTAAGCAGGACGAAAGTCTTTTGGAGCTATGTCTACGTACTGACATGCCTGTTTATCCACTCCCATGCAACTTCCTTGGCACCATTGAAGTCCCATTCTGAGTCTGACCAAACAATGCTCCCAGTCAACAGTGTAACGTATCCTAATTGCAAGCACATTGAAGATGTCACACGAACAGACCCTCCACTTCCCTATTTGGTGTATGGTCCTTTCTAGGGGTGGCAATTGTCACCCAAACCTATTTACCCACCCAAATTTACTCATTTAAAAATGACTCAAAATCACTCATTTAAATAATTGAGTCAAATGGGTCAAAAATCTTGTAACCCATCAACCCATTAATTTATATGGGTTACAAATGGGTTACCCATCACCCAAATTAATCTGTCCCATTCTCTCTCTTCATTCATCCACACGAGCTCACTGTCGACACGGCGACGACAACTCTTGCCGTTGACACACGACGGGCGTCATCACCGCCGTCGCCTACCATCACAAACAGGTAAGCTTCTTCTCCTGTAGTTATCTCCATCATTTTCTCTTTTGATCAATTTTCTCTCTTCTCCTTCGATCTATGTCTCTCCATCTCTTTCCCTTTTAATTTGCCGTCTAATGCTGAGATCTATTGATTTTCTGAGTGATTTAATCTAGAATGTTGTATCACAAGTAATTATGTCTGTTGTGTGTAAAATTAAAATACCTACAGTTGTTCGATAAAATGTCTGTCAGAAATTGAGAGTGGATATTCCCCATGGAATTTTCTGGTTAGTTACCTCGAATGTTTCCCGCTACTAGGTTCTCTGTTTCAGACTGGTCACCAGCTTTTCTGAGTTTGCTGTTGTTTTCCGAAAGCATTTTTGAAATGGGTTTGCTGTTGGCTACTATATCACTCGGCTTGTGTGCCTTTTGGCCCCGCAAAGCTGTAGTGAGTTCCAGGGGGCATCACTGTGATAAATAGGAATCACTTTCCACTCTGAAAATGCCATGCTTTGCACTTCAGTAGGTTGACTGGAATAAGGATTCTTCCATCATAAGGCTTCCCCCTTTAAAAAGTACTTCTAGCAAATAATGATTGAATGCTTAATAGATCTGGTAACTGTTTGGATCTTTGTATCGAGATCACCATTACCTTCCTTGTCAATAATAATGATAGTCGAGTCGTCACACACGATGAAGATGACAGAAAACTTGTTATTAGAAGTGTAGACGTACAATTTATTATGACAATATTATCATCATTTTTAAGGGAAAAAATTGAAATATTAAAGTCAAAAAGTCAACGGCCGAAAAGGCAGGGGTCAAAAGTCAACAGTCAGGTCAAATTGGGTCAGTCCAGGGCTGTGTCAGGTCAGAAACTAGGTCGAGTAAGAAATTGTCAAATTGGGTTGGATCTTAGTAAATGGGTCATGTTGGAATAATGGGTTAAACCAACCCATTTAATGATTGACTCAGTTAACCCATATATAAATGGGTCTAAATGGGTCAGTCACCAATTTTACCCAAACCCATTTGTCTCAAATCCAAACCCAACCCACCCACCCATTCTGCCAGGACTAGTCCTTTCTAAAGCCATTTACATTTTGGGACTCGTGTTTTACCTCTTAACCCAACAATTTTCATTAGGACTGTTTGCCAATTTAAAGGGAATTGATAGCCTACTGCAAATGAAATTTAACGATACTTGTTAACAACATGGCTTTGATTTTTAGTATGCTACCGCCCGTAACGGTTATACTTTTTTGTAGGTTCCAAAAGCGAGGTGGTAGAGTTCAAATTCGGAGTGACATTTTCAAATCACATCACTTAACGTACATTTATGCTCGATTAGCTATATGTCGCTTATATTCTAGTGCAGTCTTTAATTTTCTTTATAATTTCGGGTGCATCTAGCTTAGATTTTTCTCAATAAGCTCCTAACTCTTGATGTATGTAACAAATTAATAACGAAGCGTACATGTAAGTCTACTATTTCAGTACCGTAAATCGGGGTACAGAGGTTTTACTTTAGCTACGAAACTCTCCGTGTTTGGGTATTTTTTACCATTTGAAACTATAATAGGAGTTTGTCAATAAGAAGCAAGACCACCTTTAAAAAGCCAATTCAAACGTCTTTCAGCCTAATTAATCCAAGGGTATTCAAGCATCGACTTGGACAACGTTCTTACCATAGTTTGACTTGTAGCATTACTTATTCCGCTGATGATCCGAAGTTTGAATTATACGTACTGTCTAGATGATGAGTGAATTGTAAAATCGGCAAGAGAAGTCATATTGGGCAAGCATCTCGAAAAGAGGAGGAAAAAAAAACAAACAAAAAAAGATCCCACATTCTTTGCCTTGTCACCAAAGAAACCATCATGAATTTTGTTGATGCTTCCTATGGCTTTTCTAGGTCGAGAAAAACTTGAGTTAACGGTGATAGATATGAAATGATAAAACGGACTTGTGAAATTTAACGAAAGATTTGAGATAATATGGGGTTGAAGAATTATTATCCTCGCTCGTCTAATCCGGCTGTTGCACCACGTAAAACCTATCACCCTTACATTCTACGAGGACTTTACGGGAGTTTTTGATTAGGGCCTAATGCAAGATTAAATCCCAATTATTACACAAGAGCAAAAGGAAGTCGTCCACAATATGGACCCAAATCAAGAGGAAATTTGTGTTGGGTTGCAACTTGCAAGAGGATGTTAATGGGCCAAGTGCAGAATCCTCACTGTTTGTACTGATTTATGTTAAGACTGTACAAGGTACTACCGCAGGTTTGCAAATTGGATCAGGTTGGCCCAACACCGAGCCCACCCACATATGCGACTGTATCAGGAAATTATTACTGCCTTCTTACAGGGTTAAAACAATTATTTACGGTGTGCCCTCAGTGTTGTAAACTCTTTCTAGGTCATCGGATTCTCGATTCAAACATCGAACGAAGACCGGTTCAAAGATGAATGCATTGGGCGCCAAAAAAATGATCAACGTTATTGATCATCGTAAAATGTGATTGTATCAAGGCTTGAGCTGCGTAGTCTTGGCTGATTTGTCGACTCAAAGCTTGTGGCTGTGATCCGAAAAATTCTGAGGCCTTTAAAGGGACCCCCTTGAAGGGTAAGCGCGGATGTGAGAATAGTTGTGCTAAACCATTTAAATTTACGTATCAAGTTCACTTTATCACTATATGTATGCTTGTGATGATGTACTTGGATATTTTATACATTTATTTATTCACTTTGGTTGATTGAGACACGAAAACTTGTGGGCTTCGATATTTTTTTATGTGGTTGCAACGGTGTACTTGGTTCCTGGTTGAGCTTGACGTTACGGTTGGTGAAGGTGTAGTTGCTAGCTCTCGACAGTGGCCAACTTTTGATGCACCTCACTGAACGAATTTTTCTTAATTTTCTGTTACGGTGTCATTGCATGCAATAGTTTTTTGCACTCATAAACATGAATAGTTTAGGCAAAAACCATTGTAGTAAAAAAAGAAAAGAGTATCAAATTTGATTAGTTTATTTCTTGCATTAGGTGACGATCGTATTTGATTAGTTTATTTCTTCGTAGATATGTATTCTCAACCTTCTTTGGTCGCACCCAAGGGCCCACTAGAAGTCCCGTTTTGTGCGACACGTCACATATTCAACGGTCAATTTTTCAATACACCCAAGCGGGTCAAAGCGACCATGCTTAAGTCACGTGCATTTTCTCTTTGCGAAACACCTTTGGCGTCCCTTTGCGAAACACCGTTAAGGGGGTTGGCCACCTACCTTGGCCACCATCGCTCGCAGTCGCCGCACAACTGTTGCCCATGGTCACACGTCGTCTCTGTCGCCGGCTTCACGGCGCCCGTCACCATAGCTCATGCGCCAGCTTCACGTAGCCCGATGCCCGTGGTTGCGTGCCGTCGTCGCGACGCCCACTGTCGCCCGCCCGCCGACTTCCCGGAGCTCGTCGCTCGCGGCTGCACGACGCCTGTCTCCTGCGCCCCCAACTCCATGGCCCTCGTCACCAGCGACCGCACGCCATCCGCGTCACCGGTTGCTCGCGCGCCGACTCTGCGGCATCCGGTGCCCGCGTACCTTCTCCAACACTCTACCGCGCCCACGCATCGCGCTGCTGATACAGCTATGCCCCTTGGCTCTCTGTCACAGTACCGTGCCCCGACACCTTATTCACTCCACTACGCCGCTGATACAGTTGTGCTCCCTGGCTCTCTGTCACACTATCGTGCTCCCTGGCTCTCTGTCACACTATCATGCCCCTGGCACTATACACACTCCGCCTCGCTCATGCGCCGCGCTGCTTATACAGCCGTGCCCCCAGGATACTTGTCACATTACAGTGCCCTTGGCACCATACGCACTTCATCACGCCCATGCGCCACAATAATGTTACATGTCCCCCGGGCACCACACTCATTCACCACACCATGCGCCCCCGCCATGGACTTGGAACATGCTTTGACCCACTTTTCGGAGTGTGCAGCATCCCGTGGGGATAGGCTCGCTCTCTCTAAGACACTATCTTCGTCAGGGAGCTTTTTAACTCCCCTTCCGCCAGGTAGACGGTTCCTCCAGGATGCTACCTCGGCTGGCCAGGTAGACGGCTCGTCCGGGATGCTACCTCGGCCTGCGGAATAGGCGACTCCTCTGGGATAATATCTCCGCTAAGGAGCTTTTTAACTCCCCTTCTGCCAGGTAGATGGCTCCTCCGGGATGCTACCTCGGCCAGTTAGGTAGACAGCTCCTCCGGGATGCTACCTTGACGCCCTCCAAGTGCTCCGGCACAAGGACCCACCTGCTAGATAGGCTCGATTTCTAAGACACTATCTCTACCAGGGAGCTTTCCAACTCCTCTTCCGCCAGGTAGACAGCTCCTCTGGGATGCTACCTCGGCCTATGGAATAGGCAACTCCTTCGGGACACTATCTCTACTAGTGAGCTTTTCAACTCCCCTTCCGTCAGGTAGACGGCTACTCCGAGATGCTACCTCGACCGGTCGAGTAGAGGGCTCCTTCAAGATGCTACCTTGACGCGCTCTAAGTGCTCCGGAACAAGGACTTACTCACAGGATAGGCTCGCTCTCTAAGACACTATCTCCGCCAGGAAGCTTTTTAACTCCCCTTCGGCCAGGTAGACGGCTCCTCCAAGATGCCACCTTGGCCTGCACAATAGGCGACTCCTCTGAGACACTATCTCCCCAGGGAGCTTTTTAACTCCCCTTCCGCCAAGTAGACGGCTCTTCCGGGTTGCTACCTCGGCCTGTCGGGTAGACGACTCCTCCGGAAAGCTACCTTGATGTGTTTCGAGTGCTCCGGCACAAGGACTCACCTACGGGATAAGCGACTCCTTCGGAACACTATCTCTCTAGGGTGTCTTTGTGACTGGCCTACATGCTCTAGTACTGAGGGCTTGCGTCGGCACCCCTATAGACTATGACCCCTGGGTCATTCATAAATGGGAGCAAGTCTTCGGAGGGCATCGCGTCTAGTCCACTAGCAGTTGTGCGTTTGGTCTTCCCCACCGCTGCCAGGCCTGTGGGACTCTACACGGGCTTGGATTGGTGGCTAGATAAGGGGGTTCTCTGGCCACACCGATGCTGTGGGAGTCAATCTTTCCAGACAGATAGAGCGACGCTGTGCAGGGTAGGCCGGGTGAATATGCGATTCGACAGTCTGTTGAGCATTGTCAGCTGTGGACCCCTCAATGACGTGTCACTGTGGGGGACCGTCACGTGTTGTGTGATGACATCATCATCATCTCAACCTCTATAAATAGAGGCCTTGAGAATTCATTTGAACAGAACTCTCTCATTTAACAATTTCACTTTCTCTTTCTAAAACCCATTCTCTCTGGAATTCTAGAGAGAGAAACATACAGGAATCTGACTCTGGACCTAAGTATCAGACTGTGACTGTCGTCGTATATTCACTGTGCACCGTGGCCCTCGCAGCACTACCACCCTCAGGCTCTGTCTGGGAATCCCTTGGTTTCTGCCCTTACTCCACCCTTGTTGTGTCCCACATCAACACACTTGACGTCTGACTCGGATTGCATTCCTTGAGACACCTCTACCTCCACGTCGACTGCGAATCCACTTTCCTTGGCATCAATATGGAAAGGGAGGATGGTGATAAAGTCAAAAATGTTAAAGTTTGAGGTGGATTGTCGAAGGACAAAATATGGTCACAGAAGATTCTCGGGTCTTTCATTACTTAATATGGAAGTGGAGGTCATTAAAAGAATAGATTGACAACAACTTTCACAAAACGGAATTTGAACTCTATGAGAAAAGTGTCGCATAAGAAAATAACATGAGAACGGTGAGCAGTTGAGGAACTAGTATGACAACTTGGTAATACATTACAAGGTGATATACAAATTTCTTAGAGATGCTGGGTTTCTTGATGTCCGTTGATTAGAAAACTTATTTTGATGATGATCAATGATCCAAATTTGTTTAAGTAAAGGAATTTTAACAATTGTTACGTAGACTTCATGTGTCCTTTGTGTTATATAACAATTATTGTAGGAGAACCCCAATGCAAGGACTATCAAAAACACGGTTGTCCTTATTATGATCAGCTGCTTATTATATACGGGGATACCCCTATTTATTGGTATAAATGTTGTTTGACTAGGATAAACATGATAGTGACAAGGAAGATGATGAAAAACTTGACACCGACATTGGTCGTGACGATGAAGTTGATCGAGTGAGTGCACAAAATTGTGACACTAAAAAGTAGGTTTGACATTTGTCGTAGTAGGAGGGATAGCTTTGGCTCAATGTTTGGGTGTACGATTTGTGGAATTCAATAAGGTTGCTGAGAAGAAAGTTGAAAAAAAGGACAAGAAAATGTAGCCATCTTCTAGTGATGAAGGGAGTGACTTAAGAGGCGAATGCTTTGCTGCTTTTGAAGGCATGGAAAGAATTGAAGAAGTTACTTTTACTAATGTCATGTTGAAGTTCATGGAGCCGATTTATAGGCAAGATGTTCATGCAAGTTTATGACGATAGAAAGAGAGACATGGTCCTTAATCTTTGAAATCAACCTCATGCTTTTATGTTAGCTAATAGTACAACTTCCTTGGTTTTGAATGTTTAGTTTCCGGAAGTACTTTTGTTATTTTCTTGTTTAGGTGGATGTTATTCTACAATAAAATGTTGTGTTATCGGTCTTGAGAATCATGTCTTTGGAAAAGCAGATTGATTTTTAATTCTAACCGTTAATCGGGCATATACGTTTTAAGCTCATGGTTCTGGAGTACTTGTCTTAAACTTGTGACTGGATTTAAATGAAAATTGTGTACATGATATATAATTTTTTTAGGTGATCGGGAGTTGTCTGATGCTGATGGTAAAGAAGAGATTATGTTGATGTTGATGTTGATGTTAATGTTAATCGGAACTCTAAAGTACAACGACTTTTATACTGTATGGCAAGAAACCTCGTCAAACTTTAAATTTTATTGGTCATGCCTATGTGCTGAAATTCTCATTTTTTGCAACGGTTGCTTACCCCTTAACATGGTGAAAAACGTCAGTTGTGTGTTAATGGTTCACCAAACATAGAAAATATCAGTGGTTGTCTAACGCCATCTCATCAGCTTAGGCGAAGTTAGACTACCACTTATCTTTTGCCAACTAAAAAGGATTGTCAAATGCTAAACCATTACATAGACCCTGTTTGACAGCGCTTTTTTTCAATTTTGAAAACTGGAAAAAAATAAACACGTTTCGTACCCATTTTTTTCAGTTTAAAAAACTAGTTTTTAAATCAAGACTGTTTTCAAAAACTCCAAAAATGAGTTTCGATTTTCAGTTTTGATTTTTTTTTTGGAGACCACCACCACCCTCCCACCGCCGGCCTCAGGCAGCCACCTCCGGCGACCACAGTCGGCAACTGCCAGCGACCACAACCAGCGACTGCCGACGGCCACCTCTGGAGACCACCGCCGGCTACCGGGGGCATCCTTCGGCGACCACTGCTGGCGACTGCCGGCGGCGACGGTAGCCATCAGCCACCACTGTCGCCCACCGCCACACCATACCCCCACCACCGCAAACCACCATAAAAAAAAAACTCAAAATAAAAATTAGGTTATCAAACACCCACTTGTTTTTGTAAAAAAAAATAATAATAACTGCTCTTTAATTTTTTTTTTTTGGAAACTGAAAAGGAAAAAAAAAAATGTTGTCAAACAGAGTTATAGTTCACCATTGTCAATGAAAACTTAAAATTCAAAATTTCGCAAATTTTAAACAGTTCGCCTAATATTTTCCACCATCATCAATTACCAATTATCACTGATATCACTTCTTTCATGATATAACTTCTTCCCTTTTTCTCTTGACTTTCTAGCCGCCATTGTCTCCATCTCCGGTGACACCATGTCCACCATCATGGAGTTTTACTTTGCAAAGAAGATCCAAGGTTCTAGTTTATGACAATGGAAGAAGAATGAATCATGAAGTCTTGGGTATTAACATCCAACATTTCATACTTCATGGGTATCAACATCGAACATTTCATAAGAATTTCTTTACGGGCATACTCAATGCCCATGTAAATAAATGAATACAAAATATTTTTTTGGAAAATCTGTAGCATTGCTATCAACAAAGATTTAGTGTACAACCGATCCTAATTTTGCCAATCGGAGAAAGTGTCCCTGTTTTTTTGTTGGATCAGTCCAAACTCTAGAGGATTAAATCATGTTGAAAGGGGTGGCACCTTACAGTTCAATATGTGAGTACCAAACTCAGTATACCTCTGTTACCAGCCTTCCACAAACCACCAAAAATTTGCTCGATAGACAGATTCAGTTGGGCATTTCATCAAACACCTCTTGGGCATCAGTTGACAAGCCACATTTTTCCTACTTTCCTGCAAAAAATTTCCTTTATAGAGTTTCTTATAATTTTTTACAGCAAACTGAAGAAACTCGCTCTCAATCAGTCCTCTCTACGATGAATCCTTGTAATTTTGATTTAGAGTTAACAACTATCGTGGTGGGTTGCAAGTGCGGTTTTTAGTGGGTGTTGCTGTAATGACGCGAATCTCATCAAAAATGGTGTCGGTGGTTGCTAGAATAAATCAACATGAAGAGAGAAGAAAGCAGGGAGGGATGGGGGGAGGGGGAGAGAGAGGGGGGGGGGAGAGAACATAAAGAATAGATAAATGAAAGTAATGTGCATTATAATGGAAAATTTTTATTCTGGGCTGGCATTTCAAAATTTTCACAAAAAAAATGGATTTCAAACTTTTAGTTAACTATGGTTAAGGATTCCTATCTAACTAGACAGTTCCTTACATCTCAACTAATATTATGATTTGTCACAATATTAATGGTAGTCTAATGCCATTTAAGTTGATGGGTTGACATTAGACAACTAATGAACATTTTCTCAAACAAACAACCCGTATAAAATTGAAGAACTCTTTGCTACTGTCCCTCGTCACTACATAATGTCACTAAACGTTGCTTTAGGGTTTTACATACAGGCCTGCTTCCCTATATTGAAGCTAAAGCTTCCGCATATATCCCTTGAAACAAAACATACCTATTGCATATGCACTTTATAGAATTGCATAAGAAATGGTGGCTACGATTGCTAATTTGGCACATACACTGATTTTGATAGGAATCTTGATGAAGTGAATAGTGCAAGATTTAGTTCACAAACACTAATTAAGATATATATTACTCAAAGTGTTCATAATCAGATGGTGTTCATGAGAGACATAACTGTGGAGAGGCTTCGACATGGTTATTTTCTTTGATTCTTCGTGATAGGTGGGATTTTTTTTTCTTTTTGGAAGCATTGAATATCCAACGGTCTCTTAAATAATGTATGATATTCATCATGATTTGTTCTTTCAATCAGGAAATGGTCATAGTGTTTATGGTAAGTAATCTGTAACTGACGCTTCTTTTCAACACTTAGTTATTGTATATATAGATAAAAAAATCAGGAATTACATGTTCAACCAAACATTATTCTTTTAGTTTCTATTCTTTTTATTTCAGAATGACTATGACAGTCCAAAGACATTCAATACGTTTTTTTTACATTCAGTTCAGACTGATATTCCTCTTCTAGTCTTTTTGAGAAAAAGAACCGGAATAAAGAATTATATGAAAAAAACTGAGTCTGCTTTTGTTGTCCACTTCATGATCTAACCTGGAGATGCTACAATCTTTTCATCCACTGTTGTTGAACATATTCATCGTCATTGTTGTTACAAATCTGGGGTCTATTGCTGACTGTCATCATTATTTGACATGATTTCAATGCCGGGGGAGGGGGGAGGGGTGATGTAAGGCACTCTTCTTAATCTTGTTAGTCATTGTCCCGAATTCCGTGAGGCATTATTCTTTCTTCTTAATGGTTATTTTGTCCTTCAATTAGAGAGTTGTATGGTCATGTTAGATTTTGCGATATGGAGGCACTTGACATGTTTGCATGTGTTTGATCGAGGTTGTGCATAATTTCGATAGAGCTCTATTCGTGGTTCGTCTTCCTATTGAGATCTCCCTTTAATCATTGTCCCCCTCGAGATATTAGTGTTTCCCTATAAATTTGTGATTATGAAATAATATAGTTGGGTGCAGTGGTGAAGGGAGGTGTCATCCCCCGTCCAACAGCGTAGTGCCCGGGGTTATTTTACAAGTTTGGCTTTTTCCTCTTAGTTGTAATTAGGGTTCTCTTGTCCTATGTATCCATTGTTCCTCAACTAATTAAGGTGGTTCCTCATTTCCCCCTTCCCATGGAGGGTCTCTTTAGGCCTCCACTAGTGATAGTTGGTGGTTTTTTTAAGCGACTTGCTGATTTTGAATGTTAGAGGTTATTTTGGGTAAGGTTTAGTGCTTTACGTTGTTGGTTTCTTATGCTGGACTTATTTTAGTGCTAGTCATTCACGACTTTGAATCTTTTCGCTTAGGTTATACCCTTTGGGTTGGTAATGGTAGTAATGGATTGGATAAATAGCTCATCATTTCATGTGTACTTAGCACATCTAGCGGCGCTATTAAGATGCACACGCTAGAGGTGAGTGGGTTTTTTAGTTTTAGAGTGGCCACTTCATTTGCTGAAAGATCAAAACAACTTGTGGCTTAGTAAATGGCGTCAGAAAATGGTGATCTTTGTTATGTTACTCATTAGTAAATGGCGAGGACTTCTTCTTCCGAAAGAAGATTATTAAGAGAATGAGCTCTATTTAATTTTGGTCTTATATAGATACTTTTCTTTTAATGGATTTAGATACTCTGTCTATACTTGGTATTTGGCGTCAGAAAATGGTGATCTTTGTTATGTTACTTATTAGTAAATGGCGAGGACTTCTTTGTGTGGTTACATTATTGTGTCCCACAAGTGAATGCAATGTGATATGCTGAGTAGTCCTCCAAGTGGTTATTTATTTGGGTATTGCATATGTGTTTGATTTAATAAGTATCGACAAATAAAGGAAAATTTAAATAGTGTTCTTACGCAAGTAGAGAGATTAGCTGGCTCAGGCAATTCTGTGCCATTATTTTATGACTAAAATATTTCTACCTTTAGTCAAACAAACAAGTACCAATCTCGCTGTCTTCCATGGATAACATGCAATTGACAAGTATAGGAATGTGTTATGTGGTTTGAGACTAACAGTCTCAACCATCTAGGACCATTGGATATGTTATGAAATAACTTCATGCCTTCCTTAGCCCCTACCAATGACGCATTAACCTCTTCAGATCCAACAGTCCTAGATGGGTAGCATTAATAGTTTGGAATCATGCATTATTCACTCAAGGCCGATACCATCATTTTGAAACTTATCTTAGGAAAGGCTTTTAGGAGAGTCGATTCAATCCCTTAGACCATTGCTTCTTAAATTGTTCCTCAACCTCGTGATTGATACCATGAGTTGTGCTTCTTTAGAACCTCTAAATTTATCATTCAATGGCGTTATAGATGGGGTGATCTCTACCCCCTTTGATTGCTGTGATAATGGTTGTGAGATCACTCTAAATACTCCGCATATATAATAACTACTCTGCGAAGAGTTGGTCAAAAAATGGCTTTTTCTTAGGGTCATCAGTCGAAGGAGCAGAAAGCTACCTGAGTAGGTATACGCAGATTCGGGTTACCTAGACTGAAACCCGCCTTTGCGTCCGATCATCTTCTCTATCATGCTTATTCTTTTTCTTATTTAATTTTTTATTTCACTTCTCTTGTTCATACATGTTCTAAACAACAATATAATTTCTGACTTAGCTTCTGACTCATTTCGACATGATTAAAAACATATAAAAATTAGTATACCAGATTCATCATTGTTCGTATTTACCAAATCGAAGTCTCTTTCTTTCTTACTATATTTAGGGGCGTACACTTATCAAAACCGGCAAGTCGACGACTTTTCGTTATACTAATCGGTAAAAGATTTTATAGATTTTAGTGAAATTATTAAAATAAGATTCTGAAAATTCGCAATACTAAAACTATTAATTGACAAACCTAGCCCCCAGTGGCAGCGCCGTGATTACGAAATCCTTCCCCCACCGACCCTAGCAAGCTTAGTGTCACAGAACGAGCTTCCCTAAGTCGAACCCGTGCGGCACTTAGCTAGATCAAGCCCCCGCTTGCTCGCTAAGTCAGTCTAACTGTAGAGCTGGGCTTCATTTTCTTCCTTACTTCGTAGGCCACATTTTCCTGATAGAACTGGTTCTTGATCTCCTTCTTGAACACCTCCCACGTATCTATGGTGTACAACCCCTTTTTTATATCGCAATGTTTCCAATGCCACCATAGAGTTGCGGTATCCGTAAGATAGTGTCTTGACCTCTGGACTTAGGAGGCCCTTCCACAAAGTCCATGGTTATATGAGTCCACATTTGCTCTGGAATTGCCAAAGGCTGGAGTAATCCTGGGTAAGGAACATTTTCATATTTGTTCCTTTGATAAGCATCACACTCACTCGCCATGTGTGTGACTTGTTGCTTTAACCTGGGCCAATAGAAGAACATGCTCACTCTCTTGTGAGTGTTGTTGATTCCTGAGTGGCCTCCAATACCTGAAGTGTGCATTTCTAACAAGATTTGTTCTCTGAGTGAACCCTTGTTCCCCACATATGTCTTCCCCTTGAACTTCAAGACCCCTCCATGATAAGAGTAGTAGGAAGTGGCCATTGGCTCTATCATTAGCTCTTGGATGGCCTTTTGAGCTTCTTCATCACCTTCCAGGATTGCTTGCAGTTCTTGTTGCCACAAGGGGGTCACTATAGTAACTGCATTGCATTCTTTTTGAGGTTGTTGAGGTATTCTTGACAGAGCATCATCTACCACATTATCTGTACCTTTCTGGTAATGCACCTCAAAGTCATAGCCTAGGAGTTTGGACAAGAGTTTCTATTGAAGGAGGGAAGTTACTCTCTGTCCAAGCAAGAACTTCAAGCTACTGTGGTCAGTCCTGACAATGAAATGGCTATGGCTCAAATAGAGACTCCACTTAGTTACTGCATGCACCAATGCCAGCAACTCCTTCTCATAAGTAGAGAGGGCCATGGTCTTGCTTCCAAGGCCTTTGCTAATGTATGCCAAGGGCCTACCTTGTTGCATGAGTACTGCACCAATGCCTACATCACAGGCATCTGTTTCCACCTCAAATGGTAATGTGAAGTCTGGTAGTGCCAGGACTGGGGTTGTAGCCATTTCTTGTTTGAGTGTAGTAAATGCATTTTGAGCTTTTCCACTCCAGTAATAGGCATCCTTCTTAAGCAAGCTAGTGAGGGGCTTGCTGATCACTCCATAGCCCTTAACAAACTTTCTGTAATAGCCTGTGAGTCCAAGCAATCCCCTTAGATCCTTGAGTGACTGAGGGGTTGGCCAATTGAGCATTGCCTCAACCTTGCTTGCATCAGCTGCTACACCTCTCTGGTTAACAATGTGTCCCAAATACTCCACTTGCCCTTTACCAAAAGAACATTTGCTCTCCTTGGCATAAAGGGAATGTTCCCTCAGAAATTGTAACACCACTTGAAGATGGTGAAGGTGTGCCTGCATGCCTTTACTATACACCAGTATATCATCAAAAAACACCAATACAAACTTCCTCAAAAATGGCTAGAATATGGTGTTCATCAAGCTTTGGAAGGTGGCTGGTGCATTAGTCACGCCAAAGGGCATGACTAAGAACTCATAGTGTTCTATGTGAGTTCTAAATGCTGTTTTATGAGTGTCACTGTCAAGCACTCTAATTTGATGGTATCCGCTCCTGAGGTCTAGTTTAGAAAAAATTGAAGCTCCCTACAGCTCATCCAACAAATCATCAATGATAGGGATGGGGTACCTATCTTTGATGGTTAGTTTATTCAATTCCCTGTAATCTATGCACATCCTCCAACTACCATCTTTCTTTTTAACCAGGAGTATAGGTGATGCAAATAACGAGTTGCTAGGCTTGCTGATACCTGAGTGCAGCATTTCTGAGATGATTCTCTCAATTTCATCCTTTTGGACATAAAAGACTCTGTAAGGTCTCAGGTTGATTGGTTTAGCTCCCTCCTCCAGCCTGATTGGGAGGTCATGGCCTCTGTGTGGTGGTAAACCACGTGGCTCTTCAAACACATCTTGATACTCAGTTAACAACTCTTATATTTTCAGGGGTGGCTGGCCTTCACTGGTGGGAATAGTGACATCATAGACTTGACCATATAATGACCCAACATTATTCCTTACCAGCTTAGACATTGTCTGAGCTGTAATCATTTTGATGGTGGTCCCCTGGAACTCTCCTCCTGTGAGTATGACAAGTTGGCCTTGATGTTGAAAGGTAATTTGATTAGAGTCAAAATTGAAGTTGACACTACCAAATTGCCTTAACCAATGCATGCCTAGCACACAATCACAGCCCCCTAAGGGCAAGATCCTCATATCAGCAGTGAACAATTGGGTCCTCATCTTCCATTTGAACCCCTTACACATGGTGTCTGACTGCAGTTTACTTCCATTAGCAACTGCCACAGTCAATGAGGGAGTGGCCTGGAGTGTACATCCCAACTTGTGAGCTGATTGTGGATCCAAGAAATTGTCTGTTGATCCAGTGTCAATCAGGATATTGAACATCTTGCTACCCACCTGTCTTGGAATTTGAATGGTGTTGTGGGTGGCATGCCCTGCTAATGCATGTACACTGATCTCAGGCTCAGTATTGTGGAAATGCTCAGAGTTATTAGGCTCTTCTAGCTATTCCCTTGCATTATTTCTCATTTCAACAGATTCTTCTTCATTTAGGTCCTCAGCTATTATCATAGCTATAGAACTCATAGGGCACACACTCTTGTGACCTGGCTCGAACTTAGCCCCACACCTGAAGCATAGTCCTTGATTCATTCTCCTTTGGTGTTCCTCTGTGGACAATTGGTTAGATTTTGGAGGAGGTCTAGGAGGAGTTGGTAGTAGGCCTTTTTGGAGACTGTTGGTGTAAGGTAGGGCTGGAGGTTTTAATGGCATATGGGGAACTGTGGCTGGTTTGGCAGTTGTTGTAGGAGTTATAGTCTTGTAAGATGGCCCAAGATTGGTGAAGGTAGGCTTATAGGAGGTTTAAATGTAGTTTGATGGGGTGACTGCAGTGGGCATAAACTTGTGGCCTTTAAGCAAGTTTTGAATTGCCACTTCTTCTCTTTGGGCTATGTGTGTAGCCTTGGTAAGACTTCCCACCTCAAACTGCTCAACTCTACTTTGGATTTCAGGCCTTAAGCCTCCAATAAAACTCATGCAAAAATAAGACTCATCCAAATAATCAAATTCCTGCACCACTTGAGCTCTTAATGCTTCAAATCTGTTGAAGTAATCACCTATCGTCCCAATTTGTTGGAGTTTATTGAACTCTCCCAACAAACTTACTCCAGTGAGAACTGAAAATTTGGCATACATATCCTTCACAAAAGAGTCCCAATCTACACTTTCCACTAGTTTAATATATGCAGCATACCAGTGTTCAGCTTGAGCATCGAAATGTACTGATGCATAAGGGACCTTGTAATCCCCATGTATAGGACACAACTCGAAGTATTGTTCAGCCTTGCGCACCCAACCCCTGGGGTCGTCACCATTGAACCTTGGAAATGAGAGCTTAGGTAACTTAGGAGGTGGTAGGTTTCCTGTGAACGGTGGTAGAGTGTTCTGTTGGTGCCTGAACTCCAATCGATTGTGCTGGTGACTAGGCTCTCCACACTCGGTTGTTGTCTTCAAATTAGCTTCTGTTCGAGCATTCATTTGAGCCATGAAGTTAGTGAATTCCAGCTTAACGTCAGAGAAGCTTTGGTACAAGGCTGAGTTGTTCCTCAGCAATTCTCCCATCGTAGCCTCCACAGAAGCCATGCGTATATCGTAAGCTGCTAAATTCCTTCCCATTACTTCCTGGACTTCATGATTTTCAACCTCAGTGAGTTGATTACTCTTCACCGATCTCGGCATTTCAGCTACTCCAATTGATTTCCTTTCGAGATATAGACGATCACCAAACGAAATTTATTACAGCTAAGACTAGTATAGGCCCCCAATTAAGAGGCTCTGATACCAGTTGTAGTGTATCGAGCTCGAGACACCACAGCCATGGCTAATTACTTTGAATTCTCAACTTGATTTTAGAAGTGAATTAGCAATAGTCTGGGATTTAAGAGAAAGAAGAATCAGAATTGAGAGAAAAGAGAACATATTTCACTAGAGAGGGAGAAAATGTTTCTCATAATACATCATACATGCCTCTTTCCTCATCTCTTCCCCGATTTAAAGGGAAGCCGTAATCGACATTCAAACAAGACATAAGAACAAGCGACAAATTTGAACAAGCTCAAACGATGCCGTCTCATCCAAAACAAACTGAGTATCTAAACGATGCCGTCTCACTTATTAATTGATTGGTCTAAGCGGCGTCGTTCCTAGTGGCGCTAACATCATCTCCAAGTGACGTCGTTTCTAGTGGCGTCACAGTCTTCTTCTTAATCTTGATCTTCACTTGAGCTCGAGCTAGAATGGCTGTGATCTCTGTTTCACCATGTGGCCATCCTGTCTCAGCTTCGTCCCTGATCCCCTCTTGAGCTTTAGCTGGGGCTGTTACACACTCTTACCGGCGGTGATGCGGAGTCCAACGTCACTTGGGTGCATGGCTGCGGAGCCGGGGGTGACCGGGACCGGGCCGTTGTTATGGGGTTCGAGAACATAGCTAACATGTGTGATAGGTCCGTTGCGAAACCTTTTTGTGTTATAGTTGAAATCCTTCTAGGACTCTATTTGGTTGCCTTAATCCCTAATCCAAGAAAAGAACGGAAAGCAGGAAAGTACCATAAACTGAAAACTCTAATTACTTGTGGGAATTGGAGATGAATGGACATGGACTTGAAAACTACTAATGAAAGGGAGGGGACATTGAATAAAGAATTAACACATACCAGAATTTTGTTAAACCCTAAAGTACAAAAACAAAAACAGAAAATCGAAAAGATAGAGCGTGTACCGTTTTTTCCATAGACAAAAATTTGTCTAATTTACTTCTAGGAAGAAGTTGGAGTTACTTTTGCATTGTTGGTGACCAAGACGAAGTTAATTAAAACTGGAGTCATGTTTGTTCTCAGTTTTGTTGACATGAGTATTTACCGTAATAAATAACTATGACCAGATTGTTAATACATGTTTTAGACATGAAACGAAAGAGATCCTTAAATGGATTCATGTCTAAAATTCTATTTGTCAATGCCTGTTGAGTATGGCGTGTCACTAGGAAATATAGTGTCTTTTGATTATCTTTTACTAGCTAGTAGTCCAACATCTCTTCTATGCGTTGCAAGCTTGTTCATCTTTCGTGTTATTTGAATTCTGGTGATCACTACTTGTGATTTTACGCTGAGATCAATTGTCAGTACTTTAGTAAACCGATTATCTTCTATGTTTCGAATATACTTGATTGAGATTGCAGCAGTGTATAGCTGATGTAGCGTTTTTTTTTTCCTTTTTCAGGTTGAGCCTTGTTGCAACCATAAAGGTATGCAAGTATTCGGCATTCATTGTTTTTGCCAGATTTAGCACCCTCTCTCGCACACACAACCACACACCCATGCCATACCTTGGAGGCATATTCTTATACTTGAGGGCGTTCCATTGATTGTAACGTTTTGGGAAAATTAAGTAAAATTTTGATTCTCGCACTGTACTTAATTATGGAACTGCCTTTGTCCCCTTTTTATTAAAACCAACCTGATGGTGTCAATGTCTATTTGTCTTCAAGGATCGGGCTAGAGAGATGTATAAGAGGTTGGAAGAACAAAAGTGTACAAGAGGAAGGAACCTGGAAGCTTTAGCTGCCGGTTGCCTTTTCTTTGCTTGTCGACAAGAAGGCAAGCCACGCACCATAAAAGGTACCGCCTAAAACATCACATGTATCAAAGGAATAATTGCTCGTCCAATGTTCCCTTGATGAGGTCTTCTGGACATGTGTATGTTGTGTAGAAATTTGCTCTGTTGCCAATGGAGCCTCAAAGAAAGAAATTGGCCGGGCAAAAGAATTTATTGTGAAACAATTGGCTGTCGAAATGGGTCAGTCAATGGAGTTGGGAGCCACAAGCGCAGGGGACTATCTGGTGAGTTTACTCTACCAATGCTATGGCAGGTTCTTTAATACTACCATCCACGGTTATTAGCATGGTTCATGTAGTGCTGATTTCTCTTTAAAATTGAAGCTGATTTCTCTCTAAAGCTGCTGTCTTTGTCGACTTACTTTCAGAGGCGCTTTTGTTCCAATCTCAGCAAAGAAGTTAAAGCTGTTCAGGAAGCCGTCCAGAAGTCTGAAGCAATTGATATAAGGTACTCATATATTTTGCCATCTCAGTGCTTTGCAACTGATGTTTCGTGTACCCCTAACCTCCTCATCCCATTACATGCGCCATCCCTTGCACTTCGTACACTTGCAGCTAGTGCTTCTAACAGAACGCTTCGCCAGAATGGGTGGCAAGGTTCTTTTTGTTTGATTCTACCTGAATTTCTAGAGACTAGATTGCTTACCGAGCCAAGAAAATCTGACCTGGTGCAAATGGATTTGCTTAACTTAATAAGCAATAGGAATTGCTCAAGATGGGTTATTTTCTTTGCTGTAATTTTATCCATTTTGTTGATCAATGGCTTCAGCTCTAATCAAGTAGCTCATTCACTTCTCGGTCCTTCTAGTAGACGTTCTACATCTGATGCCTTAGCACATCGAAGAACATATACTTGGATATAGTATGAACTTGGAAAGTACTTCTTCTACCAATCAGCTTATTAAAAAATCCAGTTTCAGCCTGGCCTGACTGTTTATTCAGTTTCTATATTGGAATCATCTAATGGAACTTAAGAAGCCTGATATGTTGATTACATGGAATGGAAGCCTATAGAGTACCATGGTCAGGGATTGATTTGTTTGCACCTCAAAAAAAATAAAAATTCAGAAGTACTCCGAGACATAATCTCTGGACAGGTACTCTATAAGGAACTTCTGGTTATAAAGATGTAAATGAATAGCCAGAGATAAGAACCACTGATCAAACACATGTACTTGTCTTGGCTCTTTGACAGTTCCGGCTTAGTAATTTTACAAACAATGTTTCTATTTATTCTTTTTATTGCAGACGGCCCCCTAAATCGATAGCTGGAGCGATAATTTACATGATCACTCAGCTTTCAGATGAGAAGAAATCCTTGACAGGCTTGTATATCCTCATTGTTATTGTTATTTTTGAGATTTGAAAGGAAATAGCAACTCCTGAGCCTCACACTTGAAGGGTAGGTCCTTATGACAACATATTCGTACCTAGATACTAGATGGACGCATGCACTGTATTAGTTAACCATATTTCCAGAAGTCTGCAAGTATACATTAGTTCTTCCCCCCTACTAACATTACAAGATAGGTCGTCCAGAAACACGGATTATATGTGGCTGCGAGTTGCTGTAGATGTCATTTTTTCATTTCTGGTATAGGCGTTTTAGTCACGCATATATATGCTTGATACCAACGATTATTGTGCAGATATTGCACTTTCTACTACAGTCTTGGAAGCGACCATCAGGAGTGTCTATAAGGATCTTTATCCCTATGCTTCAAGGATTGTACCAAACTGGTATGCTAGTGATAAGGACCTCATCAACAACAGGAGTGCAAGACCTCTCTAAGTTTTATTAGGGCCTCATTGTTCGGATTCATGTGGAGTGGATAAATCACATTTTTTATTCTGAGATAATTTTGATTTATTGAATGGAAAATTTTCACATTTCTTTGCCTACATGGCCAGACAGTTCTGTTAACGCTTTACTTTGCACTGTCTCTGGAAATTAAGGAAACACCTCCGTACTGTGACTATCCAAAGGGAACCGAGGTGAAAGAGTTGATATAAACCATCAGTTAATGTTCTCATTATATAATAGATCATATTTGCTGTATTGGTCCCTCTTTCATTTTCTTTTTTTTTCTCTTTAGTTTCTTGCAATTATATTACACGAGAGCAGTGGACAACCCCCCCACCACAAGAGACACACACAAACACACACCAAGCCCCAAGCTTATTTCAACATAAATTATTTTGTCAGCAACTCTTTCGCGCTTGATTTTCGCATTACAACAAGCTAATTGCGAGGATTGAAATATACAAATCTAATCAAAATTTTGCTTTCAGAGCAAAGATATCAATCGCACAGAGATTCATTGATATTGTGATTGAAACTTTGTTATCTAATGAGATGATACTAACCAATAAGCCAGCAAATGGATCTTTGGCGACAAATTAAGGCTAATATATTTTCAATAAGATTTAATAGTTCGTGACAATTAAAAAAGCTATACACGAGGATACCCCTCTTATCTAAGTCCACGCCCGTTGCTTTCTATCGATTTGGGAGTCATTGAAGACACTAGTTTAAGGGCTCTTCTACAAGCCTACAGAACTTAAAGCGGCCTAGGCTACCTCGTTGGTCATTGCTGTACAAGTTAACCTACGAGACTTTTGAGAATCCTGCCACCCGCTTGCTCTCGCAGGACAAGTCTACCACCACGACTTAGTTAACTTCTCTACAAAATCCTCAATAGGTGGACATAGAGTTGAATATCTCAGTAGGATCTCACTTTCACATTTGAACGGTTTTATGATGTAAGCTCTTCTTGAATAAGTCTGCATGGTAGCTTCATGTGTATAAATGTGATGGTGAATAGTAAAACTAATGTATATGTGTTTATATTATTATGCCAAAGTGTTTTCGCATCATTTGCATGAGTCAAAATGACGCCAATATTCTGTATAAATAGTCAAGAGGGTCAATTATCACCTGAAAAGAGGAGAGGAGAAGGGGAGGGGGGGGGGGGGGTAATAATTTTGTGCATGTTTAACAGCACTTTATCGGTTGCAACTGATTTTGGACAAGAGAGTTTAGGGAGAAGATATTGTCGTACGTAGCTTCTTGGATGCAGCCTATGGCATCTGCAGGAGATATCAGCTGCATTCTACGAGATTGAGAACAACTTTCTAGCTTAGACGCCTTTCATGTTCATTCAGGTTTTGGCCTTTCCCTTTTAGAAAATCAAATTGGTATTCTGTTTGATGTGCTGGAACGATGAAACAGAAACATATCCACTGATGTTTGCTTGGCCTCTTGCATTGTTCATCCTAGAGAATTCCATATTAAGCTCCAAAGTTACCTAAGAAAATCTTCGCCTTCATGAATTTGCAACGTTTGGTCCTGTCCTTCAAATACTTCTTTAATTTCCAACATGTTGAGCGTCTTGAACATACAAATTTCCATAGGCAATGCATATTTATATCATGTTCACACGATTCTCCAAGCAACCAATCTTCAACCAAGCTCTTTAAGACCTTCTTCAGTTCTCTGTTGCTTTCTTCCAAAAATGGTCGATCCAATCTTCTTCTGGATTTACCAATAGCTAGCTCTTGGCCCTTGATCTCTCCATCTTGGCTCATTTTCTATAGCTTGGTGTAGCTCTTATTGAACTAGAACGGAAGATGGCACCATGCTTGTAATCAAGTTTGCTCGGGATGGAAGCAATTTGGTTGGGCATCGCTGCAAAGAAAGAAAACGAAAAAAAGGAAACCAAATAGCACGGTATAGATTCTCTCTGTAGCCCGTTACAGAGCAATTGTAAATTTGTTTCGATTCACAAAATATTTCTAGTATTAAAAATCCAGATCTCACAAAAAGATTTAGTAGCAACATGTTAACTCGAATGATTTCTACGACTTTGAACAATGCCATAAACATCCTGAACAATATCCGTCAATGTCCCCAATAAAATTCATCATTTTTTTTGGCATTTTTTATGGTTTTGAATGTATCACACAGCCTTATTATACCATCAAGCAATTAAAATTTACTACTTGATGATCAAGAACTACTGCCAAGTGACAAGCCTACACACGTGGGTCCACTAAAACCATCCGGCGTTTTGTAAAACGACAGTTTTCTTTTTAATTTTTTGTTATGCTTAACTAGACCTGTAATTTTATATGACTCGTTAGTACGAAGATTGAAACTAGGGACCTTAGAATTATTCCTCGAAGCACCTTGAGAAACAATGGGTGATTTTGTCATATAACTACACGTGATCGTGGGAAAGTAAATTTTGATTATTTGGTAGCACTGCTAGTTGATTTGATTGTAAAAACTGCTAAAACTATATGAAGCAATTCAAAACCACCTTCCGTAGCATGATTCATATAATCATCGATGTTAATCTATATTAGGGGTGAGCATGGTTCGGTCAGTTCAGTTTTGAGGCTAAATACCGAACAGAATCGACCACGATCGGTTTAGAAGGGAAAAAAAATTCAAACTGTAATTGAACGATTCGATTTTATCAGCGGTTTAGTTTTAACGCATGGACAGATCGCACAGATTGGCTTGGATGGATTGACCGGCTTGGGCTTGTGATAGTTTTGGTACTTGTTTGGGTCTATCCATTAACTATTTAGTATCACAGTCACAAGTTTTTTGAAGCCTACCTATTGAGATTAGGTAGAGTTTACTTATATATTATGGTTAAATCATAAGTACGGTACAAATTAGAAGATAACTACAATTAGGTTAAAATAAATATATACATTCTTAATTAGATATATGTAGGTTCATTTCGGTTTAGAACGTTAGGGGAAAAAATTAAACCAATCGAACTGAACACCGCTTTGAATAAAAAAAACTAAACCCATCGATATTTAAAATAGGTTCGTAATTAGTCAGTTTGATCGGCTCAGTTTGACCGATTAAATTGATTTGAATGGTTTAGCTGCGCATTTCCAAACAACATTCCCTTACATAAGACCATACCAATTCAGTATTTCTTGCCATAACATGGCTTCAAAATAATTTCCCCAAAACACTCCAACATTCCTTTCCCTAACCTTAAAAAAGAAAGAAAAAAGGAAAATGAATTCGGACAAGAAGATCATAACATAATTATAAATACCGTACCGGAGTGTGTATCGTTTTTTCTCCACAAAACGGTACGTACCGGTACCGTCTCAAGATTTTCATCAACAATATCTATTTGTATTATTTATTTACCGGCAAACTAACAATATATACATATATATATATATATATATATATATATATATATATATATATATATATATATATATATATATATATATATATATATATATGGGGCCGATCCACATCTACCGGTGGGAAAATAACAATTTTCCCACCGAACCGCAGGTAAGAGCAGCGGTTGGGAAAAAGTCGGTACGGACATTGCATTAATGGCGAAAAAGGCACGAGAAAATGGCGAGAAAATGGTGAAAAGGAGAAAAAGGACACCAACCGCATGAAGAAGCAGCGGTTGGCAATAATATGCCCCTGCCACGTGGCGTCCTCCACCCCTGCCACGTGGCCCAACCCCATGGCCCCTGCCACGTGGCGTCCCCCCACCCTTGCCACGTGGCCCAACCGCGTATACAACCCGCGGTTGGGGCGATGGCCCCTGCCACGTGGCATCCCCCACCCCTGCCACGTGGCCCAACCGCGGGTTGTATACGCTGTTGGGGCGATGGCCCTGCCACGTGGCCCAACCGCTTATACAACCAGCGGTTGGGGCGATGGCCCTGCCACGTGGCGGCCCTCCCCCCTGCCACGTGGCCCAACCGCATAAACAACCCACGGTTGGGGGCGATGGCCCTACCACGTGGCGTCCCCCCGGTGATGCCCCACCCGGTGTCCTTCCCCTCCTTATTGTGATGCCACGTGGCGTCCTTCCTTCCCCCCATGATGCCCCCACGTGGTGTCCTTCTACCAAATTTTTTTTTTGCCGCAGCCTTTGACCGCTCAATCACGGGTTTTTTTTCTGTCTTTTTTCTTCTCTCTTCCTCACTTATTTCTGTCTTTTTTCTTCTCTCTTCCTCACTTTTCTCTCTTTATAATCCCCTCCCCCGAACCCTTCTTCTGCACTCTATCATCTTTACCAACTTCCTTCGTACTTCATATCTCACCTACATAATCTCCACAACAATACAAACCAAAAAATTTTACGCTAGAAGATCGGTGGATAACCGCTAGAAGATCGGTAGATTTTTCTTTAAATACATCAAGTCACAACAAGTAAGTATTTTGAATTTCCTTATAATTCAATGTTAGGTTTATACAATTCAGCGTATTACATTTATAGATTCCAAAATAGCGATTTTTTAGGGTGCCAAATATAGACAGTTTTTCACAAATTTATAAAAAATAGCTAGAGCTAAATTTTGCCAAAATGCAAAAAAGAGACCCTAGTTATTCTTAAAGGATCTGTCTCGGGTAAAAATTTCAGATTTTTCCAAAGACTGGAAAGGGGTTAACTGATACGGGGAACCTTGTAATTCTGCAGTGTATTTTAAAATATCAAGCTAGCGCGATTTCGCGCGAAAATTTTATGAGAACCCTAGGATGTTGGGAAGTTCCATTTCCCAGGAATTCGGGCCATTCCGAAGCCGTTACCTATTTTTTGGCCGAACGGCCCTTTAAGCGCTTGATCCGGACACCTGTTCGGGATTTTTGGGCGAAACCTCCATAAAATATTTTTTAGGTCAAGAATGAATTCAGGGAGCCTAAAATAACATTTCGAAGCACTTTTGATATTTTTCGATGCCAGGGGGCATTTCGGTAATTCGCCGCCCCGAGAGGGGTATTTTGGTAATTTTACAGTGCTAAGTTTTTCGACGGACTTTTTAGTCCAGAAATGTAATTACAAAACTGAAATGTTGTTTTGAAGCTGATTTGGCTCGCGTAGGGGTGATAATGAATCCCCGGGGGCATTTCGATAATTTGTCGCTCAGCGAGGGTATTTTGGTAACTGAACGTTGTAACACAACTGGAGGAAATAATTTTCAACACTATGTGTATTCCTAGGGTGTAACACTATGTGTGTTTAATGTGAATACGAAACGTAATTGTCACTAAAGGTGAAAACTTAATTAGACAGTTTTTCACAATTTTATAAAAAATAGCTAGAGCTAGATTTTGCTAAAGTACAAAAAAGAGACCCTAGTTATTCTTAAAGGATCTGTCTCAGGTAAAAATTTCAGATTTTTCCAAAGACTGGAAAGGGGTTAACTGATATGCGCAACCTTGTAATTCTGCAGTGTAATTTAAAATATCAAGCCAGCGCGATTTCGCGCGAAACTTTTATGAGAACCCTAGAGTGGTGGGAAGTGAGGATTTGTTTTAATACATTGAAATAATGACTATTGCTAATGTGTTGGTAAGCTAGGTTAAAGATCCAGTTATAGTTTTGGAATGTAAATATTATGGACGCTAAGTTGGTTTATAATTATATTTTGTTCTTAGAGGTATGAATTTCAGCCCTGGACCTCATGATACATCAATCTTATACGATGACGATGACCACGTCGCGAGGCACGTATTTGACGGTGTCGATAGGGGTGTTTTGAAAACAATTCAAAGCACAAGGCACCTTGAAGAGTGGGTACTAAACGAGGAACAAATACAGCTATTACACCGTCAAAATTTAACCCTGTTCACCGATTGCGGGAAATGGTCTCGACACGACGATTGCCTTATATCCGCTCTAGTTGAACGATGGAGGAGCGAGACGAACTCATTTCACTTCCGGTTTGGTGAAATGACTGTTACATTAGAGGACGTCGGATATATACTTGGAATCCATGTCACGGCAGACCCGTTACTCTGAACGTGCCGTCTGCATCCATAGCTAATATGGCTATGCAGTATTTTTCGGGAATTCCAAGGGCAGCTCTTACAACAAACGGCGTCAAGCTTAAATGGCTGAGAGAGCAGTACGGCGTGCTACCGGATGAATACACTCCTCATGATTTCGTGACGTATACGAAGGCATTCCTTCTGTATATTATTGGAGCTATATTACTTCCGACGCATTCGAAAAACACGGTGCATCCGAAGTATATGGTGTTCTTGGAGGATCTTGAGGAGGTATACTCGTATTCGTGGGGTTCAGCTGTCCTTGCGCACCTATATCGAGCACTGCATAAGGCTACGAGAAACGGTGCCAAGTCCATTGCCGCCTGCCTGACTCTATTACAGGTATGAGCATTTATTTTCTTGGTCGGATCCTTAGTCAATATATTCGGGATTAATTACTAATTCCATATAATGTTTGCATTCACAGGTTTGGTCTTACGAGAGGCTACCCATGGGTCGTCCACAACCGTTGGTAGATTCCGATAAGACGTGGCCTAGGGTGTGGGCCTGGGGGCCTACGACCAACCGGAGGAGGAGACGGGTAGACCCTCACCACCATCTAAAGTTCTATCGGGGGGAACTAGAGATACTAGATGCATCCCAGGTGACGTGGCAGCCATATGAAAAGGTGATGCATCTGTTGGATGAGTGGTGTTGGCAACTTTCGGTGTCGTACGTGCTGGCAGGTTTGGTTCGGGTGCCGCTCATTCACTTCAAAGAATGTGAGTTTCAGATGCCCGATCGAGCTATGAAGCAAGCTGGCTGTCCACAAGGGATACCAAAACCCGCTGTAGACATGCGGCCATACAGGGGTGGTCGAGGGCCGAACTTCGAGGTGGCTGATGCCTTGATTTTGTTGGGTGACGAGGTGCAACGGTGGAATACATGGCAGGAAACGTACGATAGCCTTGTATCGCTGAAGCACGACGGCATTAGTATTGAGGAATACTTACAGTGGTTTCTCAGGGTGACGCGCACGAGGGTGAATCGCCCTTCCCAGGTGAAGAAGACATCGTATGCGCCACGTGAGGTCTATGACCAGTTCTGGGCATTGGCCATTGACAGCACGCTAGCTGCTGTGATCTTACAAAAAACTGTACCAAAAAGAAATGTACATAATTTTTCGCATGCTATGAATTTGGCGCTAAAATGTGCGCGAATATACCTTTCATATGACGCATTCGAAAAAATTACGCGTCTCGCTTTTCGCCGAAATTCATAGAAATGGGCTAACTAGCGTGCATGAGGTGCAATGAGAGAAAAAAAAGTGACAAAAAAAATTGTAACTTTTTTCGGAAGCTATCAATTGGGCCTTAAAGTGTGGCCGAATAGGCCCTTCCTAGGAAAACCCAAAAAATTACGCGTCTCGCTTTTCGCCGAAATTCATAGAAATGGGCTAACTAGCGTGCCTGAGGTGCAATGAGCGGAAAAAACGTGACAAAAAAATTATAATTTTTTCGGAAGCTATTAATTGGGACATAAAGTGTGCCCGATAGGCCCTTCCTAGGAAAACCCAAAAAATAATGTGTCTCGTTTTTCGCCGAAATTCTTACAAATGGGCTAATTAGCGTGCCTGAGGTGCAATGAGCGGAAAAAACGTGACAAAAAAATTATAACTTTTTTCGGAAGCTATCAATTGGGGCATAAAGTGTGCCCGAATAGGCCCTTCCTAGGAAAACCCAAGATATACTCGAAATCAACTGAAACAGATTGCTCGAAATCAACTGAAACATTGGGCACGTAAGGAATGTGACCGTGGACTCTATTGGCTTCCTTTGTCCACCGTTCCAAGATATACTGTGGAGAGATTTCACTAGCATTCTTGGCGCTCAAAACCCTCAACGCGTGTCGACAAAGTATACCTTTATGCTCAAACAGTTGACAGTTGCAATTAACCAACCCGGTGTCCTTACAAACTGCTACGGTAAAATGTCGTCTGTTCCTCGGAGCCGACGAAGAGCACGGATTGGCGAAATTCGTCACATTTGTCAAAGCATAAACCTTGATATCTCTGGTGGAATACTCGTGCAACTTTGTCATGCCATATTGATTCGACTTTAGTAGTTTCTCTTGAAATTGTCGAAACATTTCCTTGGTATAGACTTGAGCCGCATGAGCCTCTAAAGGTGAATAAACTAGTATAGCTCTTTCTTTGCAAACTGTAGCCGCGTCGGCTTCTCTCTCACGGTACAATTGCCTGTCAACGGCTTTCTGCATCTCTAGTACAAACTCCGCTATACTTGAAGACTGGCCTACGTACCCATCAAAGAATGAATTCATAGCTTCGCTTCTCGAGGTCGTAGTCATTCCTGCTGCAAAAAACTTCTTGGTGTAGGCACCGACCCACTGTGTCTTGATCTCATACAACGATTGTAACCATT
This sequence comes from Escallonia herrerae, assembly GCA_033070095.1. Lineage (NCBI taxonomy): Eukaryota > Viridiplantae > Streptophyta > Magnoliopsida > Escalloniales > Escalloniaceae > Escallonia > Escallonia herrerae. The sequence goes on from JAVXUP010001561.1 coordinate 181,860, forward strand.
CATGATTGTGCAAATAGTAAGTATCCATTAACGTGGCCCACCTCTCCTCGAACACGTCTACCGTCAACGATTTCTTCACACATGTATTAAAGTCAGTCTTGAATGACGGATGGTTTGCATATACATTGTGAAGCCGTTCGGGATATTTGTTGCTTATGTGCCATGTGCACAGGCCATGGTGAGTATCTGGAAGGACCTTAGCGATTGCATTTTTCATTGCCAGATCTTGGTCGGTGATGATGGTCTTTGGAGGAATATGATACATTGCTTGAAGTCACGTTTCAAATAACCACGTAAATGACTCCTCCGTCTCATCCCTAAGCAGGGCAAAGCCAAACGAGATTGACTGATAGTGGTGGTTCACCCCGGTGAACGGAGCAAAAGGCATAGAGTACTTATTTGTGCGGTATGTGGTGTCAAACGTCACAACATCCCCAAAATTTTGGTAAGCAGCTCTAGAACGGGGGTCCGCCCAAAATATAGTACTAATGCGGTTCTCCTCATCCAGTTAGAGACTGTAGAAAAATCCAGAATTCTCACTCTGAAGGCACCTGAAGAGATCAAGTGTAGTTTGAGAATCACTCTTACCGAAAGACTCTCTCCTCTAAGCACGAAGTTCATTTCGAAGGTCAACTTCGTTGAAACTCAACTTGTCAATCCCCCCAGCCTGGCTTGAGAAAACCCCCATCATCTTAGAAGGTGGAATTTTAGCCTCGGCCATTGTAAAAATCAGTTGTCTGTGTGCCGCGATTATTTCTCGGTATTGATGAATTTGACCAATCTTACTAGGGGTCATCAACTGATGATTATGGCTCAACTCCACTCCTGTCACAACCCAATGGTTTTCATTTTTTCGGTGTACTGCATACACATGGCCCTTGCAGCCGGTACCCGAAAATGTGTCCCGTTTTCTTTGTCTTGTTGTCCCTTCGTCACTGATCCGAACGACGGGGGGTACATGCGGTGCTCCTCTATGACACTTAAATAGTCTTGCACAAATTTGATCTGTATTCGCCCGCTTTCTAGTCGTCTTAGTTCTAATACCGAAACCTATCGTTTTCGAATATGCTCTATAGTATGCTTCAACTTCGTCCAGTGTTTAAAAAACTTGACCAACGTAAGGTGGATCAGAACCTTCACAAAAATTATTTCCTCCAGTTGCATCCATATTTATACTGAAATCTAGAAAATAAAAATTATATCATTCTCAACAAGTCATAGAATTAAATAAAAGAAGATTAAAATTTATTTAAATGTAATTGTTGGAAATTTTGTATAATGTAAAATTAGCAAAGGCAAATTACCGAAATGCCCCCGGGGGTTCATTATCACCCTAACGCCCCAAATTAGCTTCAAAACAACCTTTCAGGTGCTTTGCTTACATTTCTCGACTAAGAAGTCCTTTCAAAAACTTAACGCTGCAAAATTACGAAAATACCCCTATCAGGGATGCGAATTACCAAAATGCCCCCTGGCATCATAAAATCTGAAAAGTGCTTTGAAACGGGATTTTAAGCTTCTTGAATTCACTCTTTAAAATAACATTTCAGGTGGACTGGAAAACTTTTTCAGGAAAATTACCAAAACGCCCCTCGCGGGGTGGCAAATTACCAAAATGCCCCATAGCATGAGAAAATATCAAAAGTACTTTAAAAAGCTATTTTAAAGCTTCCTGAGTTCATTCTTGATCTAAAAAGTATTTTACGGATTTTTCGCCTAAATATCGCGAACCGATGTCCGGATCGAGCGCTTAAAAGCCCGTTCGGCCAAAAAAATAGCTAACGGCTTCGGAATGGCCTGAATTCCTGGGGAATGGAATTTCCCAACACCCTAGGGTTCTCATAAAAGTTTCGGGCGAAATCGCACTGGCTTGATATTTTAAATTACACTACAAAGTTACAAGGTTGCGCGTATCAGTTAACCCCTTTCCAGTCTTTGGAAAAATCTGAAATTTTTACCTGATACAGATCTTTTGAAAATAACTAGGGTCTCTGTTTCGTACTTTGGCAAAATCTAGCTCTAGCTATTTTTTATAAATTTGTGAAAAATTCTATTTTTGACGCCCAAAAAAATCGCTATTTTGGAATCTTTCGAATGTAATACCCCGATTTGTCAAAACGTAATTTTGACGCCCTAAACACGAATTTTAGACTATTGTAAGAACAATTTAAGCGTAACACAATTTAAACAATCAATTGGTAAGAAGAAATTAAAAAATACTTACTTGTTTTAAATCCACCGATCTTCTAGCGGTTATCCACCGATCTTCTAGCGTCAATTTTTTTTATTTGTATGTAGGTGAGATAGGGAGAATGAGGAGAGTGGAAGAAATAATTCGGGGAGGAGGGATTTTATAGAGAGAAAAGTGAGAGAGGAAGAGAAGAAAGAAGACGGTCCGTGAGTGAACAGCAGGGAGGGGGAATGACACGTAGGGGTGGGGGGTAGGGTGGTAATGACACGTGGGGGAAGGGGGGGTTCACGGGTGAGGGAAGGGGGGTTCACGGGTGGGGAAAGGACATAGGGTGGGGGCCAAGGGGTGGGGGGCAAGGGGGTGGGGGTCACGGAAGGCATAATGCCAACCGCATGTAGGACACGCGGTTGGGCATTAATGCCAACCGCTTGTATGAGTTGCGGTTGGGCATTAATGCCCATTATCTCGCGATATTTTTATTTTCTCGCGATATTTTGGTGAATTTCTCGTGCCATATTGGTCATTTTCGTCTTTTTCTGTCCTTTTTTCGTTCACGTGGCCCAACCGCTGCTCTTACCTGCGGTTCGGTGAGAAAATGGTTATTTTTTCACCGGTGGGTGTGGATCGGCCCCCTATATATATATATATATTTACTTACAGCTCTTCTAAAATAAACTGTTTATCTTATGGTGCTTGATTTATCATAATTTTCAAATAAGCTAGTTTGTTAAATAATAATATCTTTGGGTTCAAGAATAAGTTGTTTTTGTGTGTATGCATGTATGTGCGCGAGTGGGTGTGTGTAAAGTAGTACATCATATAGATGAAAAAATATGATCAAAGTTTACAGGTATGAAGTAATCAAAGATAAATGAATATTGAAAATTTATCATGAACGATTTTGTAAATTGTAATGAATTTTATGAACAGGAGGCTACAGATGTTTCGATTAGTATAATAGAACTTAGAGTGTCTTTATATTTTGTCTTTATATGGTCAATTTACAAAATTTCTAATAAAATTTGTTACTTTTACATTTTTTAAAAGAACCGGTACAAAACACAATATCTTGGCCGGTATGCAGTTTTTGGCCGGTATCACCTGTACCGGCCGGTACAACCGGTACTGAGCGGTATTTGAGCAATACAAAATCTAAAGAATATCGTACCAGTAAAAGGTAAAAACGGTACATACCGGCCGGTACCGATACAGTATTGATAATTTTCGATCATAGTCATCCAAGCATCCCCTTTGTGTCCACCCAAGCAACGGCATCCATGAAACCCACATGACCGTTCTAACACAAACGCACACCCCTCCTCACATTATATATACCCTCTCAGTTCAAGAGAGAGAAAGGAAAGAGAGATCGGTGAGAGGAAAAGCAAAGCGAACACATCGAATACACTCCAAATTCGAAACCGAGAAACGCACACTCGCAGACGCAGAGCGATTTACACACAGTAATCGAACCCACATGGCTGATGCGTATTGCTCCGACTGCAAGCGCAACACGGAGGTGGTGTTCGACCACTCGGCCGGCGACACGGTGTGCTCCGAGTGCGGACTCGTCTTGGAATCGCACTCGATCGACGAGACCTCCGAGTGGAGGACTTTCGCGAACGAGTCGGGGGATAACGACCCCGTCCGTGTCGGCGGGCCGACCAACCCGCTCCTCACCGACGGCGGGCTCTCTACGGTGATTTCGAAGCCCAACGGGGTCACGAGCGACTTTCTCTCGTCGTCGTTGGGCCGGTGGCAGAATCGCGGCTCCAATCCGGATCGGTCACTCATTCTGGCCTTCAAAACCATCGCCACCATGTCCGATAGGTGGGTTTTGATTGTGTGAGTGTGCGAATTAGCTGAGCCCTGGTATGGGTTCCGTTTGGTTACTGTGAAAATGCGGGAAAGAAACAAGTTGTTGGACATCTCATAGGTGAATTAGCTGAAACCCTGATGCGGGTACTGTAAAAACGTGGGAAAAGGAAAATTTTTGGATACCCATAGGTGACTAAGCTGAACATTAATGTGGCTTTTGTTTGGTTAATGTGGGATAGGGTAAAAGTTGCTTTCTTTGATTTGCAAGACTTAACATATATGCTTTTGCATTCTTGTTGTCATATATTTGGTTTTAGTAGTAGTTGAATTAGCTTTTTCTGTTCCAACCAGTCATCAGTGGGAGACATAGATTTAGGTAGGTTTTCTAAGGTCTGCAAGCTTATACCTTGTTGGGCCAATCAATGTTAAGACAGGGCCGTGTAAACACGTCTGCTGTACTCTTGATGATACAGCTGAGCTTAATTTCTATATCAGCAATGAGCCTGCCAATTGGATAGAATCTCAAGGTTATAGCTGAGCCAGTGTAAAACGTGCTAGCTATTTTTCCGTTTTATTGTTGTGGTGTGGAAGCTACTTTTTAGGGGGGTTGATGTCTTGGTTATCTGACATATAGCTGAGACTTGTGCTAGGGAGATCTATTGAAGTAGGTAGGGCAGGAAAAGTGAGATTTTGCATCAGCCTCCATCGGGGCTAGGATCCGCTATGGTTTTGAGTCACTCTTGAGAGGGAAAGAAGATAAAGCCGCACATTTCTTTAATAAGTGAACCTCACCCATTTTTGTCAAGTAACGGAAATGGCAATTCACGTTATACGGACATCGAACTTAAACAATAAGAAACTTTCATCTGCTGAAGTACAAAAAGTATCGTAATACTACGATGTAGTACCTAACAAAGGTAAATACCAATAGTTAATAAGGTAACTTGAAATCCTGAAGTACCCATAATAGATCAGTAAAATCTCTGTGTTCCAATGCGATTCCACATCTTTCCCTATGCAAGTGTTTCTTCAAGTTTATTACTGAAATTTTACACTTTGGAGTAGTGGGTATAGTTTTATTATGTTTATTACTCCTTTCTTTATCCCTTTTTTGGAGTTTTCTTCTCATGACACAAAATTCTGCTGGGTGCATGTACTCAGTTCAGTATCTCGTGACTAGGAAATAGAGTGTCATTTTTATCTAGTGAACACACCCTGTAGGATTTTTTCGTTATCCATGGTTGTTATTTTTGTTTACTGATTCAGATTCTATATCCTTTATATCTGACATCACCTGAAGTTCTGGTTTTGCACATATATAGCTGATGCTGCCCCTTTTTTTTTTGTAGGTTGGGCCTCGTTGCAACCATAAAGGTATGCACTCTACTCTTGCTTACTCAAATTGGAGAATTTAGCATGCATATGTGCACAATTGCAGAAATTTTGCTGATGGCATTAACCTTTCAAGTGTCAAATGGTTATCACGACAATCTTTCCCCTTATGCTCATGAGCGTGCTGAGTGATTATAAGTGCAAACTTCCTTTCAAGATTCTTTGGAATACTTGAAAGCATTGAGAAATAAAGAATAAGAGAATGCCAGTGTTTCTTTTCTATCTTCCTGAAGAACTTCTATCCTTTTGTTTTACAAGGATCGTGCTAATGAGATATACAAGAAGGTGGAAGATCAAAAATCCAGTAGAGGGAGAAACCAGGACGCGATATTGGCTGCTTGCCTGTATATCGCTTGTCGGCAAGAAGACAAGCCCCGCACTGTAAAGGGTACAGCCTAAGATTTTTTATTGACATTCTGGGTGCTTCCCCATTTATCTCTCTATGTGTATGAGCTTTCTTGAACCTGTGGATTTCAATTAGAAATTTGCTCTGTTGCTAATGGAGCGACAAAGAAGGAAATCGGTCGGGCAAAAGAATACATAGTAAAGCAACTAGAGCTTGAGATGGGCCAATCGGTGGAGATGGGAACTATACACGCTGGTGATTTTATGGTGAGGCTTTTGTACTTTTTGTCTGTTCTCCTAGAAGATGCCACTCCATATGCTACATTTTGGTTATTGCTGGCCTTCCATTAACACAAACCTATCATCCAGAGGCGTTTCTGTTCAAACCTTGGAATGACCAACCAAGCAGTTAAAGCTGCCCAAGAAGCTGTCCACAAATCAGAAGAGTTTGATATAAGGTATTTCATGTTTTTCGCATGTGCTTACACGTGTCTTTTGATGTTACCAAACTGCTTTTACACTTAATTTAGTAGAGCATTGTCATTTTTTGTTGTTGAAATGAAATATAATTCCTCGAAGCAAATTATGGTGAGGATGAATGATGAGTGGATAGGATATGAAAAGCTTAGATGCCACACTTACTACAAGTTGGACTATTAAAACCAAAAGACAACTTTGGGGACTAAAATACTGTTTAGCTCGGTCTAATCTATGATGCTTATAGGGATCCGACCCCAAGACATATTCTTGTAAACAAGAGGAAAAGACAACAGAGATTTTAAGTGAAAGTGCAGAAGCTTTTAATACTTACTGCATTATCTAAGTCCACTTGCTATTGCTTTTAGTCTTTAGTTTAAGTAGTTACTATATTTTCCAAGTCCTTCTATTATTAGTAGTAGTCTTCTTTTTGTTAAATCTTCAAGATTCTTCCTAGTAGATAATGTCTTTACTTTTGTCTATATAAGCAAGCTGTGTAAGTAGAAGCAATTTGTTTTTTCTCGTCAATGTTGTGAATCCATTGACTTTCTTCTAGGTGAAACTCTTAGAAGGCCTCAGTGAGACTCAAAGGTTTTCCTATCCTTTATTATTCGCTGTGCCTATTTTGTTGGTTCTTAAAAATACAAAAATACTGATCATGGGCAATGTTCACAGTACCCTTAACAATGCCAAGTCAGCCAATTAAACCCCTCTTTATTGCTTCTGAACCATAGCCCTAGTTTCTCATTTGCAAAACCTTTAAGTTTAAGCCCTAGCCCACCATACCAGTTTTTAGAACAGCTGTATACACCCTTAGTAAGATCCGTGGTACATTGGATGAAAAAGGGTATCTATGAAATGTTTGAATCTTTGTATCTTCCAAATAAAGAATTGTAGGTTTGAGGACCTATAGCTAATATAGCTGTTGTTGTTTTGGGTTTTCTTCTAACGGAACACAACTAATGTACATGTGGGCTAGACGAAACAAAGTAGATGTATCATGGAAACAGGAAATTACTCTCAACCTATGAAGCGCGGACATGGGTGTGGGTGCGGGTGCGGATACAGCACTTTTCAAAATGTTAGGATACGGGTGCGGTGGGGATACATCACATTTTGTAAATATTTTTTTTAACTATGTTACACTTAGTATTGAATTTCTCAACAATTTGAATCTTAAGAATCATAATATATGCATTAGATATATGTAAAAAGATATTAATATTTCAAGCTAAGTAGTGAGTTTTTAAGTTTGATGGGTTGTTTCTTAAATTTTGAAGTTTTCAACTAAATTAGTGAGAGTTTGTTAAGTTTAATGGGCTGTTTTTTAAAGATCAAAATTGTGTACTATGAAGCACCGGTGTGGCAGTTTGGGGGAAGCACCAGCACCCGATGCGCGTCAGGTGCGGGTGCGCGTCGGACGCGGAGTGGGTGTGCACTGGGTGCGTGTCCGAAACTTTTTTTTTTCAATCTATGTTTTGGATCTTGGATGCGGCTCGGACACGCACCCAAGGATTTTTGGCAGAGAGTAGAAGAAGAAAGAAAGAGAAGAAGGAAAAGAGAAGAAGAGAAGAAGGAGAACAAGAAAGGAGAAGAAAGAGAGAGAAGAAACAACCTGTGCTGGAGCGTCGAGGGTCTTCCGGCGATCGGCGAGGGTCTTCCGGCGATGGCGCCCCTCCTAACAGAGATATGAGTTTTGTCTGGTTGATGGCTATGTTATATAAACAGGGATAAACTTATAAGCTTAGGTTTCGTTAAAGTTTCTGTTTATTATGTTTAACTCCCCCATTTTGTTAACAATCTTTTAAAATGGCCCCACAATTTTTAAAAAATAACAGAACTTTGTCATATTTGATTATGCACTTTCAATATTTCTAAAGTAGCCCTCAAAATTAACAAAATACCTTATTGTTTGTCTAAAATAGTATTATTTTTATTACATATAAATAATATATATTAATATTTTTTTGCCGTATCCCCGCTACACCCGTATCCTATTTTTTGAAAAAATTACGTATCTGCACCCGTATCGCATCTGCACCCGCACCCGCACCGGAATCCGTGCTTCTTAGATTGTATAGCTGAGCAGGATAAAGTTTGTACGTGTTATTATTTTTATTTCTTTGAAGTACTGAGGTTGGTTTAAGTAATAACTTAATTTTTGGGTACTTAAATGAAATAACAAATTTGTGGATGCAAAAAGTCAAGTCATCTCCAGCCAACATCGGTAACATTGATTCCATGTGCTTCTTCTTCTCCCGAATGATTCCACACCCACATCGCCGCCCGCCTCCTTGGATCGCCGGTGAGTCATTCTTCCTTCTAATCCTTCTTCTTCTTCTTCTTCTTCTTCTTCTCCTTCTCCTTCTCTTTCTTCTTCTTCTTCTTCTTCTGCTGCTGCTTATGCTTCTTCTTCTCTCTAGTCTCCTCTCTCCTCTCAGATTCCTTGCCGGTGGTCGCTGGTGATCGCCAGTGGTCACAGATCTGCCCGACAATAGTGTTTTCAAAGATCGGATGCGCGCTCGAGTCGCACCTGGTATTTAAGACGTTAAAAAAATAAATAGAAAATACCAGACCTGCACCCGACATGCACCCACGCCACACCCATACTCGACGCGTACCCGGTGCTGGTGCTTCACCCAAAGTGCCACACCGGTGCTTCATAGCTCCCAACTAAGAAGGAAACAATTTACGACCACACCCTCTGAAATATTAAGAATAAAGAGCCCCAAGCTCTCCTGATCCCCAGGATATAAGGGATATGGAAAAGGGGCACTCTGCTTTAACACGAATTCCTCGACCTCACGAAAGGTCTCCTAAGAACGCTTTAATTTCACTATCCTCCAAAGGAAAGGATGAACCATCCATACAAGTTGATAGCTTTGGACACAACTTGTATAGAGGCAGAATGGTTAAGAAATCTTATACTTGATATACCCCCTGTTACAAAGCCTTTACTGGCTATACCTATTCATTGTGATAGTAAGGCTACAAGAAATGAAACAAGCATAGCCACTAGCACAAGAGAAAGCACAGGAGCTCATAATCGGGTTCATTGGTTTTTCTATTGAGAAGGTAGAAAAAAATCGTCCACCAATTTATCATCCCATATGACACCAAGAGGATGATTAGACTCCTCGTCCTGGAGTTGTCATGTGACATGAGACCAGAGTTGCACCACCCAAAATTGGTTCTGAGTGAGGGTTCTAAGAGGTCCAGATCGGGCACAGTAAGAAATTCGGCCATCAAAGGCTCCATTTTAATTGCATGAGGAAATGGTTCAGGCCATTACATGTTTGAGATATTAGGTTGGAGTTGTCCGTCTACTAGTATTGCCGTTTGACATGGCTGCAGTTGTTATTGATTGCTACCCGTCCTTTGGGCATCTTGAGGTCCTACATCTCCAGCTATTATGAACTTCTCAGTGGAGAAAATTTGTGATAAGGAATATGTGGTGCATTGTGAATTTTCTTCCATACACCGTGGCTACAACTGAATATTTTCTGGGCTTGGTAGGTTTGTGTCTTGATAAAATGGCATTACGTTTGTAGGTTGGAAGGGTATCATAATACATAATATCTGGCATATTAAAAAAGGCTATTGTTGTATTGATTGATGATAGAAGTGGAGCCAATAGCGGACTGTGGCGGGAGAGGGTTTTAGGGGGGTTTGGCTGAGAGAGCTGGAATAAAATGGTATAGGCCTAATTAGCCAGACCACCCTCACGATCAGATTAAATAAAAAGAAGTTTCTCGTCATGGATTTTTTGCGAGATTATACCTTTTTCAGGGTGATTTTTCTTCTACGGTTGCAACTCATGCCATAGTTTGTGGGAGTATTTTGCTATTAATTTATTCTGAGGGGAAACTTGGGAATGGTGGCATAGTTTGAGGATGACTTTTTCGGCTTATAATATATATGTGCCTATACTTACACAAGCTGCTGACAGTATAAAAAGGAGAAACCAAAAAAAAAGTGAAATGGCGTGGAGAGAAACAAAATGAGGGTGAGGGTAATAGCTTTTGGTGTGAAATGTCAGTTGTTCCCCTGTTAGTTTAGGGGGCATTTATAATATTTTTGCCCTGATGACACCATAAAGGCACTCCGGCTTATTATATGGTGTCAATGCACTATCCGCCAGACCCGTGGTTGCCCCTCAACACCCTCTATATCTAATTTCTTTCTCTGCCAAATAAAATTAAAACTGGAAAAAAAGTTATAGATATATAGAGATAGGGTTACAGGGGGGAATGCAAAGAGGTAGGCCTGTGTTGGATGGCCGGATGTCATTACAAGATGCTGCGACTCAGGCATTACTAAATAGAGGTGTGTTGCACATGAATATAGATCGGTGAGGACGGTGGCTAGTATCATAGTACTTAACCGTGTGATGAAATTTGTTCTTGCCTATCTTAATTTCCTACTTTGGACTCTGAATGACAAGGGATCTTATTTGAAATGTTGATTCAGTGTGTTTTCAAACGGTGGTTGCTTGGTGCTGCAAATTGGTGACTGCTGAATTGGGTTTGTCCGTGTTTGTGGCGTGGGGTGGGGGTGGGGGTGGGGGTGGGGGGGGGGGGCTTTGGGGGGCCGCTTCAGGGTGTTTGGTGGAGCGGGGTGGGGGGAGGGATTGGTTAGGGTGACAAAGTGATGGTGGTGGAGGAGGATGGTTGTCGGAGATAGTGGGATAAGGTTTCAGCAGTAGCTTGTGGCATGATACATGGCGGCCGTGTTACATTTTTGAAAGGTTGGATCTATAGCTCATTAATATGATATCCAGATCCATCCCTGTTATTTTATGTACTAGTTTTGACTCCACACGTTGCACACTGAGCTCTATTTGACAATTACCAAAATGCTCATTTAAATGGCCAAACAATTAGCAAAAGTCAATATTGACAAAAACAACAATTACCTGAGCCTTGGAATGGGGCGGCCACTTGACTACAGGCCAGTAAAAATGTTATAATACCACAAACATGCCAAATTAATCGACAAACTAATAAAAATAAACTAGAAGTTCTAACTGTCAAAGTTAGAATTAAATTAATTAAATGAAATCACTGCTAAAAACAAAACTAAAACCTTTTATATAGGAGTTCTACAATGTGAAAGAACCTTGATGTCCATAAGATTAGAGCATAAACAAAGCAAGGGGAATTGGGCAGCACAACAGAAATTGACAAAACAAACTCAACCAACCGACCATATATTCAAACTGTTATTGGATTCTAAAAACTTCTGTTGTCACCCATACATATCGCCGTTCCTAAAGGTGATAATACTTAGATTCAGACTTTGTTCTCATTTTAAAAAGACATATCGCCTCTATTCTCACATACAGCAAGGAGTTACGTATCTCCATCATTTAGGCTAGGACGACGATAATGTCTTCTATATAAAACAACGTTGATAAGTGACATAAATCTCTTCTAGTTGGCCTGGCTTTTTCTTCATAATGCAAGTGTGATCTAGGTGCACAAATAATTGTTTTTTTTTTCACTGTATATTCATGGTAATTTGACGTCTACATGAACAATGTTGTCTTGCTCTGTAAGCTAAGTGCCTAAATCAATTCATGTGTTACATTGACATACAATACAAAACGGTATAAGGTGATAATACTAAGATTCAGACTTCTGTCTTCTATCACACAAGCTTAATGCTCTTGTATCCTACAATAATTCTAAACTGAAATTAGATCTCTGTAACTTTTTCTCCTTTTTCTTTTGATCCTACACTCCCAACTGACCCAAGGAAAGATCCCGATTCTATAAAGCTTGACCTTAAGTAATATAGTTAGGGTGATAATCAGTCCATCGGGTCAGAGCCTTAACCTTGGTTCTCTAGCAGAAAAAGGGAGAATTGAGTACTTGACCAATGTGGTCGTAAGATATTGTGTACGTATTACATATGATCTTTTATGCAGTGTTGGAGAATTGAAAAGATCTTCTCAATCACTTCTTTTCCTTTTTTGTGGATATCTTAATGACTTGAAGAATTTCCGAATTTTGTTACATCGAACCTTCAGGATGCTGGCTCTCGTTAATGGTGCTTTTTTAGATCCCGAATGCCGATTCATAGGATTTTGAGAACTTGTTCTATGAATCTTCTTGAAGTCAGTGGACTGCTCGCACTAACACTTCTTTCAAATGTTCTGGTGTAACAGGAGGAGCCCTATATCTATTGCTGCCGCAGTTATTTACATTGTAACCCAGCTTTCCGATGATAAGAAGCCCCTCAAAGGTAAATTTGCAGCCGTTGGTTAATTTCCTTTAACACTTGTTTATGACCCTGTGCCCAGAATCTCTAAACCTCTATTCTGGAAGAATATTCAGTTCAAAAGATCTAAAGTAATTTGAGCATGTTAGGGCATCAAATTTACAAGCCCAGAGAATAGGTTATAGTCTCATCCTAGGTTTTATACTTTCATCACGTGCATGGATAGTGATAAAAGCACGTGTTGATGCAGATGTTGCTATTGCAACTGGAGTTGCAGAAGGGACAATCAGAAATTCCTACAAGGATTTGTACCCCCATCTTTCAAAGATAATACCTGGCTGGTACGCACAAGAAGAGGACCTTAAGAACCTCTGCAGCCCCTGACCCGTTGAAGTATACCAAAGGCGAAACTCTGTGCATTATAAGGGGCAGAATTGGCCCCCTTGCGAGGGAAAGAAACAGGTTTAGTTAATGAAGAAAGGAAGCTTAATTATACTAGGCTTTACCCATCTTACATTCTTGCATTCTTCGTCTAATGAGTAGATCCTTGTAAATGTAGACTTTGCCTACATTCATTTTGTATTTGCCTCTTTCATAATTCGCATGATCTCTTTCTTTTTAGATGTCAATTCGAGCTCATTGAAACTAAGGCCCTGTTTGTTTCACGGAAAAGGTTTTCCGCATTTTCTGGTGTTTGGTGCTGGAAATTTTTTTTCCGGAAAAGGTTTTCTGGCGTTTGGTGCAAGCATAAGGTTTTCCACGGAAAATGATTTCCAATCACGCTCATTTTGAGGAATAAAATGTCGGAAAATTATTTACCGTTTAAAATTCCGTAAGTCATTTTTTGGACCACTAAACACACACACCAACACACACATGTGCGCGCGCACCCGACCTCACACACTCGCACCCACACACACACCGGCATACATTGACTGTCACCCACACACACACACCCTGATACACACCCTCTCACACACACAAAACAATGCTCAAATAGTGAAAAATATATCCTTTTTGTGTATAAATATTTGTATCATTGAACCACACTCAAACAACAAAAAATGAAATTTTTGAAAATATTTTCTGGAAATGCTATTTTTCGAAAAGCATATTTTGAAAAACGTTTTCCGGAAAGTATTATCCGTGAAACATGGCCTAAAGTTATAAAATTATTGCACCATCTTGTGTACGTTGCTGTTTATTGGTATGCTCTACCAGCATGCAATCAGTACCTTTCTATGCCAAAGCAATTTTCAGCTTTGACCTTAGTTTTAAGGTATAAATGATTTTTGGATAGAAGTACTAAAATCTCTATTCAATTTGGCAAAATTTCAAAGTCTAGGTGCTTGAGTACGATGTAAAGCTCCTTGTAACTAGTAGGTCATGAAAAATGAATTCGTAGTCTTTGTTTAGCTAGCTAGTGCTTGAGATTAATCTTAAGAGTGACCAAACCTGTTTTAAACAGTCAAAAAAACATGTATGCTATTTGGAAAATAAGATAAGGTGATTAAAACACCTCCAGAAACCCAAAAAAAAAAGAAGAGGTGTTCAACCATAAACACAAAAACCTCACTTTTGTTGTTTACTAGTAGAACGCACGTAGGTATCTATCTTTATTAGGATAAATATAATTATTTAAATGAAGGAATTTTTTCGTTTATATCTCATTTTGATAATTAAATCACAAACATCGGATGTACAAATTTGACTCCGGCGCTATCAACTAAGATCAATACACTACCAATGTGAAAATTACAGAATTATAATTTAAAAGTTTCAGCTAACTAACTAATGTCTGAAATCATTGCAACTTACCGATATAAAAATATTTAATAGCTCCCATTCAGGTATATATGCCTTCAAAAGATCAATCAATATAAATAATTTTATGTTACAATGTGCTAAATCAAATAGCATAATCAAATATATGAATAATTTTTGAATTATTTGAAAGTAGTTATCGAGTAACGGCATCTCAATGTTCATTTTTTTTATGGCTTGTCCCACAATGCTCATCACTTTAAAGTCATACTTATTTCGATACTTTTCATCTTTGATTTCCTTCATCTTTTTTTTTTTCCCATCTTAATGAGGAAATTGGCCTTCCTGTGTATACACCAACCTTACGAGACTTTTCATGTGGTAATATTATTGAAGAAAGATATTTATGTTGAAGTAGCAATCTACCATTTTCTTGGATTCTATGAGCTTTAATTTGGCACATTCCTACCACTTGGTTTTTGTCAATATCCATATTTGTATAAAGCATTTTCCTTCTAGTGCGACCACACGGAACCTGTATGAAAATCTTTAACATCATTCTTCAATTCCTTCCCCCGAATGATGACAATAACCAAATAAGAAAAGTTGTAACTTAAAAGAAGCAAGCAATGCAATTCCTTAATTCAAGACATGTTTATATATCACAAGAAGTGATTGAAGGATAAATTATTTAAGCTATACTTCTCAATCAACTAATCAAGCTAACAATTGCTCATAATTAATCTAACCTTTTATCAATGTAAACAATTGTGAAGATAATTGGAAGTATCTATAAACAGAAACTCCGGACAAATATTTTAAATAAAAAGGAAAAAAGTAAAAATTTGTAATATTTTTTCGAGAAATGAATTAAGAGCAAATCAAGACCTAAAGTAAACCCTACACTTGCATGCCTCTATCGTACTCCAAGATTCTTAAGAATAAATAGAGTCGGATTATAGATCTAGCCTAGATTATTGCATCAACTAAATGGATCAATACATAGTTCATATGCAATATTATACACTGTTTACCCATTTGTGAATATGAAAAGGTGACGTTACGGTCAAACCTAAATAAAGCACCTTCAATGAACTAAACTTAGATGAATATTCAGAGTAATACAACCTTCAAAATTCAATGACGAGGCACAAATATTTTGTGGACACCAAATAATCAGAATTGGAATGACATTTTAATTATCTCGCCATATAATGATAAAGATGAATAGTCATTAGGTAAAACAAACCTAGTTGAAGATGGAAACGAAAAGTTGTTAATTATGGAGACAAATAATCATTAAAGAGGCAATTAAGCGTACATCCAATTTATAATAATGCTAAAAGGACATTGAAGTCATACATCCAATTTGTAAGGATATTTGTGTCTAAAAAATAATTTACACTTATTCAGACTTTTAGTAGTAGTATAGATATAGATATAGATTTATGGTTTTAAGCATATTCAGATAAACGTGTTTGACCAACATTCTCACAACAAGATTGCCATGGCAACTATGATCAAAATTTCCCACTAAAGGCAACTCTGCTCCGACTCACGCCCAATATTTTTTTAGGGACCGTTGCACCTTTCTCATGAGAGTATGCACATATCCTGATAGATGGATATAGGTGGTGCGCTTAAGCTCCACCGGTTTACAGAGCTAGATTGTAAACATCGACATACTTAGAGCCCCCTCCTTCATGGTTAAGTTGGAGTAGATTCTTACTCACTCATTAACACACTCTCATTTTAAAATACAGTACACGTGTCACCAGCTCATTAACACTCTCTCATTTTAAAATACAGTACACTTGGCACCAGCGATATTTGTGCAGTTATAGTTTATATTCTGCATATTAATTAAGATTAGAACAAAGAAAAATCTCTCCAAAATTAAATTAGTCCATTACGAACGGACTCTATTCAAATGAGAGACAATGGTTGCGAACAAGTTTCCATTTGCACCCTACCTGACCTGAGTGCCCCCAGCACCCAAGTCTCCATCTTATGAACTGGGCCCGACCGCCTAACAATTTCTCCCAAGGAAGATGACAGCCTTAGTGAGCCGAAGTCTGACCCGAAGTCAGGTCAGAGAATGGAGATTGGAGAGTATAAATAACCCGGCCCAAGTCTGACCCGAAGCTGTATCCAAATCCTAAACACGGTCCTTACAGAAGAAACCGTAGCAAACAAGGAGTGCGCGAACACAGCAGAGAGAGAGAGAGAGAGACAGGGGTGGAGAGAGAAGCATGGCGATGGCCTATGGCGAGCCACAATACGACGTCGTCGCTGCCGATAGTACGACGACGTTCTGAAGAAGACATCATCCTCTTCCCACCCACCCTCTCATCCCGAAAGACCCAAAGAAGTCTCTGCGCCGCCGCCGCCTCCTACCTCCGTCATGGTGGGCCCCAACAATCTTAGTTCCAAGTACACCAGGTTTTTTGATTGAATTGCATGACTTACAATTTATATCCTCTTTGCGAATTCCTAGTTTAGAACTTGAAGATCTAAACATTGACTTAAACTCAGATTAGTGATATACCGATCGAATAAGGATTTGACAACTTGAAGGAGGATCAAGTAATATACTCGATGTTTACATGTTCAGTTCTAGTTAGGGGTTGGGGGAATAACTTATGGTCCGGAGGGAGTATTTCACATGGTTTGTTCGGCATGTACTTCTATGTTTTTGTTATGGTGAAAAGTTTCATCACAATGCGAGACAATTGGGCTGCTTGACCGCACCTTCTAAATAGGTGGAAATGTTGGTCGAGAAATTTGGATACTGGAGTACTATTTTGTAGTTGTATTTTGATAATTGTGAAGGTCATTTTTGCCTTTTGCATTTAGTTTTGCGATCTTGGTGTAGTAACTCCGGACTGCAGGCGGAAAAAGGAAACAACGAAAGATGACAATAATGTGAAGCGGTTCTGTTTTAGAGTTTTGTTTGTCTTTTGACTGGAGGTTTCTAGCGTTGAATGTGAGATTATGGACTCCTGAATTTGCATTATTTAGTTGTATGCTGCAGGAATGCAAGGCAATCTGACATTTATGATATTTACTGGTTGCATTAGA
This sequence comes from Escallonia herrerae, assembly GCA_033070095.1. Lineage (NCBI taxonomy): Eukaryota > Viridiplantae > Streptophyta > Magnoliopsida > Escalloniales > Escalloniaceae > Escallonia > Escallonia herrerae. The sequence continues at coordinate 199,150 of JAVXUP010001561.1, forward strand.
GTGTTGATCTCATATCGGTCTTAGGTATTATCTTCCAGGTTGCATTTAGTCTCCCACTATATTAGCCTTGTCTCCGTTTTGTTCTTTTGTGCATGTCTACACCTTGACTATTTATCTTCTGCTGCATGTGTGAGAGATAGCAGCTCAGCATGCAATATCTAAAATGAATGGAGCTAGATTTCTTGGAAGGACCATCTCTGTTGATTGGGTATTCATCAAGGCTCCTACTGAAGTAAATAGCAAAAGGTTTGTTCTTGTTCCCCCGACCTCCCTCCATTTGAACTAATATATCTGTGATAGTCACCAGTTGTTTAGCTTTATTACAAATTTGACAATGTGCTCTTGGTTTTCGTGTTTATACGCCCAGTATTCCTTTGGGCACATGGTAATTGCTCTTCACATTTTGGCATGCTTGCCGATATGTTTATCGTGGATGTTATGCTGGATTGGTACATAACAACCTCTGCGACTCACCAACAGAAGTTCCTTTTTTGCTGCTAAGATTACAAGAACTTTTATATCTCCATGTAACCCACACAAAAAAAGTGGACAACTGGAACAAAAGAAACTAGGGAAAATGAAGAAGACAAATGGTGATTTTTCATGAAGTTGACTTTTATGATGCAGAGAATAGCTTTTTGTTCAACTAGCACGTCCTCAGTATATCCAGTATTTCAGATGGTTGCTGTCATATACAGAAAGTCTTCTTTACCTTTTCAACTATTTGGTGCCACCCAGTACTTTGTGACCAATCTGGCCATTAATAGTCCCTCAACCTTAGGACTGTAAATCAATTGAGCTGTTCATGAACAACTCGTGGTTCATACCAAAAAGACCTTGTTCATGTTTGTTTTATAAAATATGAAACAACCTTTTAGAACTCGTTTACTAAGTGAGCCAAGCATGAACTTAATAAAGCATGGAAGCCCTAAACTCAATTTGCTTAAAACCCAAGTCCTATACCACGCCTAAACATTTCTTACATGCAGCCCAAGCCCTAGACTCCACATGCATCCAGAATGCCCAAGTGTGTGCAGCCCAACTCCTCTCCTTTTCCATATGGAAAACCCTAACATCCTAATAATACCGTCACCATTGCATTCTCTTCCTTTCTTTGCCTCTCTTCTCCTCCTCTTCACAAACGCGCGCATGCATACTTCATACTCCCAGACACACACGCGCACACCTAGGAAGCATCGACACCTCTCCTAGGTGGAGCTATGGTGTCCTAAACCTAGCGACACCCTGACACCCTCTGGACGCCGCCGAACACGTATCGGCACCTCTCATCTATGTCCAAATTTTTTTCTTTTTTTAATTTCTGACACTGTGTCGGACACTGCATCGAGGAGTGTCAGACACTGCATGGAGAAGTGCCGCACAATTTGGGGCCAATATAAAATTTTTTGAACTAATTTTGGGGGTCAATTTGTAATAGATACAATATATGGGGCTCTTTTATAAAAAACTACTTAATATGTCCTAATATGTTGGAGGCATTACTCTCTCTCTCTCTCTCTCTCTCTCTCTCTCTCTCTCTCTCGCGGCTGCTATCTGCAGACCACAACGAAGTTGTCAAGGGCTCCTGCTGCTATCGCCGGATCTCTCGCCGTTGTTACTAGAAGATCTTGCTGCCGTTCCTTGCAGATCTCGCCGTCGTCGCTGAAGGATCTCGCGGTTGCTGTCTTCGAAGATGACGAACGCATCAAGGGCTGCTGCTGTTGTAGCCCAAGGTATCGCCGCTGTAGCTGGAGGTCTCGCCGCCGTCGCTGACCAACAGGTGCCCTTCTTCTATCTGTACCGTTGTCTCTTTCTTTTTTCTTTTATACTTAGCTTGAAACTCTCTCATTTCTTTTCTTCTTTTTCTCTATGGTGCATATCTATGGAACCGAACGGCTATGCTTCGGAGTGCTTTGCACATCTTTTGTTGAATATTGTATTTGATATTTGAGTTAATTTTTTTTCCTGTAAATGTATGACTTTGTAAGACTTTATCATGTTATGTACTATGTACTATACTATGTTGAATTTAACGTTTAAGTATGAATTGTATTTGAATTCCTTATTTTGGTGGTTATTTATTATTGTTTTCTATTTTAGATTGTGGAATATATAATAATAATAATAATAATAATAATAATAATAATAATAATAATAATAATATATTAAAAAAATAGCGGTATCTTGCAGTGTCCAAAATCTAATTTTTTTAGAAATTGCGGTGGTCGGTGTCTTGGTCGGTGTTCGTGTTCGACGAGGTGTCCGTGTTCGACGCGGTGTCCGTGTCCATATTACTTAGGCGAACACACAGAGACACACCACAACGGATAAGATCTTAGATCTTCTATGACTTTAAATTTTCGGTCTTTGTGAATATCCAAAAATTTGTTGACGCAGGTTGTCTGAATCTCTAGTTGTCAATACAATTTATATTCTCAGACTAACTCGCCAAGCTGAGCTAAGTTTTGCATTAATGAACTCGAGCCGAGTTTAAACATTCATATCTGGCTTGTAAGGAAGACGAGTTGAGTTCAAACATCCATGAAAATATATAAACCGAGCTCGAACACATTATGTTCGGCTTAAACTCCGTTCATAGATAGCCCTACTCGTACTACCAAGCATCGTCATCTTAGCAAACTAGTTGGTGGCTACATGAATCCTTTTCTTCCATCACTACCTCTCAACGCACATTTTCACTGATAAATTTGTAGCAATTAAGTCTTTTGTCACTACTTCTCCTAAAGTTATCCTCAGTTTATCCCTTATTCGTCTTATACCATCAACTTGGCACAAATCACTTCTGCTTATCTAAAGGCCTACGTTAGATATGACCAAACCATCTCGAGTGATGTTCCCTCCTCATTATCTCAATCGGCGCTACCCCCACTTGTTGTGAACATTGTACATCCTCATTTCCTATTCTATCTCTCCTTCTGTGGCTGCACATTCATGTAAGCGTTCACATGTTGTTTCTTAGTTGCCCAACACTGTGTGCCATACCACATTTTTTGGCCTCATTGCTTGTAAAATTTTCCTTTATCTTGAGAAAAATGGTACGATCACATAACAACCTACACGTTACCAACAGGCTCTTATCCTGGTCAATCGCTCCACCCTGTGCATTGTTAATCCCAGATAGGTAAAGGTAGTTTTCTTAGGTATTGGTTGACCATGCATCTACGTAGCACTGACACCGACACCACATTCGACCGGGATATCAAACACCACAATTTCCAAAAAAAAAAAAAGTGGATATCGCCCGCGGAATTGATATATGTGTGTGTGTGTGTGTTCATGTCCCGCGTGTTTATATGTATGCCTTTGCTAAGACTAGAGCACATTGCACCTCTAAAATTGCGCTCTCAAGTCAAGTTTCCTTGTGCACTCTTGCTACCCCTTGTTGCAAATCTCCACAAAGGTTCATGTTGGACATCTGCCCTTGCTCAACTTAGTACACTACTAGCATCACTTAAATCCATTTCCGAAATCAAGTAAGAAGCAAATTTTAACATGAAGAAAGAGAAGCAAAAAATTGAAGAAGTTGATCGGAACGAAATTATGAAAGTTCTTGTCTTTCGTCTTAGCTACAGATAAAAGGATAGGGAGAGAACGGAAGCGGTTGGGAGGAAAGAAGAAAAATAAGAAATAAGATACAAAAGCAGCAGTCCATTAGAACAAAAAAGAGAAAGAGATGAGAACAAAGAAGCAGTAACTCCATCTAGATTCTGATGTCAATCCTCCGGCATCGCCTTCGTCTTTGTCTCCCTCTCAGTTGGGCAACACCGTAACAAAGAACAAAGGAAGGTACTTACAACATGTTGATAATTTAAGGTTTTTGATTCCTAAATTGACTCCCAACTTTCCCTAGTATTGTTTCCGGGAACTGAAAGTAAGTTCTAAAAGTTACATTTAAGCCTCGTATGTGTCCGACTCTTGTTCGAGTGGTGTCTGATAAATAAAAAATAAAAAGAAAAGTGTTCGACACGTGTCCGGAGGTGTTGTTGTAGTGCCTGGGTTTCTGTGAATATTGGACATGACCAACGCATAGGAGGTGTTCGTGCTTTGGCATCCTTACCTCTCCCCTGGACCTCCTCCTAGTTTTGGTAACATTGCGTTCCAAGTACTCCATTCTAGTCTAGCTTAACCTGAAGCCGTTGAGTTCTAAAGTACTTCTCCGTTACTATAAATTAACAAGTAGTCCTACGATAATACACCAAACATACATGAAACTTCATCCTGAATATTCTTTGTAAGCTCGTCCATCCTACCAAGCATAGACATGAGTTGTGTTGCTTGGTTAAATCCTCTGCGGAGGCAACTCTTATTAGTTTAGTTCAAATCTGAATGAACCAAGCAGGCCCATCAATTGTTAACATTTCTTCGAACATATATTTGTAGATTAAATCAGTCTTTCTTTCTCTCTTGGTAGGCTACATCGTCTGCCACATTCAAGACCGGAGTCAAGTGAGGAGATACTGATTCTGATGCCACAGATGCTTACAGAAAAGCTTTGGCGATATCAATGTGTAGTGAAAATTGTGTTGTTACCTGATTCATGTCTGGAAATGCTTTAAGTTGCCGCCTCAATACTAGTTACCGACAAAGTTACCTGCTACAAGCATGTAAGTCAGCCGCTTTAAGAAAATGGTCAAAGTTGCCGCGTTAATTAAACTATTGGTTGGCACTAAAGTTTTTGCCGATTGTTTCTCCCAGTGATTTGTAGCCTTTTGAACTGTATAGAACCATGTCCCCTTTTAGCATACATGTAAGATTTTGAACTGTTATCCAGCTTCTTTCAGAAGAGCAGCTCAAGCTATGAAGCACCTTAGCACAATGCTTAACTAAAAGTTTCTCGGATATATTAACTGTTTACTTAAACTAAGATTCTGAGGTAATATAAATCATATGTTTGGAATTTGAAGGCGTCATAAACATATAAAGGCATAGGTTTTTTCGTTGAAGCATATAGGGGATTAAAATGCGATAATTGCAACACAGCCTAGTAAACTCTACCCTCACCGTTGTAACTGTGAAGGAAACCATATGTGAAGGTAATATTCCAGCCCTCGCTAAATAACTGTCCCAAAATAAGATCCCACTTTAAGAAATTATGCAATCATTTATGTTACTTTTTCAAATGCACCCTTTCAATATTGAGCATTAAGTACTGATAACTAGACAAAAGTGTTGGTAAACAACATCATTAGTAGTGGCAGCAGTTGACTGGCATCTATTCTGGTCATGTAGTTCTCTCAAACTGTTTGCTGGGTCAAAGAGGGATGTTAGATCCAGCCTTGGTTTTCCGCAGAAGACTACTAAAGATTCCTTGGTTTTCCTATGGATCTTATGTCCAGCCTTGTACTTGATCACCATGGTCCATTGTTGCGAGGTACTGATATATCTTTATCCGTCCAATTCCTTAACAAATGTAGTTAAACCGAACAAGGAAGACATCTTAAGATGTATGTAGTAATTAGGTTAGGTCCCTGATCGAGCCAGACTGATTGATAATGTTGAAGTGCAATGATTTTACTGCCATCAACATGTCTATGGATGTATTCCATTTACTAATATCCTCATTCCGTGCATCACAGAATATGAGTTTGGCTTTTTTGAGAAACCAAGTTAGTAAGACCTTTTTTGAGAGGCAAGTCTTTTTAGTTTAGTTGAAACCTGAATCAATCAAGCATGCCCGTGAATTTTTTAATAATTCTTCTAGCAGATATTCTCTGATCAATAGCATTAAGTAAAAAAGTTTCTCTTGGATATATCAACTGTTTACCTAAATTATTGTTTTGAGATAATATGAATCATTTGTTTGTAATTGCAGGCTTCATGAACATATAAAGGCATAGGTTTTCTTGTTGAAGCATATAGGGGATTAAAACGCGATACTGCAACATATTAGCAGCCTAGTAAACTCTACCCTCACTGTTGTAACTGTGAAGGAAACCATAAGCGAAGGTAATATTCCAGCTGTCCCTAATTACTGTCCTTTCTGTTTCTAGCCGTCCCAAAATAAGATCCCACTTTGAGAAATTAGGCAGTCATTTATGTTACCTTTTCAAATGCACCCTTTTAATGTTTAACATTAATCCCGCGCATCACACGATATGGGTATGGCTTTGTTGAGAAGCCAAGTTAGTAAGCCCTTTGTAGTACTTATAAATTGAGGTTTTAGCAAGCCTTCTCTTCAGTTATGTTTTATAAACCAGTCCCAACTAGTGGAATCACGTTAACACTCTCAGGAGTCCTTGAAGTGATGTTGCCATTCTGTTTCAGGAGTTCTAGTGATAGTGCTGCCCCTAGGAATGCACCATAGAAATTTCCATCTTTTGCTACCCCATCTAAGCCAAGTGCCAACTCTTGGATTTGTTCATCGGTTAATGAAGTTGTCGTTCCAAATGAAACAAAAATGACGCTGTTTGGTTCTTGCTTGTCAAGCCACTCCAAACAACTGTAGCGCTGATTTGAATTCTTGTGACCACATATCGTAACGGGTTTGAAGGGTCCAATAGCCCACGACTTTGTATTACCACTAATTCTTATTTCGTAAGCAAATTGATGTATTGACCTTCTATTGCTTTGCATGTGTTGTAAATGGTACTGCTGTTGAATTTTTTGGTAATGAGGTTCTTTGAATGCTAATTCAGTGATCTCTCGGAAGAGGGAAGTTCTTTTAGTATTTTGGACTCGACGGGGAAGGGTCTTCCCATTGCGTCCCATAAGTACCAAAAGATCTGGAATACGGAGACACACTGAAACGTGTAGGCCTCTCCATTTGGCATCGAGACGATGTCTTGAACGACCGAAGCCAATAGATAGTCGTGAATAACAGTAGTAGTTTGGCAACCAGCTCACGGAGGTGGGACGTTGCCTCCAATAATGGATGGAGCTGTGAAGGGGACTTGATAGAGGCAATGGGGGTTTGGTGGAGGAGAGAGGAAAGGAGGGATTGAGAATTCATGGAAATGGACATTGGGGATGGAAAGAGGGTCCAAACCTTGGACACGAAGCTTGGCTTGGTGGCTGTGGATGGTGGTGCTTGCGTCTTGGACCGGTATAACATAGGAGGAGATGAGGATCATAGGAGGAGATGAGGCAGGACAGGTGGAGAGGTTGGTTTAGATGACCTTGAGCTGGAATTGGCACCACGATCACGACAACCTGAGCTTTATTATGGCCAGTTTGGCTTGGGCTATGGTGGCTTAGATAATTGGCCATTTGAAAGCTTTAGAGTATACTGTGAGGTTCATTGTTATGCTTAGCTGGGGATTTTATGGGACATGCATGCAGGCTATTAGCTATCTGGGGATGTACCTATCGAAGAAAATGTCAGAATTGACGATTGACCTCTCTAATTTGGTCACAAGAAGCAAATCCACCTATGTTAAGTTTAGCCCTAAAAGAAGAAGTAAGTTGAAGCAAAAAAACCGCCATTGCCGAATTTATTCCGGCATGATCATCATAACATGCCAAGATATTTTCATTATATTCCGACCAGGGAAAAACAGTTGCAGTAATTGGGGGCTCAACAGCCCCACCATAGCTCACCAACTGTAATAGAACTATGTCACTAAGTCTCTGGTGGCACAATAAGGTGGTGATCGTATACCAAGTTTGTGCATTTTCTTCTAGTATCGCTGACATTTAGCAGCAAGAATGAGTTTAAAGTCTTATGAACTAATATAAAGATAAAATAAGGTTCCAATAAAGGAAAGTACAATGTGAAAGCATCAAAGTAACTGTTATTATCAACGTTAAGGTACTTCACACCCTAATCAAACGATCTACCATTCTACATAGACATCCATGTATATGGTGCATGTTTAAACATATACATTTCTTGTAGACAAGAAAAGCGTTTACTCTAACAGCCACCATGGAACAGGCCTGCCATTTTGGTCAGCGATAGCACCTCGGTTGTTCTCTGGAACCTTGGTCAGTGATCACACCTCTGGTGTTGTCTCGAACCTTGAGCAACCGTGAATACATGTTCGATGGACTAGTCACTTCATGATGAATTTCAAGTTTTACAGGCCTCATAGTTGTGGTATTATACTCGTGCCTTCACAGTGATACATAAAGTATCCAGAAAGTGTTGTTTGTTTCCATGCCATTCCTAAGCTGCATGAGATTGTTGATTGTACCTACACTTCAGTGGATAAGCAGAAGTACATGCCTCGAGTGCAGTTCTCCATCGTATCAACGCAACACAGAAAACAAAGAAGAAAATAAGCTCAATGTTTGAAATCTGGTTTGTTCGCAAGAAACATGTACGATTTTTTCTGTAACCTAGATCATACAAAGCATGCGGCATGCCTAAGATTTGTATATAGCTAGTAATGCAATCCTTTTAAATAGCCAAGATTTGCAGTTAATTTCAGTTTTGGTAAGCTGCTGTAGTTTTTTAGGTCATAATTCTTCTCAATAAATATTTATAGCTTATAGCTTCAGGTTATAAATATTTATTGGCTTATTAGAGCAGCGTACCTAAGAAGTTGCAAATCAAATTCTAGATCTTGGTGTTGTCGAGATAAATGTCGGGGACATGAGCAATCTTGTGCCAATCTTCACCGGTCTCCCTTTGGCATCTTTCTATCAATTGAGGGCAACGGGTTATGCTAATGTTTTTAAGCGCGTAGAGGCCTCCTGGCATAGACATTAAATTTGGACACTCGGAGATTTCAAGTTCCTGTAGAGCATTGAGATCTTCCGGCAACGTTGTCAAGTTTTCACAAAATTCAAGGGAAAGGAGCTCCAGCGTGTTGGCAGCACTTGGAACCAGCCACTGCGGAAACGTAACTAAATTTGGAAGTGAAGAAATGTACAGTAGTTGGAGGCTCGTTAGACCACCACCGTGCTCACGTATACTTTCTTCATCCACATTCAAGTCGAGCTTGTGACATTCATCAATTTCGAGGCACTCTAACCTGGTTAGGTATGGCAAACCCGGTAATGAGCCTAGATTGTCACAATCATGAATGAACAGTTTGCGGAGGCCACGTGGGATGCCATGAGTCTTGTTTCCCTTAGCCTGAAATAGACATTCTAGATTATGGCATTCCGTAATAAATAAAGTTCGTAGACATGTCAACCTTTGAAAAGCATTCACCGGCAGAAATCTCTCTTGTGTTGTTAGAAACAACAATCTGAGGCTGATCAGGTTTCCAAAATCCCTGGGCAACTTTCTTATGCATCCGTCTGCAAACTCTGCAATTTGCAAAGGGATCCAGGAAGCGATTTGAATTTGTCATTCAAACTTATGTGTAGGTACTTCAGATGCTTCAAATCCCCAATGGATCTTGGCAGGGTCTGGAATTCGGAATTCCTTAAATCAAGAATCCGCAAGCACTTAAATCTCGAAACGCACATATTAACAAATGAATGGCTGCAGGTCGATGCAATGTTCCCTTCAACGCTAATCGTTCGCAATTTCCTTAGTTGAAGCACCGAACTTGGAAAACCATTCCTTAACAAATCTGTATCGCTAATAATATATACGTGCTGAATCTTTTGATTTGGAACCATTGGGCTATCCTTAGTCAAGATTAAGCTTTCACTTCCTATTACTGATAATGCCAGGTCATGCATCAGATCATGCATTCTGAACTGGTAATCGATGAAAAAAATGACATCCTGGTAAACTCTCTACATCCTGAAAAAATGACCTTGAGCATAATTCAGTAAAATACTTCTTGCCAGCATTTTCTCCCTCTTCAGGTTGGTATCTTGACCCAAGGAGTCCAAGAGCCATCCATGTGCTGATCAATTGAGAAGCGAAAAATTCATAATCTTTTGGAAAAATTGCACAAACAGCAAAACATCGTTTCAGATGAGGAGGTAAATGATAGTAACTTAATTTCAATGCCGGTAAAATGCCAGTTTCAGTTTTCTGACCGTTCCATAAGGCATTATCTCTCACAGAACACCAATCATTTACTTCAGTGTTCATATGCAAAAGGCTCCCTAACGTCGTAATAGCTAAAGGTACCCCCTTGCACTTTCTCGCTATTTGCTCCCCAAATTTTTTAAGATTATGGTGTTGCTCCACCTGCCCTTTCCCCAGTGCCGACTCCATGAGCAAGATTAACGATTGCTCATCTGAAAGACCTCTCAAGTTGTGTACGTAAGCGGGTTCGAGTCTGGACACAACCGATTGGTTACGAGTAGTCACAACAATTTTACTGCCGGGCGCACCACACAACAACAGATCTCTCAGTTCTCTCCATTTTCGAAGATCCTCATTCCACACATCGTCCAAGATAAGCAGATACCTTCTAGCGGATAAAGTTCATCGCAAGTGTTGTTGCAATTGCTCTAGGGTCTCTAGGGTAAAATTTTTCTCACCAACAATGTTTCCAATGATCTTTTTGACATCAAACTCGTTTGACACACACACCCATTTTCTCAAATCGAAATAGTTAACCACCCTTTGATCGTTGTAAACCAATTTAGCAAGTGTTGTCTTTCCTAGACCACCAATCCCCACTATAGGAATAACAGGTACACCCTCGCCATCGGCTACTTGGACTAACTTATTCACGAGAAGGTCTCTATCATCATCTCTGCCAATAACATTAGAAGCAATTATAAATGAATGGGTTTCTCTTTGCCAATGCGGGAGTAGGCTCCTCTCGACATGTGTTAGATTAAACTTGTTTTTGTCGGCTGCAATCTGGTCTAGTTTTTCTCTGATTTCCTTAATCTTATGACCCATTCTGCACCGAAATACTAGTGGATTTGAACATGAAAAGAAGTACCGTACCTTTCTCTGTATACTCCTTTGGTTCACTTGCTTCCGCAAAGCGATGACATCAAACTCATCTAGAATGTCATCAATATCATAACAAACATATTTAAGCGCTTCCAACCATACACTCAGCTCAGCGTTTGTTTCTTGTAGTCCTTCAGCATCCACGAGCACGGATCTGACAGTAGATAAGGTGGCCTTTATCTTGTTCAACTCGCCTGTCACGCCCACAGCTAATACAATCTCCTGCGTAGCAAAGGAACCTAGCTTCCCTATCACTCCCTCTGCAATGCTAGAAAGGATCAATTCCGCCATGACTTAATTGAGGTGGACTCGACGGTGATGATTATGAAGCGAGAAGAATTGCCCAGGAAAGAAAGTTGATGTGTGAGTATGATCGTCTAGGCATATGTATATATAGTGAAATGCTACATTGCTGCATTGCATAACTTGAGAGGAAAATGGAATCAAAACCTTACGTCAAATTGCTACATTGCCTAACTTCTTGATTAAGTAATTTGAGAATTTGGGCCAATACGGGAGCTTGATTAATGTACCAGTGTATCCAAAATTGAGCCTCATTTTTTCTGCTACTAACCTCCCACTTTAATTAACGCATAATTGTAGTTTTTCAAAAATAAAAAGATGAGGTACCATTTTCTTTCATGTTGTTTAGAGGTATTTAATATATGTTATTGTCCTTTGATGTAGGGCTTCCATAAGATTGAAAACTCAAGGGTGTGTCTTTCATGTTCGATTTATTCACCAACCAAAATATTAAACGAGGTTTACGCAACCAACGGAAAATGCCACCCTAGGCTAAGCCATGTATAGGGTTTTACACATCGATATTCACAAAACGATTAAAACATGTCGCTAATGCATCTTCTGCAAATAATAGTGTGCGAGTTCAGTAAAAAGGGTGTACACTTATCTCATTCGTGGAAAGTACATATCGATTCCGGCAATGGTTTTCTAGCACGCAATATGTGGCCAATATTCTCAAAGTGCTGCATAGGCCATCTTATATGTAAATACTTTGCCCGTAATTCTGGAAAGGTATGATTCCTTAAAGGCACCCAATTCTTGTAATGTAGTCGAAGGCTAACTTAGGTATCCGAATTCTTCGATACTGCTGAAAGTAAGATCTGTTGCAAATATATATATATATATATATATATATATATATATATATATATATATATATATATATGGGAGCCGATCCACACCCACTGGTGGAGAAATAAAATTTCTCCACCAAACCGCTACAAAGAGTAGCGGTTGGTATTTTTGATTGGAAATATACAACCGCAACAAAGTGTTGCGGTTGCCCCCCCATGGACCCCCCTCCCCCTTCCCCCTTCCCCCCATGGCCCCCCTCCCCCTTCCCCCCGTCTCCCCCCCACCCCCTGCCCAACTGCAATAAAGAGTTGCGGTTGGCCCCCTTCACCCACGTGGAGTCCCCCTCGGCAGCCATGTGGCCTTCCCCCTTCCCCCATGGCCCCCCTTCCCCCGTCCTCCCCTCGGCCGCCACGTGGCCTCCCCTTCCCCCCATGGCCCCCCCGTCCTCCCCTCCCCCATGGCCCCCCTTATGCCCCCAACCGCAACAAAGTGTTGCGGTTGGCCCCTTCCCCCGGTCCCCCCCCCCCCCCCCACGTGTCCCCGTCCCCCTCTTCCCCCGCCACGCGGCATCCCCTCCCCCCGTCCCCCCCACCATGCCCAACCGCAACACTTTGTTGCGGTTGGCACCCCACGTGGTGTCCCCCCCCCAAGTGATGCCCCCCCATGGCCCCCCCTTCCCCCTCCCGTGATGCCACGTGGTCACTCACAGATTTTTTTTCCTGTCTTCTTTCTTCTCTTTCCTTCGCTTTTTTCTCTTTATAAACTCTCCTCCCCGAACCCTTTCTTCCACTTTTCTTCCACTCTCCATCATCTTTACCAACTATCTTCGTATTTCATATCTCACCTACAACAATACAAACAAAAAATTTTTACGCTAGAAGCTCGGTGGATAACCGCTAGAAGATCGGTGGATTTTTTTTAAATATATCAAGTCAAAACAAGTAAGTATTTTTTGGGTTTTCTTGTAATTCAATGTTAATTTCAAAGTTCAAAAATAGTCATTGTAGACTCAAATCAAAGATAACAAAAAATACAAATTGAAGGAAACAAAAATCAGATCAATCCGAGATCGGATGAGCGGTATTACATTTATAGATTCCAAAATAGCGATTTTTTAGGGCGTCTAAATTAGGATTTTTCACGAATTTATAAAAAATAGCTAGATCTAGATTTTGCCAAAGTGCAAAAAAGAGACCCTAGTTATTTTTAAAAGGTCTATATCAGGGAAAACTTTCAGATTTTTTCAAATACTGGAAAGGGATTAACTGATATGGGGAACCTTGAAACTTTGCATTGTAATTTAAAATATCAAGCCAGCGCGATTTCGCGCGAAACTTTTATGAGAACCCTAGGATGTTGGGAAGTTCCATCCCCAGGATTTCGGGCCATTCCGAAGTCGTTAGCTATTTGTTTTGCCGAACGGGCTTTTAAGCGCTCGATCCGGACACTAGTTCGGGATTTTTGGGCGAAAAGTCCGTAGAATACTTTTTAGATCAAGAATGAATTCGGAAAGCTTAAAATAGCATTTCAATGCACTTTTGAGATCGTTCTGATGCCAGGGGCATTTTGATAATTTGCCACCCCGAGAGGGGTATTTTGGTAATTTTACGGTGTTAAGTTTTTCAAAGGACTTTCTAGTCCAGAAATGTAAGTAAAACACCTGAAAGGTTGTTTTGAAGCCATCCCCCATGATTTCGGGCCATTCCGAAGTCGTTAGCTATTTTTTGGCCGAACGGGCTTTTAAGCGCTCGATCCGGACACCGGTTCGGGATTTTTGGGCGAAAAGTCCATAGAATACTTTTTAGATCAAGAATGAATTTGGGAAGCTTAAAATAGTATTTCAATGCACTTTTGAGATCGTTCTGATGCCAGGCGCATTTTGGTAATTTGCCACCCTGAGAGGGGTGTTTCAGTAATTTTACGGTGTTAAGTTTTTCAAAGGACTTTCTGAGATGTTTGTTGGGTCGATAGCTGCCAGGGGGTATTTTGCTTAAGTTGGGGGTGTTTTGGTAACTCATCCCCTTTAAAATTTGATAAAGGAAATATTTGGTATATTGGTATATAATTGATGTAATACATTTAAAAAGTAGTTTTAAAGCGGTTTTGAGGTGTTGGGGCTGTAGCGGCCATCGGGCGGTATATTGCTAAATAACCACGTTGGCGCTAAATTTTAGGGAACTAGCGTAATTAAGTGTTCGGAATGGTGAGAAGTGAGGAATTGTTTTAATACATTGAAATAATGAGATAATTACTTCGTGAGTTCCCTTCTTGTGCTTGCTGTCTCTTTTATTTGTCTGAGACTGAGATGAACATCCCGGAGCACGGGACATTATGTGAAAGGAGGGCCAGTGAAACATAATCACAGGCAAACAGGATGTAGGGCGCGCGAATCGAGTCAGTCGTGTCAATTGAGTCCAGTCAGTCCGGTCGGTGTCTGCATTGCATTTGACTTTATCATGACATTGTGATTTTAATGGCTTATATTTGATTAATGTTTAATTTGGCGATTTAGTGTTCACGTGCATTGTAGTTGGTTAGTCAGTTCGGTCAGTTCAGTCAATATGGTGATAATGTTGTTCTGTTGGGCCTTAAAGCCGCTCAGTCTGACTAAAAGAAAAGAAAACATGTTGCTTGATCCATTGAACTGATGTTATGTCATTCTTTGAAATTCTGGATTCTTGATATCGTTGAGACCGATTATCATTTCTCCCATGGCTATCACTTCGCTGTCTGCGTTGTTCCTCGTATTATCTTTACTGGGCGATTTGCGCTCATTCCACACCTGTAATGTTTTCAGGCAGTCAGGGCGGAATAGGGGAAATCTCAAGAAAAGGGAAGGAGAAAGCGCTCAATCAGTAAATCCAAAAGTAAGACGGCAATATGCTCATTTTGGGAACTAGACATTTTGTGTAAATATTTCCGTTGTGCTCATGTTGAGCTTTACGATGAAAATTTTGTAAGGATGGCTTTTTGGTAAAACCTTATGTATATTCAGGAATGTATATTCAAGGATGGTTCTAGAATTACTATGTATCGACAGGGTTTCTAATGCAGTCAGGACTGACAATCTGGCTCTAGTGATGTCACTAGGGTTGGGGGTGTCACAGGTTGGTATTAGAGCCTAGGCATGTGATCCTGTAGAACTAGACATAAATATTAAGTGTACGGGGGCAGAAAGGTGTTGAAGTTACTTGTACCGTGTTGTAAGTCTGATGTGAGTTCATATGCCTTGCAGGAGATTATGGCTGGAGCTGGATGGATTGATGGGCACATCATGGCCGGGGACGAGGAGGAGGAAGATCCCGAGGAGGACCCCTGGCCAAATGACGAGGAGCCTGAGGAAATAGATTTGTTCGGACCAGAGGATGGGGAGGAGGAACAGAAGAGACTGAACCTGAGGTGCCGGTGGGATTTGTGAAGGTTGGTAACACCGTATACCGGACACATCATGTGGAGAACTTTTGGAAACGAAGGTATATTGAGGTAGTGAGGGAAATGGATCACCTGGTGTATCAGGCGAAGGAGATGCGAGCCATGGAGGGGCAGGAGGTAGAAAATTTAGAGCGACGTGGTCGTAAGGGGTTGGCACGAGCGAATAAAAGGGAAGAGTATACCTTTGATGCGGGGAGAAGGGTGGTTCGGATGATGCAGGATGGGTTACGAGAAACTCATCCGACGAGGCCGATGCCGAGGGATCGGCGCGAAATGCTCCTCGATGAGGAGTATTGGTGCATGGCACTCGCTCAAGAACGGAATAGATTTTCTCCAGATTAGAGCGAGAAGGAAACGGAGGGAGGGGTAATGTGTAAAAATGTATAAAGTTGACTACTGATGTGTAGGAATGGATAGCGTTGACTGTTGATGTATATCTTTGTATAACGTTAACTTAATGCTATAACTGTTGTCTGTACCAAATGTTAATTGCGTTTATGTCAGGAATGGCTCGTCAATTACGGAACCGGATGATACCCCTAGTGGAAGAGGCTCCTAATTTAAGAAGGCCACCTACGGAAGCATCTTCGGCATGTGCCGGGGGCCAGAATGAGGAATATGCGGAAGCTGAAGTTGAACATGATAATAGAGAGGACTTAAGAAGAGAACTGGTAGGACTGTAACGGGAAATTGTAGGAACTCCTGCTGCATAGCCAGCAGCGGTATTTGATGAAAAATATTTTCCTTAGCGATTTTTAGGGCGTCTAAATTAAGATTTTTCACGAATTTATAAAAAATAGCTAGAGCTAGATTTTGCCAAAGTGCGAAAAAGTGACCCTAATTATTTTTAAAAGATCTATATCAGGAAAAATTTCAGATTTTTTCAAATACTGGAAAAGGGGTTAACTGATATGGGAAACCTTGAAACTTTGCACTGTAATTTAAAATATCAAGCCAGCGCGATTTAGCGCGAAACTTTTATGAGAACCCTAGGATGTTGGGAAGTTCCATCCCCCAGGAATTTGGGTCATTTCGAAGTCGTTAGCTATTTTTTTGGCCGAACGGGCTTTTAAGCACTCAATCCGGACACCGGTTCGGGATTTTTGAGCGAAAAGTCCATAGAATACTTTTTAGATCAAGAATAAATTCGGGAAGCTTAAAATAGCATTTCAATGCACGTTTGAGATTGTTCTGATGCCAGTGGGCATTTTGGTAATTTGCCACCCCGAGAGGGGTATTTTGGTAATTTTACGGTGTTAAGTTTTTTAAAGGACTTTCTAGTCCAGAAATGTAAGTAAAACACCTGAAAGGTTGTTTTGAAGCTGGTTTGGGGCGTTAGGGTGATAATGAACCCCCGGGGGCATTTCGGCAATTTGCCGCTCATCGGGGGTATTTTGGTAATTGAACATTATAAAATTTTTCGCAACTAGAGGAAAGAGTAGGAGTGTAAGACACCCAAAAAGTTATTTTAAAGTTGTTCTGAGATGTTTGTTGGGTCGATAGCTGTCAGGGGGTATTTTGCTTAAGTTGGGGGTGTTTTGGTAACTCATCCCCTTTAAAATTTGATAAAGGAAATATTTGGTATATAATTGATGTAATACATTTAAAAAGTAGTTTTAAAGCGGTTTTGAGGTGTTGGGGCTGTAGCGGCCATCAGGCGGTATATTGCTAAATAACCACGTTGGCGCTAAATTTTAGGGAACTAGCGTAATTAAGCGTTCGGAGTTGTGAGAAGCGAGGAATTATTTTAATACATTGAAATAATGAGATAATTACTATTGCTAATGCGTTGGTAAGCTAGGTTAAAGATCCATTTATAGTTTTGGAATGTAAATATTATGGATACTAAGTTGGTTTACGATTATATTTTGTTCTTAGAGGTATGAATTTCAGCCGGACCTCATGATACATCAATCCTATACGATGACGATGACCACGTCGCGAGGCACGTATTTGACGGTGTCGATAGGGGTGTTTTGGAAACAATTCAAAGCACAAGGCACCTTGAAGAGTGGGTACTAAACGAGGAACAAATACAGCTATTACACCGTCAAAATTTAACCCTGTTCACCGATCCCGGGAAATGGTCTCGACACGACGATTGCCTTATATCCGCTCTAGTTGAACGATGGAGGAGCGAGACGAACTCATTTCACTTCCGGTTTGGTGAAATGACTGTTACGTTAGAGGACGTCGGATTTATACTTGGAATCCCATGTCACGGCAGACCCGTTACTTTGAACGTGCCGTCTGCATCCATAGCGAATATGGCTATGCAGTATTTTCCGGGAATTCCAAGGGCAGCTCTTACAACAAACGGCGTCAAGCTTAAATGGCTGAGAGAGCAGTACGGCGTGCTACCGGATGAATACACTCCTCAAGATTTCGTGACGTATACGAAGGCATTCCTTCTGTATATTATTGGAGCTATATTACTTCCGACGCATTCGAAAAACACGGTGCATCCGAAGTATATGGTGTTCTTGGAGGATCTTGAGGAGGTATACTCCTATTCGTGGGGTTCAGCTGTCCTTGCGCACCTATATCGAGCACTGCATAAGGCTACGAGAAACGGTGCCAAGTCCATTGCCGCCTGCCTGACTCTATTACAGGTATGAGCATTTATTTTCTTGGTAGGATCCTTAGTCAATATATTCGGGATTAATTACTAATTCCATATAATGTTTGCATTCACAGGTTTGGTCTTACGAGAGGCTACCCATGGGTCGTCCACAACCGTTGGTAGATTCCGATGAGACGTGGCCTAGGGTGTGGGCCTGGGGGCCTACGACCAACCGGAGGAGGAGACGGGTAGACCCTCACCACCATCTAAAGTTCTATCGGGGGAACTAGAGATACTCAGATGCATCCCAGGTGACGTGGCAGCCATATGGCAAGGTGATGCATCTGTTGGATGAGTGGTGTTGGCAACTTCCGGTGTCGTACGTGCTGGCAGGTTTGGTTCGGGTGCCGCTCATTCACTTCGAAGAATGTGAGTTTCAGATGCCCGATCGAGCTATGAAGCAAGCTGGCTGTCCACAAGGGATACCAAAACCCGCTGTAGACATGCGGCCATACAGGGGTGGTCGAGGGCCGAACTTCGAGGTGGCTGATGCCTTGAATTTGTTGAGCGACGAGGTGCAACAGTGGAATACCTGGCAAGAAACATATGATAGCCTTGTATCGCTGAAGGCCGACAGCATCAGCATTGAGGAGTACCTACAATGGTTTCTCAAGGTGACGCGCACGAGGGTGAATCGCC